>OZ024916.1:34999426-35599426 GCA_964017125.1 Flabesymbios commensalis | reverse complement strand
CTAGTTTTCTTATGTTCTCAAGAAACCATGGAAACGTATTACCAAACTGGAGTATTGTACTGTAACTTTATTACTATTCACTTTTGCTTTTATCGGTATTCTTATCCTGTGGCAAAGAAGGGCATATTTCACTCAATAAGATAGGATTGTTCCACACATCTTAATTGGGCCATTTTCGACAAAATTGATCATTCTAAACAATCCTATCTCCACTGCAGACCGCCAAAGTCCACCAAATACTAAAATTTCAACACAGCACGCTAGAAAAATATGAAAACTTGTTCTGTGGCATTTTGTTTTATGTTGAAGTATCGATTTATCAGCATTGCTGAAAACTTAGCAATTTACTCTAAACTATCATTTTGGAGTTAGGATTGTTTCGCCTGTGACTGACGAAAATGGTCATGAGTGCGATCAGGCACAAGATTTGTTTTGAAAAAATAGACCTGACATCAGGAATCAGGCTATAATAGCCTAACTGCTTCTCAGGATTGTTTTGCATGTTCTTCGAGACACAATTATAGCAAGATGGAAAATCATCCTATCAAGATAGGATGGATTGACATGTTTATATCATAGAAAAATGTAGTTAGGATTGTTTCGCTCATCCGCGTTAGGTATGATATACCACACACAGGGCTTAGCCATTTTACATGATGCTAAAAAGTTTTATTTCGGATGTGTTTTTCATAAAAACTCAATTTTTCAATTTTAGTAGTTAGGATTGTTTCGACTGTGACCGACGAAATACTAGTGACTAGGGATAGGTAGATTCAATAAATTTTAAAATTGTTTAATAAAATTATGCTGAGCCTTTTTTCGTAACTGCCGACATGCTAGAACAAATATTTGACCACATTCCACAGTTTCCACTGAGCAAGAAAAATGCTGTGCCAGATCGAAATCTGAGCTAATGATAAAAACATCCAAAAGCTATCCGGCAGGGATACAGAAGCCAAAAGATCACCCAGACATTTGAACTTTTTGAAGCAGCTGAATAAAACTACTGAGATGTTGTATCCGTATATATCAGGTTTTAAGATACATCAGGGCACCCAATGAGTGCCCTGCAATACTGTAACAGAGCAAATATATCACATAACAATCAGAAAGTTGGGCATAGCCTCCGGCCCCTGTTTTTTTCATGGAAGAAGACAAATTTTGATGGATTCTCATCCTTATAGCCATGAAACTTCCATTTTTACCATCGGTGCGCCCCATGAGGAAGTGCAGGGTAGGCAAACAAAACTTCACCCAGGTTTTACCATGGGCAAACTAGTGCAGCCTTCCACAGGCATCTCAATTCTTTGAGATACCCACATTGTTCTGTCCAACCGGTCTTAATGATGTCCTCCAGAACTTCCTCATAGGGCAGTGGTCATAAACTATTTTCATTATTTGCATTTTTTTACAAAAATTTAAAAATGGCACCTGCTTGAAAAAATTATCAGAAGGGACCACAGCATGTTTACTCCACTTACCTCTTCAAGCACTTGTTGCAACAATTATGGAATTAAAGGCGAGAGCTGGAACCATTTTTCATAATTGCGTGAAATCTAATGATGGGAACCCCCGGAAAAGGTGATAAAAGTGCCATTCAAAGCAAATTACTTTTTTAACTCTACAATGATGGCTTCATTTCTACCAGTAAGGCCACTTGTTTTAATTTCTCTGTTTTAGATCAGAAAAAATCCAAAATCTAATGAGAGAGGGCGGAAAGAAAAACATTTAAGAAAAAAAAAAAAGAACCTATTTTTGGAAAAGTTAATGAGGGCGACGAAATAAAATAAAAAACATTGGACATATTTCTGGAAAAGTTAATGAGGACGACGAAATAAAAAAACGTTTTGACCTCTTAAAAAAAAAGTTAATGAGGGCGCCCAAAAAAACAAACAAAAAAAAAACATAGCTGGAAAAATATTTTTTATCTCTCGAAATGAACTTGTTTTTTTTCTGAATGTTTTTTTTATCTCCCGAAATTGACTGTTTTTTTTCGGAAATCTGCAACAATCTAACATGTCTAATGCGCGCGCTGGGCAGAAAAAAACACATGTTTTTTTGTGGTAATGCGCGGCCTAAATCTTATGCGCCCCCTCATCTAAAACAGAGAAAAAAAACATAGTGGCCTAATAGTGAGCGAGAAGAACAAACAAACAGAGAAAAATATGCCTTTTATTGCAGTGTATCACAAATTCACATGACTCAATTAAGACTCGACCTGGGATCACTAGACAGGTCTTAGGCTAGTACAAATGCAAGAGAAAAACAACAGAGTCATTCATCTGAGATACAACAGGGGAATTGTGGAAGGATGGTTTCGCCGAGGGGGTGGCGGGGGGGCGTGGTGGCTGTGCTCCATCATATTCTGTGGATAGCTGCTTGCAGCGGTCTAATGGGGTGTGGTGGGTCGAAGTGCTGTCCTATCATGTCTTCTTGTCTTCTTCTGGTATGTACTGTCCCACAATCTCATCTGTAATTAAATTCGACCTGGGATCATTTGACAGGTCTTATGCTATGGCTAGTATAAAGCATGTGAGATGAATGAAACGCAAAAAGTCCACAAATCACAAGACAACAGGAAATTAAGATGCTAGAAAATTTAAATGTAACAAGGTCTTCTTGTCTTCTTCTGGTATGTACTGTCTCACAATCTTATCTGTAATTAAACTCGACCTGGGATCATTTGACAGGTCTTATGCTATGGCTAGTATAAAGCATGTGAGATGAATGAAACGCAAAGAGTTCACAAATCACAAGACAACAGCAAATTAAGATGCTAGAAGATTTAAATGTAACAAGGTCTTCTTGTCTTCTTCTGGTATGTACTGTCTCACAATCTTATCTGTAATTAAACTCGACCTGGGATCATTTGACAGGTCTTATGCTATGGCTAGTATAAAGCATGGGAGATGAACAAACTCAAGAGTCAACAAATCAAAAGACAACAGCAAATTAAGATATTAGAAAATTTCAATATAAATTTAATGTAATAAAGACTTGACCTGGGATCGCTTGACAGGTCCTATGACGGTACAATTATGAGAGCAAATCAACAGAGTCAATCATCTGAGCAACTGAGCAGAGTCAATCAAATGAGATACAACAGAATGAACAAGGATTAAAATGAGTTGTGGAAGGGTGGTTTCGCCGAGGGGGTGGCGGGGGGGCGTGGTGGCTGTGCTCCATCCTATTCTGTGGATAGCTGCTTGCAGTGGTCTAATGGGGTGTGGTGGGTCGAAGTGCTGTCCTATCATGTCTTCTTGTCTTCTTCTGGTATGTACTGTCTCACAATCTCATCTGCATGATTATCAACATTTTGCCGACTTGGGGACCGTGATGGTCTGGTGCGGATTGGACGGGGGGGAGTGGCGGTCTCTCTGTGGGTCGTCTTTTTCTCAAGTTCGATTAACACCACCTGTTGCGGTTAGCCCTGAACCAGTCCCTGACACTTTCAGGTGGCTTTAGCCAGGCAACGGCTCTGCTAGCAATAGAAGCTGCTGATTACAAAAAAAAAAATTAAAAAAAAAAAAAAAAAAAAAAAAAAAAAACACGAAAAAACCCATCATAGGCCTAATGACTGCTTGAATCTAGCTACTAACGTTAGCGAGTCTAGTCTGCTAGACCCTATGAGGCCTAGGCCTATAGATAACTTATTATGTCTTATAGTCTAACACTTATCTTATAATAAGCCTAACAATGAGTAACATTAGCATTTTTATGCAATAGCCTAGGCATAGTGGACCCTGGCCTGTGTCCAGGGCTGGCGAGGGTGAGCAGGCGAAATGAGTCCTGTTGCCACAAATGGCTACTTTTAGTTTTAGGTGCTCTGAATGGTCATTTTTTAATATTTACAATACATTAGAGGTCTAGACTATATAGGTCATACGCCCAATATCGCGAACCACGTTTTTTGCCATTTAAAAAATATTTGGTGACTAAATTTTATTTTTTTCAACTTTATTCAACTTGCCAAGTTATCCGGCGCCTATTTCTGCCGTTTTTCCGGCAAAAAATACTCTATATCGTCTGATCCTTTCTTTGTCATGTATAATGACAGGTGCAAGTCATTCATCATTAGAGCGGTGGGCGATATTAAGTGAAATTCGCGAAAAACGTTATACATAACAAAGAAAGGATCTCCCAAGTTAAAATATTTTTAAAACAAAAATTATACCTGGAGATCGCCGGACATGTTAGTGAGTTGAATAGAAGCAAAAAAAAATAATTTCAGCTGGTAAATATTTTTTAAATGGCGAAAAACGTGGTTCGCGATATTGGGCGTACGAGGGGTATCAGGTCGTTTCGGCCTCTTACCTGTTCGGCCCCCTCCCGTTCGGCCCCTCACCCGTTCGGCCCCTTACCCGTTCGGCCCCCTAATATACAATGCTTCCCCTGGCCTGTCAGTCACTGAGTCAGCGTGGTCAGAGCGTTACCCGTTCGGCCCCCTACCGTGGTACATACAGCTATACTATAGGCCTACTACTACTACACTGAACCGCGAGACACAACTTCAAGTGGCTGAAAATTACTTGTCTGAACAGCCTGCTCATCTGCTCCTAGGCCTACATTGTGAAAACAGGCCGGAATAATACTAGATAACATATAATATAATCATTAAAATTGTTTATCGGTAATTATGTTCAGCCTCAGCCCTAGAACAATCTCGAACAAATCAGAAAGTTCAGAAAAATTGCCTTAGTAAGTGAGTCGAAACGTCGTGATGTTTTAAAACAACCCTTCCAACGTTAGTTCAATTTACTGTTATCTTATTGATTCTTTGAACCACTAATTTAACATTTTTATCCTTACGTTTGGCTTCCAAGCATTGCCTGTTCGGCCCCCAAGTAGGCCCCTACGTACGTTATACCCGTTCGGCCCCCTATAATGAATAGGTCTATTGCGTTGGGAACTAGAACTGATATATTATGAGCCTTTATATAGGCCTTAAACATATTTACCTATCTATGAATCTTATTATATTATACAATAATTCACAATTTGTAAACGAATGAAGCAGGTCATTTCACCTTTAAGCACGATCAGATTATCGCGTGTGTAGACATTGCCGCGATTATTATCATTTCATATATTTTGAAACAACTAATTTTAAATATATATCAGCTCTTTCTTACATTTATATTATAAAAATTATATTGAGTCGAAATACCCAGTTTTTATTGGTAAGCGAGTTCACAGCTTACCAATCTATCACTTACAGTTTTAATCCAAGCTTTCACTCCAGCCTTCACAACTCACCAGTTGTCATCTGCTCGTAGTAACATCACCTTCTCCGAGATATCGCTCTGTTAACAACTCAACTTGTGTCATTTGCTCCAGGGTTGGCCTACTGCTCACCGAGGTGCGACTCCCTTCACAACTCAACTTGTGTCAAACTGCTCTGTAGTAGTGCTCACCTTTTCCGACGTACATAACTTCCATCATAGCTCATTGTATCATATCATCAAATTAATTAAGTTACATAAATGACTTTTAAATAATAAAACACGCTTGGCTTAGATATGAAATATACGCAGCCTGATCTTTCTAAATTAAAACGCGATTGTTTCAAATAACTTGATAAAATGTCTGTTGTGATTTTACATGTCTATTTATGTCAACTGTATAGACTATAGTGGGGGGGGGGGCATATGTCTACGCATGTCTGAGTAACACAAATGAAGTGAAGAACAAGTCGGTGACTATATATTATAAACAAAGTGTTTTATTTAACCTAAGTCTATATTAAAATAATGTTATATTTTAGATCTATAATGGAATATTATTTGAAATCTCACATGGTATTGCCCTACCCTCCCAGTCAACAAGATACACTGACTCAATGCTGGTTCAATGACGGACCATCGTCTGAGAAACTGGGCTACCACGTGTATCGTGTAAGGTATCCCAGCAAACACGACACGCTGACCCAATGCTGGGACAATTGTGTCCCACCGTCTACGACGCTGGACCAACATTAGCCCAGCAGTGGGTCAACGTGTCGTGTTTACGTGTTGTTATGATTTGTTGAGTCGATTTGACATGTTTAGGAGCAATAGTAGTCTCAACAACTACTCACTCGATCTGCTCAGAATGTGTTGCCACTAATTGTCCCGCCTGGACGCCAGTGTTAACTTGAAGCGTTAATCCTCTGACTAATACAAATTGATTTTATATACCATTTATCTACCCTTATTTAGGGATGATAATTTTTATTTATTGTTTATATTTCTATGTTGACGATACATGTACATATTATATAGTCAACATCCCAAAATATTTGGCTATACATACTTGCGCACATATTTATTTGTACCATTTATATCTGTCTTTTTTTTTCTAATATTCTTAAAATACACATAATTTAATCAAAGCCCGGCCGATTTTACTCATGCAAAATACCGGTACCGACTCTGAATCGTCAATAGCTAGCTTTATAGGGCCTACAACATGATTAGTTGTCAGTAAATTAGACCTACCTTGCATTACGCCAGAATCTCAGTTGCCAGTAGCGATTTTCGCCAGCTATAGGGCCTACACATATGTCTAAGTGCCGCATGACACTTTGTCTGCTGGTTTACATATAGAGACTATTGTACTTAAATATTTCACATATTGATCATCACTATGAATAATTGTGCTACTTATAATTGACAACACTAGATTTACGACAATGTTTTATAAATTTTAATATTTTAATTAGGGGGGCGAACAGGTTAACAAGAGTATGCCAGACAGCACTTACACACAGGGCTGGACTGAGGAGCGAACAGGCTATCGCTGATGGGGGCCGAACAGGTCATCTCACTTACAAGAGGCTGGAGCGTGCTGGACAGCTTATGTATTACCATTACTATTAGCGCACTTGTGAGCTCACAGGGCTGGGCAGGTGATCGTTGGTAGAGGCCGAACAGGTCAACATGCCATGTCACCCACGACACCTCTGACCTGATGACTTTATGTATACTAGGGGGCCGAACGGGTAAGAGGCCGAACGGGAAAGGGGCCGAACAGGAAAGGGGCCGAAACGACTGGCATTCGTACGAGGCTATCATATTATGTAAGGCTTCATTAAGGCTTAGACACTAAGGCTTAGGCTATACTCAGGCTATAGCCTATAGCCTGTAGTATAGGCCTACACTACAGTCTACAGATATTTTGTTTCTGTCGCCACATGTGCCGTGTCACCGTGTGGCGACCACTTGCCCAACTCTGGTGCCACACAGAATTTAGAAATCCTAATTCATCAATCAGTTTCGTCACTCAATTCACACACAACAAATCAAAAGAATTGAAAAAGTAACGTTAACGTTAGGCCTAGTCTATTGAATTAAATTGATAATTTCAAATTTGTTTTTATTTAGGTCTAATTGATGAAAAAAGCCCAATTTCACATCACACATGACATGTCACGACACATGGTCATGGAATTCATAGTCTACTCATAGTATGAAGACACACCTCCTTCAATGTGACCAAAATTTGACAGTAATCTTTTGATGGTGCTGCTGCTTGACAAGCTAAATTCAATAAAATGCCGTTTTTCATAAAAGTGGACGCCATTTCTAAACAATCTGCGTTGCTAATGTGGCATGTTTCCACCTAGCGAATGCGGCGTTAACAAGAAAATGTTTGCTTCCGGCGTCAGCAAAATACCAAAGGAGAAGCTAAAATGCATCTATATTCATGATATTGTTTTATTTACGGAACTGGGGGCACTAACCACTTTGCACACGCCAGCATATTGATGTTTTCTAGCTCATAGTTGCTGGTGAGTACGTGTCATCATCGTTTATACGCGAAATAAGCACGAAATCTACGTCGATGCTCGCGTAAAATAAACTCGGGTCACCGACAGTCGAACCGGAAATGACCCTGGCAGAACGGGACAAGGGAGTAGAAAATCTGACAGCAGCATTTGGACATGACAGAGCGAGATGTGCTTTCTCCGCCGAATGACGTCGCACAGACCTCGTGTCTTCGCAGCATGCTTGAGAGACGGCGCTGCAGGTTTTATTTCATAGCACTGATGGCTGTTTTTCTATTTGGATTTGTCTATCTGGGCTATTTTTGCCCAGACCAAGTCTGTGCTTTAACTTCTGGTCCCCCCACCCCACCCTACAAGCGGCAAAGTCAAATGTCAGAAATAATTAATGTCAACCCTGAGTTTGGCTCTGAAGCTTTAAATAGGAATTATGACTTTGACATTGACGGACAAGATGTCTTGGTCTTTCTGCACATACAGAAAACAGGGGGGACTACTTTTGGAAAACACTTGGTAAAAAATATGGACTTGGAGAAGCCATGTATTTGTTACAAGGATCGCAAACGGTGTGACTGTGAAAATTCCAAACGACACATGTGGTTATTCAGTCGTTACTCAACTGGATGGGCATGCGGACTCCATGCAGATTGGACTGAGCTGCAATCTTGTGTCAATGATGCTCTTGACAAGCGGGAAGGCTCATACAGGAAAAGGAGGTATAGGTATAGTGACTCTTACATGTTCTAGTTTTTCATGCATTCCTATTTCACATGCTATCATACAATTAATTTAGGCCTAGACCTACTGGCTACTGCGATTTCTATAATAAAATTGATATGCTGATATGCAAAAAAGTTGGGTACTGTGCCGAAAAAGTTTCGGCTTAGTTAACTCACTTCAACAGCATCTGAGATCGTGTATCGTTTTCCAATTTTAATTTTTATCATTGATAGATATATTTATTCAAGTTTGGGAGAAAACTACAATTATTAAAATTTAAAAGCTGCTTTGTAGTCTCCGTAGACGGTAGTTGTCAGTTGTATTTTTACTAAAATAATTTTTATGAAATTGTTTTGTAATAGTCACACCAAATTAATTTTATGGTTGGCGCATAAATAATGAATCACAAAAGTAGGCAGTAACTATATATTTTAAACTATTCACAAAATTAGTGATTCAAGTGTGTGAATAAAAAAAAGGTTAGAATGTCTAACTTTTTTTACTATTCAGCATAATAGCCATCTTGACTTTCAACAAATAACTTGTTCAAAATTGTGTGGACTTGTGGCTATTATTATAAAATAATTAAAAGTGTGAGCTCGCTTTTAACATGTTTAACCCTTACAACGCTGAAATATTGTTGTATTTATAAACGATGGAGACTTTTTTTTGATTTGAAGTCTTAGTTAGTTTTATTCATTGATTGTAAAATTTGGAAATTAAAATCTGTTACCATTGTAAATATCAGCCAAGCGCAAACAGCCAGCACACTTGTGTCATCACTTTTGTCACAACTGTCATCAATGTTGTCTTAGTTGTGGATAAAAGTCTTCATTCCCTTTGTCCATGAGGGGATGAAGACATGTTCATTTTTATTAACCCTTTTCAGCGCGGGGACTGTCTACAGACGTCAGCATCTGCTGTCTATGAATGTCAGATTCTGCAGTCTAAAGACGATTCCCGCACTGAAAGAATTAAAATATTTATATCGGCTGTACATAGACCCCTAGCATGGTTATTCAAATAAATATCGTTGTTTTCATATGAGCACTGGATTTGGATTGGTCACCTACACATACTGTACATGTCATTTTCCCGTTCTGCCATGTGATCATCAACCAATTGACCTGTTGACACACAAACTATTATGCTGTCTCCTCGTTTGCCCACCCTTTGTGAATATTGTGAACTATCTAAGTGCTCCCGCTTTGGAATTCAGCCTTCTTGGTAGTTGCAAAAGAGACTTTTTAAGTTTAAATTTAGAATATATGTGTTGATGCTGAAAGATGGGGACAGCACTGAAATATTTTTGTATAAACATGGAGACCAGAATTTTTTTTTCAATTTGAAATCTTCATAGATATAGATCTTTAAGATAGCTCTTTCCGCTTCTTTTGAATATCTATGTATGATGAGTCTACGACCATTATACTTTTTGAATTCTTTCAGTGCAGGTATTGATTTTAGACGTCAGAATCTGACATCTGTAGATGTTAGATTCTGATGTTTAATTTGGTCCCCTCACTGAAAGGGTTAATTCCATGTGACTAGATGAATTTATTATTAGAGGTAAGAGTATGCTACTGTTTGCACAAGATTATAGTGAGATGTAGAGTTGCATGGAAATACATATATATACAATTTTTGAAGCTCTAATGTCAATTCATGAAGACTTTCTACCACCATAGAGTTAACTCCATGCCACCACTAAACCTGCTAACCATTTTCAAGGTCTACCACAGACCTATGGTGAAAGGGTGTGTGATGGGACAGAGGCAGTGTGGATAGTGGTACACTTGTCACTTAGTCATCAAAAAAAGGTGCATACATTTTTTTATTTAAAAAAAAAACACATTTTAAAACACTATTTTGAGTATGCATTTTCACCTATAAACAGATAAACTACATGCGCATTGATAAAGTATTTTTACAAAATAAATATGTTTTCTGCACTTTAATAAGACACATTTAAAATAGATTGCATGGCTTACCTTGGCTTTAAAGTCACTGGAACAGGAGTTTTTGTTTGTGGTCTTGGTGCAGCTCTGACAACAACCCTTTTTCTTTTGACAAAATATGATTTTTTCTTTGGCTGTAAAATGCGAAAATAATTATATCAAATATGCAAATTAAATTAAATTCATCTTTTCATTTGATGTTGGAGGGAGCATGGAATATTTTGTTCAATATCGCATAATGAAAAGCCATGCAATTTTAGTCATTAGCTAATCAAATTTGAATTAGACTAGCTACAGGTATATATACTAGTAAGTAATGATCCACGAATGATAAGGATGAAGTGGGAGTCAGAGCTCAATGATGAACAAAATATCCAATCAATACTTTTAAAAAATAAATTTTCCTTGGGGAATACACGTAATGTGTCTCCAGGGTGTTGTGGTGCATTTTGCTACAAAATGAGGAACAAATACTACACAGCAAAATGTTGGTGTACGCATGTAGTGATTTTTGGATGGACAACTTTGGCATTTATCATGTTTATAACTAATAAGCATGGCTGCATTACTCCTGAGCAATTTTCTTGAGCAAATTATTCCCTGCTGTCTAAATTATTATATCACCCCCTAAGATTTCCTTGGAAGTCTCATCTTTATTCCTGGATCTTACTCATTTAAATTTTGACAGGTAGCTGTAGGAACGATAACTCACTAAATATGCATGTATACATGTATTAACCCTTACATCACTGAAATTTTTTTATCAATCATGTAGACCAAAGGGTAACTTTCAATTTGAAATCATCATAAATGTCTTCGTTAGCTCTTTTTGATTTATTTGGATACCTGTGTTATCATGGTTATGGGTCTGCGGCCAATAGAAATATTTTTACTCTCCCATTGCAGGGATCGACTGACGTCTACAGACGCCAGATTCTGATGACTAAAGTCGATCCCCGCGCTGTAAGGGTTAACCCTTAGATTATGAAATTTAAATAAATTCACTTTCACTTGAAGTTTCGTTTCTCTACCGCAACCCACAAGCTCAAGTGGGTGAAAATTACTCACATTAATTTGTTTAATTTGACTCAAGATTGAGATGAAACATAAGTTGCAAATCGTTCCCAATAAGAGTAATTTGACCAGTTGATAAAACGGATGTTCATTCGTGTGCCATCTCAACTCCACGGAGAGCATGACAGCGGAGGGAGGGCGGCAGCAGTAACTCAATGGTTAGAGATGGCAGTTGCAATGACATATATGTTTAGGGCTCGTATCCCACTCGATGTATCATGTAAAATTTCAATCTGAAAAGTATTTTTTGCTGTTCTACATTTGAGACTGTACATTATTTCTCGTAACCAGGTAGGTGTTCATGCTAACCCATCGAGCATGATACATTAACATGATTAACCCAATGCTGCTTTAGCGGTCGGCCTGCCGCCACCGTCTGCGACGCTAGCCCAACGTTTATGTAGCATTGGGTTAATGTCGTATCTTTGCTGCAGGAGCCACCCACAACCCGAGAATTTCAACATAATGAGTTGCTGCAGTGACAATTCCCACATGAATGAAAAATGTATGAAAACAAATTTTCTCTTTTTAAATTACTTGTCCTGAAAATACAAATATACATTGTATATGTCCATACATGTACCGGTACATGTATGCATCGCCAGCAGGTAAAGGGTAATTAATGCTGACACATAAATATTTTCTCACTAATAAAAAGTATGAGGTACATATTTAATAAAAGCATGTGGCATGTTATATATATATATAATATATGTAATACCCCACTTCAATAAAGAAAAAAGACAGAGCGATGGTGTAGCATGTGTAGCGACAATGATATATTATTCTAGACAATAAATATATTGTGGTAAAATTAGTTAGTTTAAATTAAATATATTTACTCTTTTCTGTGCACGTCATATGAGGTACCACCACTATACATGTATGTAAGAGGTGTACCCGACACTTTATAATCATGATAATGTGGTAAATTCACTTGCTTCGTTATTTGTTATAGGGGGCCTACTGTTCGGATTATGTACACTAATAAATTCTGTGTATTTAACAAGTCTTCGCAGTATACATTGACTGTATTTTCATCCGAGCCGAAGAAGGGGAATTGTCGATATAAACTGATCTCTCCAAATCGGTATTAAAACGTGGTATATTGTGTATTGTATACAACGTGATTGGTACGACGTTTTTACACCAAATGTGACTATCTCAGTCACGCTTAAAATACCTTGATCCAATGTCTGTTTTAAAAGGTCGCGCTACTCTCTGCAATGCTGGCCCTGCATTACGCCAATATCAGCTGAATATCTTGTAAATTTGCTGGGCTATAGCAACACGAGACATTCACCCAATGTTGGGTGATTGTTTGGCCAGCGTCGCAGACGCTGCCCCAACAATCACCCAACATTGGGTGAATATCTCGTGTTTTCTGTGCTCTCACCTGCTTGACAGAGTTGGTGGATACGTGAGCCATTCTTATAGCGAGGTACTTTCTCCCAGCCTGTACAAGTATCATGACCACCAGAGTCCTGTGTGTGTTTAAGTAAATCTCATCCACACGGGATGAAGACCCTAGCCAGCATCGCGGACACTGCCTCCCACACTGAGCGAGCCATGCGGAACAACAACCCTATTAATAAACTACACGCACACGAAAAGTTTAAATTTCACAGCAGACATACCGATGGCAATTGGTCGGTCAGCCCTCCGTATTGTTTGTCAAACAAGCGGGTGGGGGTCGCATTGCAACCGCATCATCAGCTATGTTGGCTGTCTTCGCATGCATGAATCTTGGTGATGTATATAGAACGAAGACATTGCCCCAATGTAGCTTTAATGTTGATCCGCCGTCTTCGACGTCGGCCCTACATTAAAGCTACATTGGGTCAACGCCTCGTGTTTGATTGGATGTCGTGCCCTAAGCTGTTATCCATACCCCATTAACCTTTTGATTGCTACAATCGATTTTGTCCGATGTGATGGTGCAAACATCACAAATGACAATTTCAAATGCGTTGATCGTTTTTTCACTTGACCGTCTCCAGGTTCCATCCGGATGGTGCAATGTTGTTGGCTGGCTAGTGCGGTTCTGTGCTGCAGGCTAATTACGGTACCGGTACCAAGAATATTGCCCCAGAACTTAGAGGGTTAAACTACTTTTAACCTCTCAGAGAGTGGATGAATTAAATATTCATCTGGTGATCAACATGTGAATGGTGTAGCTATTCCGTGACTTCTGTATGTTTGCCGGTCATAGATCAAAAATTAGGACCGACTCTTTACCTTTGACAGGCGATGAGTCAATCTACTGATCTATGGGTCTAATTCACTTTAATCGTGTTTATCAAATCAGCCTATTTTCACATGCTCTTTTATCATGTTTATAAATAGTTTTATATCGCTCCAAGTGGTCAAGTGTGTGTCGTGCTCTTCTGTAAGTAGTAATCATAAACGAGTACGAGTACGTGTAATGGCGACGGCCTTCTCGATGCTATAGGATCGGCGATTTTTTATTCAATTACACGATGTATGTCATACAGATATGGGGCCTATGCACTAGTAGGCATGTCCACATATAGTTATAAATGACAATGGATGACAATATTTGTCACGCTTATGAGCTTGTGCCCCCAGCCACTGAGCTCATTTTACAGCAATTAGAATGTACATGTATTGATACGTATTTTAATTTGTGTTGAGTCGTGACCACGTGCTTTTTTAGCATTCATAAACCCAATATGTAGGCTACATGTACACGTAAATATTAATCATGTTAATACTAAATGAATCACTCGAAATTAGGATATATTTCACTGTGCACAATTTATTTAATATATTTTGCAAATTAACTTTTAAAAACGATTTGACTAAAACATCTAATACTAATACGATGATTTAATATATGCCCGGTACATCAGCATGATCAGTTTTAATAATTGTGTGACGTAACATGATATTTACATGTACATGTATGTACCGGTATACATAGTGATATAATATATCATATAAACATGACGTGAATGTCACTAAAACCATTTCAGCGCGGGGATGGTCTTTCACACTGAAATAATTAAAACATTTATGATAACCGTAAACCCATAACACGATGTAGGTACGGTATTCAAATGAAGTGGAAAGAGCCAACTAAAACATTTATGATGATTTTAATTTGATAAAAAACCCTTTGGTCTCTATATTTTATACAGAAATATTTCATTGTGTAATTAAAACTCATGACCATACTGTGTGATGTACATTTATTTAATCATCGTGAATGTATTTAATGATGCTCTTGATAATAACCATGATAACCATTGCTGTAATGGCAGTAAAGCACACATTTAGTTTCGTCAGCCGCCGTAATCATCAATGTAATATTTAAATATTCATGTGTATGAAATGTGGTAGACAACCTATAACCATGATAACTTCGCAGTTTCACGCACGGTGAGTCATTTTTATGATGTGTAGGCCTATAGCATGTACTTGATTCAACCCTTTCAATCCTGAATTTACCATAGTCATCATCATCCATTACAAGTAGTGAATGAAGATGACTTGATGTGGTTTAAAAATTGAAGAAAATTACCACGTAGTGTTAAACAAGTTTCATGGAAATTTTCGGTCTAAAACCCTCAGTTTTAGGAAAATTAAGTATGTTTTCAGGGATGTAAAATGATGCTTTAATGCATCGTGGGGGCCTAAAGGGTTTTAAGTACTAAAACCCCAATTATTCTATCAAGTGATTTTAAGATTTTGAAGCCTTACAGCGCGGGGATCGACTTTAAACGTCAGTGTGTGACGTCAGACTTTGACGTCAAAAGTCGATCCCCGCACTGTATAAGAGTAAAAATATTTATAGTGGCCGTAGCTCAGATTTGTATTATACACGGTATTAAATGTATGTGAACCGTAGACCTATAACCATGATAACATAGGGGCCTATGTACATTCAAATGAATCAGAAAGAGCAGCCGCTAACTAAGACATTTATAATAATTTCAAATTGAAAAAACCCATTCGGTCTCTATGGTTTATACAAAAAAAATCAGAATTATAAGGGTTAATATTTACAGTAGCATGTGTTTGGAGTGCAATTTGATATTTTGAGGCACGACTTGATTGTACAAAATTTAGAAAGGCATATCGTCGCCTCGGAGCTAAAGGATCCTATCTGCCACTCTAACGAGTGTCAGATAGGATCCTTTAGCTCCGAGGCGACGATATACACATTGCCCTACCAAATTAGCTTTTAACCCTTACAACGCCATTACCGTTTTACGCCATCATTATCATTATCTTTTTAATCTGTTTTATTAGCCGATCAAATCACCATTATCATGATTATTGAGAACGAAATGAGGTTTAAATATCAAAATTTGCAAACGTTTGATATCACCATAATCAAATTAAGCAAGTATTCAGTAATTTTCACGCACTTAAGTTGTAGGTCGCGGTAGCGAGACGCAACTTCAAGTGGGTGAAAATTAGAATATTTTTTTTATTCAGCCCCTTGATGGGTAAAACACTAACATCCATTACATGGATTTGACTATTAGCGCTCGTAAGATGGACAAGGCGTAAATCTCCATTGATGCCCTGCTGTGGACCATTTACATGTACGCCCTGCCCTAATTATAATTTTTTTTTTGTCAACAAGTGATGGCTTTTCAGGGATCGACACTAACACTGGCCCGTTGGCCCGAGGCCAGTGAAAATCACTATGGGCCAGTAAATTGCCTGAAATACTGGCCCTGGGGGCCAATGAAAAAATCACCCCCTTTGATACAGTGTACACTAAGGCCTAGAAGGGCCAGTAATTATCTGAAGTTAGTGGGCCTGTGGGCTACTACCTGGAATCAGTTAGTGTCGATCCCTGCTTTTTTGGATCTGACCCAAGCTCTAAAGCAGTTAATGTAGTTTTTGATCTGGGTCATCCCATTTCCTAATTAACTGTACCTAATTAGTGGTATCTCAATACTGGAGCTTTACACTTGCTACTTCACTGGAGGTGCGACTTTAATAATTAATGATTAGGATTTAACGGATATTGTGTGAACCCATTACATGTCTCTAGGACCAATAGCACATGTATAACTACACGTTACATGTATATTTGTGTTGTTCTCTCTTTCTTATTATTCCTCACCAACACTTGATACTAAAAGTTATTAATTATCACAAACACGCGATGCAGATTTTCTCAAGATAATGTATTTGAATAATACCATAAATATATAATGTTTATAAAGTTTTAATGTCATCTCTTTGTCAACTTAAGTAGTGCTCATCTCCATAACCGCTATATCCAAATATTATATATTATCCATGTATAACATCTTTTGAACGATTCAAAATCTGATAATTTTGATGGGAACTACAACTTCTGCCAATGTATCCTCACGCCAGAGGTTAAACAAACCGCGTCCGTCATGATCTGTGGATTGCGTGATCTATCTACAGGATCGCTCGGTTCGTTCTGTTATAGATTTTTTTCTAAGAACCAATGTCCAATGTTTTTTCTTCGATTATATAGCAAGTTACGTTAAAAAACTACACACATTATAATTACATTTTTGTAATTTTTAGAGATATTTTGTCGAACATTTATCAATAAATTCAACTTTTGAAGATTGCATGTACATACTGCACAAAAGTGACTGGTTTAACCCTTACAGTGCAGGGATCGACTTAAGACGTCAGATTCTGACGTCTAAAGTCGATCCCCGCACTGTCTGTACGAATTAAAATATTTATAATGGCCATAGACCCATAACATCAAATAAAGCGGGAAGAGCTAACTAAGACATGCATTTAAGGTTTATATAACACTATTTCAGCGCTCTGAGGGTTAAATCATGTTTTCGTATGTGTTTAAATACTGGCCATATCGCTATATAACTTGTATGTGAGCGTTGGTAATTCTGAGGATTTCCTGTTAATCTCCAGCGTAATGTTGATCAATGTAAACTGTATTCATGACTTTTCACGTGAGAAGTCCTTCCTATTTGTCTGAAACGCAATTATCTTTAGATGCGTTGCATCGTGAGATATTACGTTTCAGATAAATAGGGTTGATTTCTACAAGCGATCCGCAGGAACAATTGTATGGAAAAAACACCGCTGTTTTTCCATGTAATTGTAACGAAAAAAAAGATCTGTGATGAAATATTTGTGTTTCTACGGATAAATCGTCATCTTGTTGACGGTTGTGTAATTCATACAGTTTGGAAGTGTAGTATTGTTACGTGGCTAAATCGCCCGACCACTGATTATTTGCTTCCGAATCGCTCATATTACAATAAGTGTGTCCCGCCTGCGCGGCGCTATTTCCTAATATTATAAAATTTCTACTAGGCCAAAGTAATGTGTGAGTATAATTAACCCTCCTCCCGCTAAGTAAATTTATTTAAAATTTTAACCACTTGAGGTTGTGTCTCGCTACCGCGATCCACAACCTCAAGTGGTTGAAAATTACTCTTATTCGTTTAATTTGAGACCAAACATTTACAAATCTTGATGTTTAAACAGTCATTTAATTCCCAATAACAGTAAATTATTCGGCTAATAAAATAGATTAAAACTACTATTGTCGTGATTAGCGAACAAATGTTTAACCCTTTAAGCCCTCACGAAGCATTAAAGCATCATTTTACATCCCTGTAAACAGACTTAATTTTCCCAAAACTAAGGCTTTAGAATGAAAATTTCCATAAAACTGGTTTACCAATACATGGCAATTTTCTTTAATTTTTCACCCACATCAAGTCATCTTCATCCTCTACAAGTCGAGAATTGCGACAGCAATTCGCGGCTTGTAGTGGATGAAGATGACAATGGTAAAGTCAGGCTTGAAAGGGTTAAATATGTTAAATATCAGAGAAATGCGTATTTCTCTCTCCGTTTGTTCATTCCTCCCTGATGAGTTCCACGGTAAACAGAAGTGGTAGGCTTAACCAGAAGATACCAATCGGAACCATTTCGAATGCAATTTGCTTTCCTTAATTATAGATCAGTTTAATTAGTGTTGGGGAGTACTTGTACTGCCCTGCCCATGTCTGGAGTCACGTAAACACGACTGTCCGTGTTTTGCTGAATCCGTTGATGACGCATGCGACCACCAGGCCACACCAGAAAATAACCAGTTGTGAGAAGGAAATTCAGGGCATTAAATCATTAAATTCACGTTGAATTTGATACTTTATTGACGTACATGTACCCAGACTAAGGTACTGTGTCAACGAAAGCTACTAAAAATGTTTTTTTTTCTAATTCGACCCTATTATTTGAAAGTAAAATATTATGTAATTTTGCCGAAATTGGAATTATAACTCACTGGGAACACGATGCTGTTCTGACGTTGATTCAACGTCGCAACAATGCCGTGGACCTATTAGGAAGCATTGTAAAATTTTAAATGAAAGTATGAGATATATTCGTGTCGTAGACACGATATGACGAAAATACACATTATACTTATAGGCTACCAGGAACAGTAGTTGTTTGCATGTAACTTTGGAAAAATATCAAGAAAACAAATACTATATTTGGTGTGGTTTTGAAGTTGCTTTGCCTTCCATACGTACGCTTGCCGAGGCAGCTGTGGGGTAGTCTATTCTATCAGTTAACAACATGATTAATATTCACCCGAAGATTGAGGATGAATATAATTAGAATATAAATGGTGACATGATCAGTCTGCAAGTGTCTTGGACAATTTTTTCCTTCCTTGTCGCTGTCGCCATTTCTTGTGTACATGCTTGAAGTTACACGAATTGAATGGACGTTTAAAATGTTTGCATCCACCTACGACTACCACGTTTAGGAAGTGATCGTCCAGATCAATAAATATGTAGGCCAAGAATCTGGTCCGCATAGAAATCGCGTTCATTAACCTGTCAACCCTTACAGCGCTGAATTAATTTTGTGTACATCATGGAGACCAAAGGGTTTTATTAAATTTGAAATCAGCATAAATGTCTTAATTGGCTCTTTCTGATTCATTTGATTACCTATGTTATGGGGTTACGGCCAATATAAATATTTTTACTCTTACAGTGGGGGGATCGACTTTAGTCGTCAGAATCTGACGTCTACAGCCGTCAGATTCTGACGACTAGAGTCGGTCCCCGCGCTGTAAGGGTTAGGATGAGCTGGCACAAGGCGAGTGCATACGAGGAACTTAATACACTACATGTACCATGTGTAGCCTACAGGCAAGGTACCATCAGAATCGACATTCAAAATAATAGAAACAGACAATTTTAACTTAGTATTCCAACTTCGGAACTTCCATTTGATATCGTCACGAAATAATTAATACGAAATACAAAAAGGACAATAAAGTAGTTTTCATCACCGTCAGCAATGCGTAGTGGATCAGCTACCATGGTTACAGAGTCAGATTTATAGACATAGGGGCCTACATGTGCATGTATAAATGTTGACATTAACTTGATTAATCATGTTAATGCCCTGGAAGTCAGATATCTTCAAGATGTGATGATGGTGGTAATTAGTTATTTACCTCGCCTGTATATGTTCAGTTGTGTTGACAGTAGATCTGTCGACGTATTTATGCATGAGGACATATATCATGTATATGCCACAATGGCTTGAGTCGCTATTTAACCCTTTGCCTGTCAAGATTTGTAAATATCTGGTTTCAAATTAAACAAATATGTGTAATTTGCAACCATTTGAGGTTGTGGGTCGTGGTAGCGAGACGCAACCTCAAGTGGTTGAAAATTTAAATAAATTAACTTAGCAGGATAAGGGTTTCCGCCAATCACAATTATAATCGTTTTCAGGCCTTTCATTAACACTTTAAGAAGTTAACACCTTTGGAATGGAAAATTTGACTCGATCAGCATGATTTGAAAATATTTTGCCGCAGATGCCACAGATCTGAATAATTTTCACCCGCTTAAAGTTGTGGATCGCGTCAGCGAGGCACAACTTCAAGTGAGTGAAAATTAAATTAGATTAACCAGCGGGTTAATTATATTGTATGCATTACATGCAACGCAAACTACATACATGTAGTAAATATCACAGTTCCCCTGTGATATCTTATCTTCATGTGTATGACTGCAAGAGAATTATTGGAAAATGACAATTTTAGCTCCACCCAAAGAATCTCCAATTGAGCTTCCTTGCTCTGCCTGATCAATCTTATTCTGGACTCGTTAAGTCACTATTTGACGGGATGATCTGAGTTATGGCAAAGTATCCACGAAGGACCCGTTTCCCGGTAGATATATTCAATGTCCTGTTTTAGTCGCAGACTTTTCCTGATCCACCAGTGAATAAATCACTTATTTATTTTTAACGTGATTAATCATAAAACGCTTTTTGTTCACCCCGGGATGCATGTATGTGTTCATTAGATAGCGTGTCCGCCGCCGCTGGAAAAGATTTGTGTGAAAGCTGCACCTCAAGAACCGCTAATTCGAATCGTGATTTTGTATTTAAGCACCTGCCTGGCCGCGAAATGAAAAGGCTTTTATCGCAGTTCAGTGATTTTCAAGAAAATGGCGGCCAGTTATATTTGGAGCAGCATTTTGAATCTCGAAAATTCCGTTAATCCGAACCGAATCACTCGTGATTTTGTACAGACGGTAGGCACTAGTTTACATCAATTTTCAGTATTGTTGTCTCAATCAAAAAACAAATATTGGAGGGGATGTATTTTTTTTCACTTTATATGATGGAAAGAACACAAATATCCCAGATGCGTAATACACTTCAGGAAAAAAACATTTTGGGATTTTTTAAATTTTTAAATTTTACATACATTTTTAATCCTTTCTTATTTTTGTCCCCCCAGACGTGCACTTCTATGAGCGAATATGTACTTGAGGGGCATATAATTATATACCATGTATACGTTGAGTGTCTCATCGATGAAATTTATCAATTTTGTGCAATATGATAATTTTTTTCCGAAATATTTTTTTTATTATAATTTTTAATTTTCGTTTTGACTTACAAGTTTAGAGCGTTGTTCACGTTTAGCCTGTCTGCATTCACGTGTTCATCGCTCACTATATCTGGTAAAATAGCTGACACATTTCCTTCATATTTTATCATTGTCGATGTAGGCCTGCGCATTCTGTTGAATATACAAACTGTTTTTGTTACTCTTCCCATTGCTTGTCGAGATTCAATTCGTGGCAATACCAGAGATGACGGCTGGATTGACTTCGTTAGAAATCGATCATGAGCTTTTTTTCTGTATCTGAAAGAGAATGCCTAGTAGAATTCAAATGATTTCATGACGTGTTTACAATGTTGTGCGCGTTGGTTCATCATTGAGCCACCATCACGCCGTTATCTGTTGTTTAGTGGATTAAGGCTTTTGGTACATAACATGCATAATGCAGACAAGTCTATCCATCTATCGTCATCATCAACTCAGTCCGTAATGGACCCCATTCGTATCCATTAACCCTTTCATGCCAGGTCTTCTTCTTTTTCTCCAATAATCCAATAAGAATGTCTCGTATTTTTTTAATCCATTGTTTTGGAAATATTTTTAAGATGGATTAATTCCTATTTCTAAGTTGGTAACTCGACATAAATTTCGGAAAAATCCAATGAATTTATATTTTTTAATGTTCAAATGTTCTACTTTTGTCTTTCCGGTATGAATAAATTTGGTCATTATCTATACCATCTGATTCTGCTCCTCAAATTTCCAGTTGTATTGGATGTTTTTTTTTACAGTTTTAGTAGGTTCCAACAAAATTTGTAAGCCATACCATTTTGTGTCAATTGAGGAGTATAGTTTATTTTATGCCAAAAAATTTCCATGAAACTGGTTTACCATTATATGGTAATTTTCTTTTATTTTTAAACCACATCAAATCATCTTCATCCACTACAAGTCGAGAATTGCGCCAGCAATTCGCGGCTTGTAGTGGATGAAGATGACAATGGTAAATCCAGGCTCGAAAGGGTTATTAATCCTTGAAGCACTGAACTATTTTTACATAAGCCAAGGAGACCGAAAAATTGTTTTTTTCAATTTAAAATCATTATAAATGTCTTACTTAGCTCTTTCTTCTTCTCTTGAATACCTATGTTATGGGTCTCTTAGTTACAGTGCGGGGGTCGACTTTAGATGTCAGGCTCTGACGTCTACAGAGTCTCACAATCTATAACTGATCACCGCGTCGTAAGAGTTAATCCACTCTGTATCTTGGATTTAAAGGGAACGTGAGATCGCATGTCTTGTCATTACCTTTGTTAGTACTCACTTAGTCTTCTCTCCCAAGTCTAAATTGAGCCGTTTGCGAGAGGATATAATATTGAACATTCTGTTGAAATAACGAGTTTCAGTCGGGGGCTGAGTGGTAACTCCGACTGTCCCTTGCAGATCTATATATGTTATTCCACACTGCGGCCACGTGGATGATATCCTATGATTAGCAGAATTTGGCTAGGAAATTGGCCTGTCGTCTGAGCAGAGCTCCCCACAGAAAACATTCGGTTACAGCATGGGTTCAGCGTTTAAACATTATACATTGTAATACAGACAGAATTAGCGGCATTTGTGAGCTGTTCCTGTGATAAAACGCAAGTGTTTGTTATCAATGTTTGCAGTCAAATATTACCTTTTGTCTCAATATTGTGGCAATGAAGCAACTATTAGTCGGCGGTGCATTCTTAATCTTGTCATATGTTATTGAAGAAAATCTAGTTGCATCCATTCCAGGTGGTAGGTCCCTATGGCATTTTAATTCCGTACTAAACACAAAATAACTGCTGGTTCAAAGTGGCATGTTAGAGTATTCGGGGGCATGGACATTCATTTTCGGCTCTGAAAAATATTTAAACAAATACTCCCACATATAGTTCAGGCATTTTATCACTGAATTTCGTTGAACCCATAACAAATTGCAACACGCGTATTTTTTTATTCCATATATTCAAAATTATTCAAAATCTGACCATGTGAAATTAGTTAATTAGCATATCAATTATGCGACCCTCTCGAATATTTCGAAAATCTATACCTGCTAAACTGCTTATTTGTACCAGCAAATTGACTTTTATATGTTTAGTTATGATTGTGAATATAATGTTGGACACTATTTATTACAATTGGTTGATATTACAACATCAAGATGACGTCATACGTGGCAGTTGAATCAAGGAAATCGTATTTCAAGTGTTAACAGGTTATATCAGGCCGACATTTGGCGATTTTATATACTAGTATAATATTTTATAATATGTTATGTAGGCATAATTAAAGACCACACAAGTTCCACAATAAGGCTGGTGAATCGTGTTGCCAAGTACCAAGAAATTGCATCTTCTTGCCCACCTCTTATTATTTCCTAGTTGCGCCTAGTTGTGAAGTCACAAAACATCCCCTAATGTATTATTAATAGTTTTTTTTTATTATTTGGCGTAGCGGTTTTATTCTCTGTGGTGTTTCTTATTAATAATTAATAGCGATTTTTAGGGATAGATAGAATACTGTCTTTTTCATGGGTTATCGTGGTTATTAGATATCATTATATGCTAATTGGTCGTCTTCCCATGGACGGATGTTGAATAAATTTGGCCATTTTACACAATATACCTGTTATTGATCATGTTGATAACCATTTTAATGGTATTTTAGTTGCAATTTAATCCACTTTTAACCGTGTAAATGTTAGTGCTGGAATAATTAAAAACTTATTTTTCTTAATTATCGTAATATCGCATTGTGATCTTGTCAACACATAATACGGCGTATTATATTGGAAGGATCGCTTGTTCGCTAAGTACTTTAAAAATAATCTTTATATACGATATATGAAATAGCCTATATTGAACTTTTTGGACACTTAGAACCGTTCATTTTATGACGGGTAATCACACTAAATACGCCAATTAGCGACTTCCCGGGGTATTTTGGCCAATTTGGGATATAATGTGCGGCGATAGTACATGTATATAAACGACATAAAATAAAAAAAACTTTGTGTTGCAATTTGTTCTAGGTTCAATCATATTTTTTACTGCGGTGCTGTTTGCTTGTATAGGAAAGATGCTGCCTGTTTGCGAAATCAAAATGTGTTCGGTCGCATTTGAGTCATTTTCAAGAAAATGGCGGCCATTTTTTTAACGTTTTTGCTTCGTTGCGAAATGAAAATTTGTTTGGTCGCATTTGAGTCATTTTCAAGAAAATGGCGGCCATTTTTTTTAAAGTTTTTGTGAAAGCGTTATCTCGATGACCACTAGTCTGAATCACTCGTGTCTTTGTATCTAGGTACTTAAATGTACCTGTCTGGCCACGAGATGAAACAAATCCGAATCATGTATGTTTTTGCATGTAGATTCACGTACTTACATCCCTGACCACCAAATAAAAAGGTTTTGGTCACGTTCCGGTGATTCTTATAAAAATTGTGACCACTTCGAGTGCTTGTTAATCTCGAAAACAGCTAGTCCGAAGCACTCATGCTTTTCTAAGTACATGTAGGCACAAAGCTACAGTGTAATTCTCCGTATGTTGCCTCAATCAAAACAAAGGATGGAGGGGAATAGAATTGAATTGACACTTGCATCATGAGTAAGGCCAGAAAGTGGTATCAATCACCATCGGGAATTCTTTAGTACGCAACCCTTTATCCGCCAATCACTGTCGTTTTTATGAATCTATTTTATTTGCCGATTAAATCACTGTTATTGGGAACGAAATGTGTGTTAAAACAGCAAGATTTGCAAATGTTTGATGTGAAGTAAAAAAGATAATTTATGAGTATTTTTTATCCACTTGAAGTTGTGGGTCGCGCAAGCGCACTGGGTAAAAATTTAAAAAGGTAACTTAACGGGAAAAGGGTTAATATGAAAATTGAAGTTTGCCACATAACATAAAAAGATAAGTTATTCACGTGCGACATTTTTATTCCTCGTCGACGTGAACACTGTTATGAATTATTTAGAACACACAAATCTGGCCAAATGACACATAAAAAGAGATATCAATATATTTTTGATGTCCACTCATAACGTACTAATTTGTAGTAAGTGGTTGAGAGCGGTTGATGAATGATGGATACAACATCTGGCTCGCAATTGCCATCTGCACATTTATAGTACCATCAACATGATCAAGGTCGATGTGAATTTCCAACAGTGACTGAATATTGAGCTAACATCTGAAACGTTGGCCCAACATCCCGTCACTGGTGGCAAATCCAGTGATATTTGCTGGGTGTTACGGTTAGGAGGGAAAGCCGAGATAGCTTTGATGTAATATGCATAACATACTGTGTCACAAATGCCAACTGTACTGTCAACTTGTTTTCATAACGAGCAGAAACTGCTGCCTAACTTGGTTTCGTAGCACCTGTTTATTATAAATATCATGCTTTCCGAACACACCGGACACTCTCAATCATAAACACATAAAACACATTTTTTTCCAAATATTTTGATACTGTTAGGAAAAGCGTTATCCACTTCTGGTACCGGTTGTATGTAAAATGTAGACTTGGGTGAAACAGTAGGCTCTGTGTATATGAATATATAACTCATCGGGTGATGGACCGGGACGCCTAATATGTCCGTTAACAAAATTCAAATGAAATTTAGAAATGTGAAGTTCCCAGCAAACACAAGACATTAAGCCTGTGCTGGACCAACGTTAGGCCACCAACTTCGACGGTGTCCCAACATTGGTCCAACACAGGCCTAATGTCTTGTGTTTGCTGGGCTGGTGCTGTATAGAACTACGATACATGATTTAATGGGTGATGATTTTATATAATTTATATATACAGTTGTAAAGTAGCCTCCGCGAGTCTCTGTAAAAAATGTTAGAACTTGTACGGTTAAATCAGAGCACAAAGTGCGAGAAACAATTGTATTTGTGGTAACTAAATAGTGGTGTTATCTGCTGAATTACAATTTATTCTAGGTTGTTAGAGCATCAACTTAAAATTCTGGGTGTCAGACAGCGAAATTGGGAAGACGAGGGAGGAATCTGTCACCGCTTCTTTTTGCTTCATATGAAGCAGACAGTGCTTTGTCGGCGCCGTTTTCGCATTCATTCACAGTGCAGGCTGTTTTGTTGGGCGATCTTTTCGGGGTCAAGCAAAGGGACCGGGTGAATTATCCCAGGCCGAGGGGATAATTTTGATATCCTTATGCCAATTTACGGCTTAACCAGTTTACCTGGCTGCAAATAGCTGGCGATGGGCTGATTGAATGGGGCGACTTGTCCGGCGTGCGAGACGAAGCCGCCGTGGCAGGAGCATGATTAAATCTAAACCGCTGCCGCAGTGGTCTGTATTCTGGAGTTAGACTAGCCCACTTCTGCAGGAGATGAGCTTTGTATGCCTACATTCCTCAATAATTTGTTTAGAAAAATTGATTTAGCTGTACCAAATATCCCGAAATATATCAAATATTTTCATGTTCGAAACTGGTCTCTATTGGATATCGACAACGATGATCAATTTTGAACTGAAGCCACACAGAATATTGGTAATGTTAAAACTGGACTGGAGGCCAATACTGCCTTTGTAGTTGTACAGCCAAAAGGTAGTATCTGCTTACTTTACAAGCTAGCATATACTGCCTTTTGGCTTTGCATAGCAGACTAGCAGACTGCCGGAAGCTTTGATTTGATTTTAGTAGGATACGATGTGTTATACCATGATTATGTGTTTGGATGGTCATCATACTTTATCTACACGTTTTCCTCGGGATGCTGCCGGCCCCGATACAGGGTTTGACACAAACTTTTATGAGCAGTGGTCCACAGGACCACCAGCTCAGAGGATCTGGTGGTCCTACAATTTTTTTAGTGGTCCTGACAAAAACTAACGTTACAACACTTGGGAATATTGAACCAGATTTTTTCATGAAAAAGCGCGATGTGTTTCCACATCGTTAATTTTGTAAAACCACAAAAGGCATCCCGCCGCATGACAGGAGACAGTTCAAGGATGATGATCGATCTCAATGTAGATAATTCATGACCTCAGGTGTTTTGTTCAATCAAAAGGGTGAGAGAGGGTGCAGTGTTTCTGGTATTATCACCAGCGAGTTGCAACGATTGTTTCTATCTTTGGGGCATGTTACCATTCTGATTAGGGCTAGATATTTTGGTGGTCCACAGGACCACTGGATATGAATGTTCTGGTGGTCCGACATGATTTCTGGTGGTCTCGGACCACCGGACCACTGTCAGTTGTGAACGCTGCCGATAGCTCATTCGTATCGACTGGGGCTTGTAACCTGGATGTACCAGGTTTGCATCCCGGTGGGGCCGAATATTTGTCATCGTGGTTGTCCATATACAGTGCTCCAAACTGTTAAAAGGAATGGAATGTACAGTGCCGCCTATGGTAATGTGCACTATAAAGAACCATTGAATCAACTCATTCGGCATAAGAAATGGGCATAGTCTCGGCTTCGGGCTTCCTTCTGTCGCGCTATTGCCATGATTGTGCAGAAACTTGAAAGCGACGTAAAGCAATATTCACTCAGTACTGCATGGGATGCTCATATCACATAGTTTTTTTATTTTACTCCGTCTTTCATGCATTTATCCACTCATAGTTTTAGGCTTATGTATAATTCTATGCTCTTGATCTATAAAAATCCTTGTGACATTGAGTTTTCAATGTATGATTCACTTATTTTACTAGGTTATCATAGTCATGATCATGTAGTTTCACTGATCCGTAGATTCATGCTGCACTTTGTGTATAATATCACGTCGACGTGTTGTTAGCTTATGAGCTCGGCTGATTGATACAGCCAGCTAACAAGGCCAAATATCTGTCTCCGAGACGGCATTATTGCTGAAACCGGGTCTAATTTGCCACACCAGACTTTTTATGTTACATCAGCAAACAAAAAGAATTGGCTTTGTGCTGGGCACTCGTCCAAGAGTATGAGCAAACGTTGCGCCAACGTCTTTTGTTCGATGTTATTGCCAGCTGGATGCCGGAAGGCGGATGGAACCAAATGTCCGCTCTCACAAGAGACGTTATCTCAATGCTGGCTAAATGTGGGGCCAACGGCTCAGGAATTCAGCCATCACTTGGCTGGTACTTTTTGTTTTCCGGTTGGCGCCTGATTGAGCTCATAGTTTTTCTGAAGCAAGATTAGCCAAGACCATCCAGCCAAATAAATTCAGACAATAAAGACATCTGACTTTTGTGAATGTGCTCGGGTACTCAATGCAATTTGACTGTGTTGTAATACCGTTGGCAACCTACATGTAGTGATGTGTTTTTAATTTGTATGTATTTAATAATTATGTAATACCATACACTCAAGAGTGTATGATATCACATAATTATTAAATACATACAAATTAAAAACACGTCTCCAACTCGTAGTTTTCCATACTTAAGATAATGGGTAATATTAGAGAAGTGTATGATTCGTCTGTAATGCGTGCGAGTTGTCCTATTGTGTATGTAGTAATAGTGTAATATCTACTCGCCACCAGAAATTTTACACACGTGTGGTAATTGAACCCCCTTGAACAGTGTGACATAACACGTTTTTATCTCACTAAACTAACAAAGGCTGTTCCAACGTCCGGACGATGTCCAGTTTTATATGGCGGGATAGGGACTGATCCCGAATAACAGGGCCCGCCACAGCTGGTCCTGGGTGATCAGCCCACAAGACGTGTGGGTGTGGCTGACTGGCCACACAGGCGCCTCTCCAGCTCCGGGGAGGAATAATGCCACACGGAGACACAAACATACACCACACTGGCACACAGCCTCAACCCTTACCACGCTGAAGTATTTCTATATAAGCTATGGAGACCAAATGGTTATTTTCAATTTGAAATCATTATAAATGTCTTAGTTAGCTCTTAACGCTTTATTTGAATATGGCTCTTCGACCATTATAAATATTTAAATTCTTTCGGTGCGGGGACCGTCTTTATACGTCAGAATCTAGCCTCTACAGACGTCAGATTCTGATGTATAGAAACGGTCCCAGCGCTAAAAGTCTTAACCCTTTAACCCCTAAGTCGATGAATTATATAAACCATGGAGTCCAAAGGGTTTATTTCAATTTGAAATCATCATAATTGTCTTAGCTAGCTCTCTTGATTTATTTGAGTGCCTATGTTATGGGTCTACGTTCATTATAAAAAATGTAATTCTTTCAGGGCGGGGATCGATTTTAGACGTCAGAATCTGACGTCTACAGACGTCAGATTCTGACGACTAAAGTTGATCCCCGCACTGTAAGGGCTAGTTGACAATCACGACTGCAATCATTTTACACCTCTTTATTGCCAATATAAATAACTTCATGTGTTGATGAAATTGTTTTCGTCACCTTCCGATCAGAGACTATTTGAAAATACATGTCCTCATAAGTGACAAATCCAAAATATTTGTATCCACCTGAAATTTGTGGATCTTGTTAGTGAGACACAACTTCAATTAGGTGCAATTGAATTATATAACTTGCGATTGAAAGGTGAATTCTCACTGGATTGTCGAAGCTTCGCAAAATGCTGGACGGTACTTATTTTCAGTTGTAAAACTGAAATGGAGTTTAATTTCTGTGGATATTTATTATAAAACATTCATTTGATTTGGCAAGCAACCTATTTTTGGATAGCTGACTGCGACATATTTCCCTGTCTTGCAAATATCTTGTATTCTATACATTATTGAAGGTGAATACATTTGTGGGGCGCGCTATCGAGGCTTATATTTATGTGGGCGCTCAAAGGAAGGATGGCTCATATAGCTGAATGTTTTGTCGGCTTCTTGATGTAGTTTTACAACATTCACAAAATCTAAATATCTGTAAATAGCAGTCATATACTAGTAAGCCAAGTCAATGAAACTTGGCGCATTAGCATGTCATGACTCAATGGGCGTTAGCGAGGAGGTAAAATGTAAATTATTTATAACCTCTTTGGTGTTAGCCAGCAGTGCTCCATTTGATCTCCGCTCAACAACGGTGCTAATACAGATATAAATTTTATTGGCATTGGAAGTGTACGGAAAGACTGATATGTTAAACAGTTCGCCCATCATGATTCCTGATGGAGTGCCTTGAATTGGCATACAAATCTCCGACAGTAGAGTTAATTTTCTTCAACTAGGCATACTCTTATCCTGACGACTAGTCCAACCTGAGGATATCATAGCGGAACCTTTAGCAGATAACTGTATTCCGTTATATGTTTATAAAGGGAGTCACCTTAGCATACTTCCACTTGTTGGATGAGTGGAGGAAAACCCGTAGAAAACATTCATGCCCACATCATCTGTACAAATTTTCTCTACGTTTTCTCTATAATGTGTTCTCAGTATTCATAATTTTGCAGCTGCAAATTTTTCATCGGGCATAATCAGCTCAGTGTGACGCTGACATTACTCTGATTTTATCATACATGTAATAATCTGATAATGCCGACCTCGCATTGAACGGATTCTGTTCGAAAGAAAACTGTAGGACACAAAAATGTTAGGTATAATATCTTATGAGTGTGCATAATTTTGCTTTCGAAAAGTTTCCATCGGTCAGAATCCGCTCAGTGCAAGGGCGGCATTACCTGGGCATTACAAAGTCAATTTAAAAATGACCGTCTTCGTCGAAATGTCACTTAAGTTAGTTCTCTCATACCCAAGCTACTCTTCCTCAATGACTCCTGAAAAATAACTTGGTCCGAGTGAAAAGTTTGTATTTTATCACATCACTGCAAGTCAAATGCAGTGTTTTGTCTGAATCTCACTTCAGACGTTGAACTGATGCATTCCTCAATGCGAGGTCAACATCGGAGACAAAATATCTCATGCTAACCGGGATGTCTTTTGTAAACGTTGATCGTCATGCACAGTTTTCTCTATCCAGGGAAACACATTGCCACATTTCTGGTGTAGCAATCAATGTCCACATACTTTCAATCTCAACATAATCCCAGGGCAATGTGATGCGTGCCATTGTCGTGACTGGTGATCGTGGATTCATTCTTCTGGCGCCATCTTAAATGATACATGCACCGATTGCACCACATTCTATTGAATCACTTAGTGAATATGCAATCAATCAATCAATCAATCAATCAATCAATCAATCAATCAAACAATCAATCAATCAATCAATCAATCAAATATAGAACTTCTAACACGCCTAACTCTTCGGAAAAACCGAGCTCAGTGTCGCAAAAATTCTCAATTAAGCTTTTTACATAACTTTACATAATCAACATTAACTGCAATTATGGTATAAATGGTTGTGCACTGAATAATGTCTGCTGATTCTTATTACATATATTAATTGAAATTTAACTTGTCATACATAAAATTCATACAGAAATATACAAACGTTTAGTGACTATAACCTGTGTCATGTATAGATCACCATACAATAAAACTCATTGAGAGTCAGTTCCTTTTGATATATATTATATACAAATTCACTGCGTTCATAAATATGAAAATACTCAGCCATAGATGTTTTATCGTGTCTATGCATGGTGAAACAACTTTTAATGCGACTGAGGATCAGGATGGAGCGATAGCCATGAAAAGTGGGTATACATGGCTTAATGTGCGGTGTCTGCCGTGTATGATCCGTTTAGGACATGTATTATTAACGATTGCCGCGGCCTGGACAATGTTCGTAGATATTGAGTGTCAATAGATAGGTGTGATTTTCAAGTTGCCAGGCTTGTATCGCTTATTGGATTTACGTCAAGCGTGAGGCACGACAGGCGACAGCCAGCCCGCAAAGCCAACCAGACGCAAGAGACATTGGTCCCGCTTGAATTCATTGCTGGGCCCGCGCCTGGCACGTCTGTCCTGCGCTGTAGCGGCGTTTCCTGCTCGCTGCAGAGAGGGGCCTGCGCGGCGGATGAACAAGCCAGAAATTATGAGCAGCGATAACTAGACAACGTACGAGCCTCGTGCGTTATCTTGTGGCCGAGACGGGGGAGGGTGTCCGCGGAGACATCGCTGGAGACACTCCGGCAGTGTGGCCAAACAGATAAGGTTCTTCCAGCGCGTCACTTCCCGCCGAGCCCCAGACGCTGCCTCGCCGCTGGCCGGAGACTGGACCAACGTCGCAGACGTTGGCCCAGTCTCCAGCCAGCGCCGAGCAACTGCAGGCGTCACTTGTCTTCTGCGCCATGTCCCTGCAGGAACTGGGCAAGCCGCCGGCCAAGATGGACTCCTCAGCGCCGTGCCGGCCATCAGACAAACAGTTAGTAAAGTACCCGTCTCGCGGGATTTGTGCTGCATTCACAGGCGAGTCCCCGTGCCGACTGAATATCCGAGTTGTTTGATGTCCGTTTAATACCATGTTTTTGCACTCGCACACGACTCCGCCGGGATTGTTTTTATAACTTTTATCCCGCTTCGGTTTCGCATCATTGACTTCATTTACAGGGATATAACAATACATTGCAATAAGCGTGCTTTATCTACCAGGTTGGTTTCCGTTTACCAGTCGTTACTTCTAATCGTGCGCTTGTAAATTGAGCATCCCGAAGATTCGCCTCTGACATTCGAAAGAATATAATTGGATTACAACATTATACCCGCGTCGATTTTCAGCTGTTGCCAAAAAGTACTTTTATTATGAAGAAGCACCTGTTCTAAATGCGAATGAATCATACGATCATGCATCACGATCGTGATATGACGTCAATGAAAAATTACCGAGGCACACTAGCAATCTCCCAATATGGCATCGATGGAAAGTATGGGAATCATTTGAACATTTAGAATAATATACTGCCCCGCTTAGTTTCCATAGCCCTTAGTTTTAAATATATAGTATAGCTGAGCATTTCTGATCGTACGAATAAAAAAATTCACGTGCATAAATTTTGTCCCCGGAGTATACAAAGGTATCTATCCACGATTTATCCACTTGAATTTGAGCTGCGTCATATTTAATAACCTTAGCGACAAAAACACATTTTCTTATGGTTTATAGCAAACTATGTTACATTGATATACTCACCCTGCACCAGTGTTTCCACCCTTCAGGCTATTCTATGACAGTTCTTGAAGGTGAAAAGTGTCTTTTAGTTAACAAGAATTGCAAATATTTGTTCTCTAGTTGAACAGATCTATACAAGTTTTTCTCACCCACTTGAAGTTGTGGATCGCGTCAGCGAGACACAACTTCAAGTGTGTGACAATTTAAATTCGATATGGCACTCGGACACAACTTCAAGTGGGTGACAATTTGCATTTTATATGCCACCCCGAAAAGCTATGTCAGTGAGCGACCGTCACTGAGAGTCTAATTTCAATCAGTCACTGGGTGGTACTCAAAGTGCTGAACTGTTTCTGGAGCGAAAGGAAGCGGGAGTTTGACGAAGATGAACCGCGCATTTGGGGAAAAGCCTCCTCGCCGGGCCGAATCAATAAACCTCCATTACCCTGGCGACTGTTTCCCGCAGACATGCGCACTGCACTGCGCGCGTGACGTCACTCTCTCTTAACTCATTGAAGATGAAGAGGTCCCAGGACATCTGGTCCCTCTTTAAGTTGTCCAGTACGTGAGTGCGACGAGCTCGTGTTTTTTTCGGGAGTTTTCTTGACACAAAGTTACAAGACTGACAAGTAGCTCAATTGTTATTGATTTGCGATTGATACACACTGTGCAGAAGTCTGGGTCTTTAAATCTCATTTTGTGCCAAGCAATGTAACCGCCTACGCTGAGAATAGGACGGGAATGATAATAGCCAATTCTTCTTTCTTTCAAATGTGAATGCTGAATTTCTCAATTTTTTATATATTATTTCTTTAAGTTATCTCTTTACGACAAAATAAATTGTATTCTGTATTATCTACGTTTCTAATTTGTCGTAACATTCTATAGCTATGCAGCATTAACCCTTTCAGCGCTGGGACTGTCTGTAGATTTCATAAGGGTTAACCCTTACAGCGCGGGGATCAACTTTAGTCGTCAAAATCTGACGTCTGCAGACGTCAGATTCTGACGACTCAAGTTGATCCCCGCGTTGTAGGAATCAACATATTTATAATGGCCGTAACTCCATAACATAGGTATTCAAATGAATCGGAAAGAGCTGAGTAAGACATTTTTAATGGTTTCAAATGGGAAAAACCCTTTGGTCTCCATGGTTTGTACGAAAATAATTCAGCGCTTTAAGGGTTAAGAGTCAAAAGAGGCTAAAACCAAAGATTGCATTGTGTGTTACACTTTGCGTGACATATTGTATTAAAGGCAGTGAACTTAACTATTCTTATAATTTATAAGTGAGCATATGCGCTGTATGGTCAATCAAGGCTGCCAAGTGTAATCTGGTAGTCAAGTGATTTGCACAAAACGTGGTGCGTTGCAAACAATGTTTTTGGATAGCCTGATAGTGGTGGCATGTATCCCGGGCTCAATTCCTATGCCGACACATTTTTCTCTTGTGCAAATATTTTTTACCACTCTTTAGATACACGTAGAGAGGAAAACCAGTGATAGTAAATTAATGTGGCATGACTATAAGTACTAAGCCGAATTCATCAATTCACAACAACGCGCCACCATATATACATGTATAGAGAGGAACATGGCGCAATGGATAAGTTCAATGCGCCGAAACGGCTGCAGGACTGTATGCTCCCCGGGCAGTTGAAATGGCACATGAATGAACAGGTCCTGTGACCAGGGGGTAAAATGTAAAGTTCGATGATAGGTCTTCAGAATAGATATCAGACTATAAAAAACCGACGTCTATATTGGGCCCACGAAAACAAGCGACAGATAAACGAAAACGACTGACCTGCTCTCACAGTGTATTACTCAAAGTGGTTAACACCGCTGCCTTTCACGCCAGAGTTCGGGGTTCGTTTCCCGGTATCGGCGGTTTGAAAGAAACAAAATTGTTTCTTTCCCATCCACTCGTGAAATTCAGTTTTGTCGGGATCCCCCATGACCGAGAGGTAGCGTACTCGGCCTCAGACCTCCAGGGTTTTAATTTCGAATCCTGTGTCTGGAGGGCAGTGTCATCTCACTCATCTCACCATCCCCAGGAGGTTCTCCTGGCCCAATTGACCTGTATGTGCAGAAAAGTGGTCTAAAGCTCTGATTTATTTCTTTTCATTTACTCAAATCCAGTATGTCAAATACTTACAATTGAACGTTCACGGTTATTACATAAATAAAAAAGATAACCGAGACTATATCATATGAATGTATGTGGCACTGTACTGTACTGCTGTGCAAAACTGAAGATGCTGTGCAAAACTGAAGAAAGGCAGTATCTGCTTACTTGTAAATCAAGCAGATACTGCCTTTTGGCTTTGCCAGAGACGAATCAGCGTATTCAATCCTGGCCCGGCGTTGTCACAACGTCTACTTTTTGTTGGCAAGGACTTGTTATCTCCCTCAGTGGAGATTTGTCAGCGGTTATCACGAGCAGGAATCCTCGAGAGGGACAGTCAGATAACTTTAATGGATTACCAAGCAAAATCCAGTGTTAATCCCACAATCGATTTTCATCGAGGCCACTACTACTGTTTTTGAAAGAACCACTTCTGAAGTCGGGTTGATCCGTCTACTCAGCTCTGCAAAGCCAAAATGCGATATCTGCTTACTTGTAAAGTAAGCAGAAACTACATTTTTGCTTCGCACGACAGTACTGCTTTCGGATTGCAAGCTTTGGGGGAGTTACGAGTGAAGTCGCCAAAGGTTGAGTCGGAAATTTGCAGGGAATGTAGTCTAGTTATGAGAATCCCGTATCAGTAGTTATAGATAGCGCGCATGTCGCACCCTTCTGCCAGAAATGTCGTTAGTCTCACTTATCAAAGTGGCAACTATGATTTCTTCATCCCAATGGTACGAGCTGATATGAGGCATAACGGACTTTAGATGGATTCGTAAAGAATTTATGTTATCCTGGACGCCCCCTACTGGGAAAGATCATGCTCAACTAATACTGAAACGTATGTTCATATCTATCTTGATAATAGATTTCTATAATAGTTTCACATTTTTTACTCAAAATGTTACGCTATCATACTACCGTGCAAAGCCAAAAGGCAGTACCTGCTTACTTTTCAAGTAAGCAGTTACTGCCTTTCTGCTTTGCAGAGCAGCATTGCTGATTGCCATGCTCTTTTGTAATCATTGAGTATTTCATTCGGAATGCCCGTTTGTTTGGCACGGTGGCCCTTGTTTTGTTTGGTGCCAGTCCACCGCGGCTTCAGCCATCTGGATCATTCTGGATAGTGACTCTGCATTGGCAGAGCCGCCACATGCTCGTCAGGATCCCTCTTGGGACTCACTCATCCACGTTATGTTCTGGGGCTCCCCACCAGCTAGATTGCAGTGCCGTGGCATTTTAGTTCACTTTAACAGAATTTGCTGATCGACGTCACAATTCCTGCTCCAAGAAGGGTTTTCTGTAAATCGAAAATATTTATTCGTCATTTCCTTGTTAATAAATTATTGTTGGTACTGTATTTCGTTTTACTTTAATTATCCTGTTAAACATTAAATAAAACAAGACTAAGCCTACGTCAAGACTGCGCTGAAATATATCATATGTCCAAATAGTATAAAATCAGTACTATTCATGAAACGTTTGTCGGCATTTGTTATTAACTGGTCGTATCTACCACTTTAATTAACCCTTTAAGCCCTCACGATGCATTAAAGCATCATTTTACATCCGCGAAAACACACTTAATTTTCCTATAACCGAGAGTTTTAGAACGAAAATTCCCATGAAACTGGTTTAATTTTCTTTAATTTATCACCCACTTCAAATTATCTTCTTCCACTACACTTGTAGTGGATGAAGATGCATGTGATAAATTCAGGCTTGAAGAGGTTAAAAGGTCACTAATACGACCCTTGGTGGTTACGAGTGCGGCGATCCTATGGTAGTGGTTCGCACCGCTGCCTTTCACGCTAAAGTTCGGGGTTCGTTTCCCGGTCTCGGCGGTTTGAAAGAAACAATAATGTTTCTTCACCATCCATTCGTAAACTCAGTATTACGGGGAGCCTCCGTGACAGAGAGGTAGGGTGCTCTGCCTCAGACCGACAGGGTTTGAATTTCAAATCATCGCCAGGGTTTGAATTTCAAATCATGTGTCTGGATGACAGTGTCATCTCACTCATCTAACTTCCTCTGGAGGTTCTCCTGGCCCAATTTAGCTTTGATTTCATTTTTGGTGGTTACGAGTCTGAGGACAATCAGAAGACCTGTGACACACAGCGCGTGAAAATGGGCACAACCGTATCATTATCTAACAGGACTCCCCCAGCAAACACAAAACCCTATTTGGTGTTTTAATGTTATAAAGCCAGAGTCGCAGACGGTGACCTAATGTCAATGTCTCGTGTTTGCCTTCCCTGGGGGACGGCAGTCCCAGCAAACGTCTGACTACAACTCAACGCCTGCTAAACAGTTGATAATAGCAGGCTATCATCTCAGTTTTTTCGCCATTGGATTCAATTTTTATTTCATTCTGGCATGTCTAGAGGCAGTATAACGGGCCAGCCTTGTTAGGAGACAATGTGATTCAACCACAGTGATTTTAGGTTTTGCATAGCGTTCTGCTAATCAGGCAATGTATATTGACAGACGGACGCTAGATATTCATGATATTGTCAACTGCATATTATATGCTGTAATAAAAATGCTACACCAGAGAAAAGTGTGTGCATTATGGCGTATAGCGATAAACTATGCAATTCTGGCCATTTTCTAATCAAATATGAATTTTATTAGTGAAATGATAAGGTTGAAGTTCAAGCAGAAAATCGCTTATGAATTATTTTCAAACAAAATACTTCATGTAAACACCCCATATAGATCTTTAAACATAATATAAATATGCACTGTTCCAAAATGTTAACATGTTTTAAGTTGAGCTGATACGCAAGACTATACTTTTAAGATTGGATTCGTAGTATTTTATAGTAAAATAATGTCTCAGCCTATCGACGACGGCTATAACGCTAATACTCGTTTTAATTAGCAATGAAATAACTATGATCATAACCTATCTATAGATTAAAACTAGTATTTCATTAGCAATAATTGAAAATGTTTGTTCTCTGAAGTATAATTGTCAACCATATTGATGCTCAGGCTGTGTGTCGCTGTAGCGAGACACAACTTCAAGCACAGGTGAAAATATACATTTGTCATGCCGGCGCCTAACAGGCTATGGCGACTTAAGTTTTGTTTGCAAGTTTTACAAGAAACCTACTAAAATACGGTAAGTTTCCGGTGCCTTTAGCCATCCATATACCGCGGAACCCTGCGACAGCGGAGAAGTAAATGACCACGCCCAGTGGGCTGGGCGACAGCCACTCTAGCGCCGCCATCAAACACTGTCCACCCACCTCTAGAGAAGCTTCCCCCGGACCCCTCTGGCACGAGATGCAGTGTGTTATCCCGGTCTGTGCTCCGCCGAGAGATCCACGATCACCGCCTCAGGAAATGTCCACCCGATGTTGGTTTAATTTTGGGCCATCGTCGTAGACGGTGGCCCAACATTAAACCAACATCGGGCCGACACATATCTTGTTTTCTTGGGTCCTCAGCGGGCCACCAATAATGCCCACATCCCTGCTCCCTCCACGCCAATTTGGCTAAATTGCTTCTTGTCATTTACCTTTTTGGTGGAAACAAACTATTTCGTTCAATATTCATCACTTAGGGTAATGGACCTTTTACAGACTAGCACGCATGCTTGATCCCGATATGAGTGTGACGGTGAGAGCTGCAAAGTATTATCGTGGTAATTTAAAGATGTGGCAAAAGGCAACTGTTTACTAGAAAAATGAGCAGTTTTTGCTTTTTGGTTTTGAGCGGCAGAATTGTACCGATGATCAAGAGTTAGCTTTCCTTAACAGGGAATAATTTGTTGGGAGTATCGGAGCAGTTTGCTACTCAATTTCGGGCATATGCTACACAATAATACGTTTGGTGTAGCCGTTTTTAGCTTGGAGAATAGTATAGTTTTGCATATTTGCGGCTGCTAAACCGCAAGACAATTTTTCTCAGACAAATTATTCCCTGCTTATTATATATTTTTTTAAATTTTGCATATCGGAGGAGCCGTATAGGCTACGCCAAATGTGTTAAAAAAATGTTTGGACCGCTGGAGCCCTATGTGATGTATTTTAGTGAGATCCCGGCAAACGTTGAAACAATGATGTTTTAATGTTGGGCCAGCGTCGCAGATGTTGGGCCAACAATAAAACATCATTGTTTCAACTTATCGTGTTTGCTGGCATATCACTCCCAGTCATTTTTTAAAGTAACTATCAGATTATCATGATTATGTGGACCTGTATGGATGTATTATCCCAACAATCACGCGACGTTGATCCAGTGTTGGTTCAATATTAGGCCGACCTCATAGGCGGGAGGCCAACATCGAATCAGTAGTCTGTAAACGTCTCGTGTCCATTATTATAGTTGAATGAAAAACATAGGCCAATGCATATTTCGGATAACTGTGCAAAGTATAGCTATGTTTACGCTGTGGAATAGGTTATAAATAAATTATTCCAGACAAGATTGCCTGAAAAGTTACTCTGCATCACAGATATTTGAATCCGCCGGTTTCTTTCTCGGTTGCTGACGTGTAACTTTTTTGTTTATATTCCATCGTGTGTTTGCCCAATTTATGGAAATGTCAACTTAGTACGCTTAATCCGCCAATAATTATTGTGCTCGGTTGCCGATTTTCTCCATCAAATTAATTTTAAAGCAATTTTCTCGAAAGTAATTATCACGCATGTACCAAAGTCAGTATCGATATACCGCAGCACCTAATACCAGAAGACGCCACCATAAGGGTATCATTGCTGGCGCTCCACCAACTGCTTAGCCTTCTTCTACTTCAGGATGTGCGGTGGTGGTTGCTAGCGCATCTTCCTTCTTTTGACAAACGTCGGTTCACTGCGGGGCCAGAGTCGTTTACGTTGTCCCTGCAGTGAACCAGCGTTGGACTCGGTGTCTTCCCACACCGGAGAGACACCCGGCAACCTAATCTTTTGTTTAGGGCTCCCCCGAGTGTCAGACCCCTTCCACTAAATCACAGCATTGTCAAGATTGAGACATCACGGAGACCGTCCCAGCAAACATGAATCGTCGGCCCAACGTTGATTTACTGTTGACCCACCGTCGTAGACGGTGGGCCAACAGTAAACCAACGTGGGCCTACGTCACATGTTTACTGGGGCCGGGCCTTGCCATTCTCGCCGTGAAGATTCTTCCCCTTTCTGGTTGAATCTGCAGGGACATCGACTGCAATGAGTCCGCCGCTGCCTGGTGGCTTGTTATGCGGCGGTATTTAGACATGGATGAATTAGGGGGTCGTTTATGTCGTCGTGAGATAACTTCGTACTCCACCAAGTGTATAATACACTAGTTATCTTTGCATCTTGTGTAGTTATGGATCGATGTTTCTTTTAAAAATAGCAGATCCCCTTTGTAGAACTACAGACGCGCAGCTCCGCTGGGGTGTATAGAATTTAGCTCGCTATTTAAATTCAGACATAATTCAGAATGACATGTCTATGTACAGGTCTATGTGTTGCATTGAGATGTCCAGATGCATTTTCTCTCAACAAAGATAATGTATGTTCCCACCTAAATTGTGGTGCGGGATATTGAATGTTTGTTCTGTGATAACATATTCGACCAGGTTATCTCAAGCTATAATGATGTGCTTGACCTGCTAACTTTTCTTACAAAATTTGTTTAAATCCTGAACCCCTGAGACAAAAATCGGTACTGGTTGCCTACACTATACCGCTCCCAATTTATAATAAAAAATTATTATGTTTCAAGGGCACATAGAAGAGCTTGGTAGCTATTTTTATGATTGAAGCACAGGATATTTCTGCAAGTGACTTTGGTTACTTAACAACTGGAAATGCTTATGAGCATATAATTTAGAAAGTGAAAAGGTTTTCTGGACATTTAAATAGAAGGTTGGTCCAAATTGTTCAATAAATTGTTTAATTTGCAATCAAGAAAGCTATTTTATTTTACTTTGGTGTATGATTAGTGATAAGATGTCGAAATATGTGGAATTTACTTTATTATCATGATTATTATAACCTTTATATTATTTTTGAAATATCTTTGAAATATCCACTTATCTGGCTCTAAGCGGCACCATTTGTGTCGTCATATTTCCAGAGCGTTCCAACCTCACCCCTGCAGCCAGAGAAGATCCAGAGATTGTTAAAGTTGACCTGGCCGCACCTTGGGCTAGATAGGCTAATCAGTATTCCACTGTCATGAATGGGCAGGTTGACAAGGCTCCGAGAGGGAGGTGTGCCCAGTGGTAAACAGGTCATCTTCCACAGGTTGTTATAGCAGTATCCTGGCCACAATAGCTGGTTTAACGTTGGCCCAACGTCGGAGACGTTGGGCCAACGTTAAGCCATCATTTGCTAGACTGCAAGTAGACCGTTTTTCAGTGCTGTGCCATTGTGTCAGGCATTGATGCGGTGTTTAAACATCGTTCAGCTATAGCCTTTCGTGTTGGCCCACCGGCTGCGACTCTTAACCCAACGCAAAAACAACATTACGCCAGCGGTTTTTGTTGACCGGGATAAGCCCGAAAACGCGGGGAAATAAAGTACGAAATAAGGACAAGCCGATATTATTTGGCCCACTTGTCATCATTACGGCCGAAGTCTCCACCCGCCACACAGGTTTCCCCGCTCGTCAATAGGGGGCGCTCTGTGGGGAAATTTTGCAGGATTTGTGCCTCCTTAGTTCCCTATTTTGGCAGATGCGCGGGATTAACCCGCTCCTTTCTGGATGCCATCTATGCACATTATTTATACCCGTCCAAAATTAGATGGATATATTTAGCACGCCTTTTGGGGTTGAAGTTTAGACCTACACCTCATGCTTCATGTTGAGCACTTCCATCATGTTTACTCATATGACAACAGTTTTGCGCCTTTGTTGGCCTAATGTTGGCCCAGCGTCGCAGATCCAAGAAAGGATCTGGTGGGAATTTAGCCATGTCAAGGAGTGGCCACTGATATAGTTGTGCTTTTAAATACGTAGATAAAATTGTACATCAGCATCATATAATTCGGTGTCGTAACCCTTTACTTGCTAGTGACGTATATATAATTATGTGTCAGGGGACAATATTTTAATACGGGAGCAATTCGTGATATAAAATTGTACAGACCAAGTTATCGTCTTTAATTTTTCACCCACTTGAAGTTGTGTCTCGCTACCGCGACCCACAACTTCAAGTGGGTGAAAAATACTCATATTTGAGACCAAACATTTGCAAACACTCATTTTACCCCCAAGAACCACAATTAAACCTGCTAATAAAAGAGATTATGAACAAATTTAGTCGTGCTTAGAGCTTACAGGTTAAAATACGGGCGCTATGAGCTTTTGTTTCGAAGTATCACATGAAACTATTTTCATATAATTTTGTAATTCACATATAGTCCATAGTGAATAAAAATGTTGAATTATGTTAGTTAACCCTTTCAAGCCTGACTTTACCATTGTCATCTTCATCCACCACAAGCCGCGAATTGCTGTCGCAATTCTCGACTTGTAGTGGATGAAAATGAGTTGATGTGGGTGAAAAAATAAAGAAAATTACCATGTATTGGTAAACCAGTTACATGGAAATTATCATTCTAAAAGTCGTAGGAAGTCTGTTTTCAGGGATGCAAAATGATGCTTTAATGCATTGTGAGAGCCTAAATGTTTTTTAAAGATGTATCCGATGGTGAAAGTTCCGTGCATCAGCCAGATAATAGAGAAACCACCGCTCCACCCACATCTTGACAAGACACAGCAGTGTCTCTTCCGATGATTTTCTTCTATGATTTCAGTGATCAATCATGAGCTGTGTAACACACACGATGCCGGATGCAGAGCTTACTTTTTCTCTATAACTTTTAGAATGATAATTTCCGTAAAACTGGTTTACCAATACATGGTAATTCTCTTTAATTTTTCACCCACATCAAGTCATCTTCATCCACTACAAGTCGAGAATTGCGACAGCAATTCGCGGCTTGTGGTGGATGAAGATGTCAATAGCAAAGTCAGGCTTGAAAGGGTTAACTAACATAATTCAACATTTTGTATTCACTATGGACTATTTGTGAGAGCTTACTTTTTCTCTATCTTCACTGATTTTCTGCGAATGAAAGCTGTATTTTTATCATCTATTTTAACCCTCACAACGCTGAAATATTTTTGTATAAACCATGGAGATCAAAGTGTGTTTTTTTCTATTTGAAGTCATCATAAATGTCTTATGTTGACTGTTTCTGCTCAATTTGAATACCTACATGTATGTTATCACTTATGGCTTTACGGCCATTATAAATGTTAAATTATTTCAGTGCGGGGACCGACTGTAGACGTCAGATTCTGACGTCTGAAATCGGTCCCCGCACTAAAAGGGATTAATAATGGCTCTAAATATGCTTCTCTGGCTGCAAAGCCAAAAGGCAGTAACTGCTTACTTGAAAATGTACCGCCTCTTACTCGATGGTCCCACATCACGCAGTGCATGTCATTTTAGTGTACCTTATGGCGTCATATCTACACATTTAACCTTAACCCTTTAATCGCCAAATGATTCAATTTGAATTTTCACCAACTTGAAGTTGTGTCTCGATGACGCGATCCACAATTTCAAGTGAGTGAAAATTATTCAGATTTGACAACATGGAGGTCAACTGTTTTCAAATATTGCTGATTGATGTCACATTTTATCTTTAACATGTTTAAAAGGTGGTACTTAATGTGCTAATAAAAAAATGAAAAGCCAAATATATGCGACACCGGCGGTTAAAGGGTTACGTTATAAAGTAATAGGTGATACCATAAAAACTTGAAACAGCGATTCACATGATTCAGGTAATAATTGACATGGATGAGGTAATTTCGGTGGAAGCTTTGTTAATAAGTTTACTGTAATTAATTGACCTCCATGCAGTAAATAATTTGAACGCCGTTCAACCTTGGAAGCTGTGTGAAAAGTAATCACGTTAATGGCCACCCCGCTCTTAGACGATTAGGTATTGTGATGTTGCGACAGTTATTACGCATAATTGTTATTGTATTTCTTGTGCGGAATTGTTTTTTTCTACGATTTATTTTGTTATTCGAGTTTTATCACACGCCAGTAATTAACGTGTATTGATTAAATTGCTGAGATGACTCAAGTAGGCTGTATAGACCTATACTGTACAGAGAGGAATGGGTGAGCAATGGTCATTCAACTGGACATCAGTTGTCAGACCTCGTCGTCCGTTTTTAATGTGGACACTTCGCTAGTGGTCAATCCAACGACGTGCTAAAAAGCAAGCGGTCAAACACTGTGTCAATATTACAGTCCAACCGACATCTAACACTATAATAACCCTTTGAGTGCGGGCGACGCTTTTAAGCACATTCATACTGTTTTTCCACAACTAAAATTTGACAGAAATTGAACAAATATGCATGTATAAATCTTGAGTAAAGCCCCCATTGTGAAATTTAGCAGGTTTAATTTTTAAGTGAGGAGGTATTTTCCTTTCATTTGAAGTTGGCAATTGCGTGAGCAATGCCAACTTCAAATGAAAGAAAAATGTTAAGTAGTAATGAAGCACTTAAAGAGTTATGGTCCAGTACTTGTTCATTCTTGGAACCAAATTCCCATGCGAATCCTATACTGTTAAGTCAAATGCTGGCTTAATAATGGACCAATGTCCTATAAACCGACGTTGCATGGGATCAGGTGTTGTTGTCCAGCATATCAGCAAAGACGAAATATTGACCCGATGTTGGATTAATGTCGATCCAACGTCTGCGACGTTGGATCCACCTTTATCCGACACTGGGCAAACCTATTTTGCTGGCTGGGACATGGTTGTCCAGCGCCGGTCAGTGAAATCGGTACAAATCGCCGGGTCTTTTCACTTCTCAATCATTGAATTCCGGCTGCAGCCTCAATAAGGATATCTGGAGGGCCCGGCGCTATTGAATCCCACTTGAGAAATGATCCAGGGTTAGTGCTGATTTATCAGCGCCAGAGCTGCTGGGAAAACCAACTGTGGTCAGCACATTCTGCAGCAGAAAAGTCCACCTCCATCAAATATCATAGTATAACGGGCTGTAAATGGCAAGAAATAGCGCTTTAAGCACTGTAATTCAAGTATTTTGTTTCGATTCCCGCTGTAACAGACGTACAATGTATATCGCTATTAGTCATGTTAGTTTAGTTTCCTAAAGCGTTATTTAATGACGTTTACTTTTATTCTTTATATTATTTCCAACACGAGAGTAAAAATAATATATAAAGAGTATAATTGAACCTATAATTTATATAAATATAAATTATATGATAAATTTTATTAGTCAATATTGAGGCTTCCCTTCACACTTTTGCAACATCCATTCTGGCCTACTGTTTCTGGTTTTCATAAAGTTATCGACATAATGTTACGACATTATAAACCCAATATTCTATTTTTGTCAAGTAAGGGCGGGGGCCCTGGTGCAGTGGGTAAAACTGCCTGCTTAGAGGGTTGGCAGATCGCGGGTTTGAATCCCACTCTGGCCTTCAAGTTTCAAAGAAACCAGATCGCATTGAACCAACATGTACACAAAGACAAGACGCTGGCCACATGAATGATGCCGGTATAATGTTAAACCTCGGTATATATGTGACGCTCGTCAAGCATGTTCATTACTTACTAATACACACTTATTAGGCCTACTTGTATTCAATATACGAATACTAGTATAAAAAGTTCAATAGGCTGCTTTACGCAGAGCATTTGATTGGTGGCAATTTTCAACACGCCATTATGTGAAGCCTTGATGATGAGCTTATTAGTGCGGAGGATTTGTAAAAACTGCGCATCAGATACGCTCCTAATTGAAAGAAGAAAGAAGATTATCAGATGAGATATTATATTTCACAAATAATAAGACGGCACAGTTATCACTTCACACCAGCTCACGTTCTGCCATTTTAAAGAAATTTCACTATTAATACTATTTCTTTAGTAAGCTGGATAATTTAGTACATCTATCATATCAATCACCAACGTTAATTGTTCCTACTTGTAGATATATACTTTTACAATAATTATTGAATATTACAATTTTTTCTAAATATGTGATGGAATTCTTATTTCAAATTCCGATCATTTACAAGAAAAAACATAGACTTCGGTTTTTTTTACCATTATTGTGACACCGTTTCGTTTTTATCACAACATTGAAGCAATGCTGGGTTGATGCTGGTCCAGCGTCGTAGATGATGTGTCAACATTAACCCAGCATTGTTTCAACGTCTCGTTTTTTGCTGGCGAGTGTACATGGGGATATGTCCCAGTCGGGGAACCGCCTGGCCTTCAGTGTTGCCGTGACTGTCGTGCCATCCCGGGGGATGAGGAAAAGAGACCTCACCCCGACAAAATTGGGCGATCCCCGTCAGCTCGCTTGACAAGCACTCGCTCATGGGCTCCGCTTGTCCAGTTTACTCCCTGCTGGCCTTTGACCTTGGACAATCTGGAGAAGGTCACCAGTGGATCGACTGTTGTGGCCTCGGTATTCCTGCAGTCCATAGGGAGGATTCCTACTGTATCCAGAATTCATGTTTTCCCAAATTCCCTGCGATGCCATTTGTAGTCTCTTCTAAAATACAGAAATGTATAACCGCATTCAGCAGTATAGACAGTAATTGGAGAATATTCATTGGAGTGTTGGTCTTTCGCATTTGGAACAACATCGCCATCCATATGAATAACGCGCAACTGTGCTATCCTCAGATCCTGTTTGTGACAGTTTATTTACATCCTTGACTGTGGCTGAATCAGGATTCCTATCTGAATATGACGCCATTGATGAATGTACACGTGATATACTACTTTACAAAGAACGCCGTGCAAATCTAAAATACAGCAACTGATTACTCTTCAAGTAAGCAGTTACTGTAATTCAGCTTTAAACGCAGTATATAGTCAGACAGCTGAATTCATATAATAAAGGTTTGTCTCTCAACATATTTACCCTTGCCCTGCTAGACCCGGATATATACGGTTTTAAGCATATTTTAAGCCAAATAATATGTCACTGAAATGGACAATACAGTTTGTGGTAGATGCTCAGTTGGTAAAATAACTCAATTTAGAAGATGTATATTTTCGAAAAATATCTATATTTTTCGCCATTTGAAGCTGGAAATTGCGTTAGCAATTCCAGCTTCAAATGACGAAAAGTACAATTGAAACAATTCAGCAGGACAAGGGTTAAGATGGCAGATTCACCTGCGTCTGAAATAGGTATTTAAAAAGCATTCGATCTCAGTCAGTGACAATCTTGATCTACGATCGAATCTCTACTTTTACAATGTCTTAAAACTAACTTTTCAATATCACCTCGCCGATGGTGGCTGGGTGCAGTGTATCGTTGTCTGTCAGCTTTTTATTGGTCATATTGTGGTCTCGAAGGAATAATAAAAAGTTAACATGTATGATGTAGCGTTAAAGCTATATACGACTCTATGTATGTTTCTGGTTTTAGTTGTATCCCAGCGATACCTGTAGCGTGCCAGTTGATGATCCTGACTTCACAGCCGAGGCAAGTCGTCTCTTGGAGAAGTACATTTAGGGGAGACCCAGGCATAATGGGCCACCTAACTTCTACATGGTCCTCAGATTTTAATTATTCTAGTAGGGTGGTTAATTTTTGATATTATTTAAATCTCATTATTGTAATTAACATAACAAGTAAATGATTCTCTAATGCCCTGTGATATTTTGAAAATAACCACAAATAATATTTTCACGAAATGGCCCGTTTTGCCCAGGGTCCGCGCAAAACGGGCCACCGGCCAGGGTAATATGGGCCGGGTGCTTCTTACTCAAATATAAATCATTTCAATGTATCATCTTTGATCATAGTAGCAATTCAGGACATGTATATCTATTTAAAATCATTCAACAAGTAGTGCTTAAGTTTAAGCAGATCACATTTTCCAATGAGCATGGATTCTAAATACAGTGTGATTTCTAAGACTAATCTTACAAATGAGCCGTCTGTAATAAAATATACGGGCATTATGGGCCACTTTAATGATTTATGATAGGTGGATATGGTGGCCCATTTTGCCTGACCCATTATGCCCAAGATAAATTATTTGATTCCCCCAGCATTGCGTCATAGCCACCAAGAAGAAGAACAATAACATGAAAACACAAAGCTAAGAAATAGCTGATTTCTATGATATATATAACATGACATGTTTTGACTACTTTTGATACCAATTTGTGGATTTTAAGAGGGAGTGTTTCTAGTAAAATATGGCTTAATTTGATATTTAGCTCTGATCGGTTCCCACTTGTCTGTACACATCCCAGCCGTTGTCCAGCCAAAGGTCATACAAATGAGGCCTAAAAAATAACAACGTCACTCTTGAAGTATCGCGTCACATATTATGACGTCAGTGGCCCGTTTTGCCCGGTGGCCCGTTTTGCCTGGGTCTCCCCCTATCCTGCGATATTTCTGAAAAAATACTCTCTTTTCGCGCGATGGTTTATCGCGTCGCTGCCACGTGTATGGCCAATGGTGGTCCACCGTGGCCCAACATTGAAAGTCAACATTAAAACAACATTGGCTCAATGTCTCGTGTTGGCTGGTGTCTGATCGTAACATGCTGATTTGCATCCTGGAGACACCACGGGACGTCACACGGACTTCAGCGCTGTCCCTTGGCTTTTCAGGGATGCATAGCCATCATGATAACTGCGGTAGAATGTCCTGATGTCTCGTGACATGATCTCAGCTAACACCAGACGTTGACCCAATGTCGGGTTAATGTTAGGCCAGCGTCGCAGACGGTGGACCAACATTAAAACAATATTGGTTGTGGGACTCACCGGGTGGATGTCTTGTTTGCTGGGAAGCCGTTTGTTACAGAATGATGCCTTTTTTCAGGGCTGCGTTTTATTTCAGCTGTATAGCTGGCCAATGAACACGTTAAATTTAAAAACTGTATTTCGAAACTTACAGTGTCTCCATGCGATGTCGCAAAGCATTGAATACTAAAGGAAACATGTGAAGTATCATGTGATTGTTACGAGAATAAGTCATTTACATTGATCATCGATGTTTAACCACAGGGTCCTTAGTACAGAAAAAACAACTGCCTGTCAACCGTTTTTATCAGTCATGCTTTTAACAATTGTCCCCTCTCACATTGAGCACTCAACTTTTCATGACTAATAAAATAGCGAATTATAAAGCGTATATAGCGACTTCTACAACCTCCATTACTTGTGGCAATCGAACAGTCCTTATCCATATAGAGACTGCTGAATGCCTCTATATTGTGGAGTTTATGTTGTGGCAGGAAGATATAAATGATACATAATCATCATTATGGAAATATGCATATCGTTTGGCAGTCCAATAATAAGAGGGCCGCTTCTTTTATTTTATTTTTGTCTTACTTCTGGATAAATAACATGTTTACAGACCTACGTCCGACTAATAATTCTCTGAATATCTTAAATAATCAATATTGATAGAAATAAATAATTGAAGGTGTCCATACTTGGATCCTTCTATCGTTGTTTGTGGTACAAGCCACGCATACACCTGAAAAGATGTTACAAAGTATACGTTGAAACAATGCTAGGTTAATGTTGGGCCAGCGTTGTAGTGGTGGCCCAACATTAACCCAACATTGTTTTAACGTCTATCACAACTTAACCAGTGTTGATGAGCCGGAATTATTCATTTTCTCGCAGCACTTTCCGACAATCTTCGGGAGATCCGGAAAAAAGCGAAAAAAAACGTTCTTCTAGTGAAGTGGCCGATAATGCACTCCCTGGCGAATTGGCTTCTTCAGCTGAACAGCATACACAAAATGCGTACGCAATATAGGTTTAGCATTAGATAGTTGTTGCGTTAACGGGACAAAATATTAATGTGATTTAAGAGATAACATATCATGTACAAATATACATGCATCAGTAAGTGTGCCTCGCGATAGCGAGACACAACTTCACGGGGTTGAACATTTAAATAAATTACTTTAGCAGGATACGGTTTGACATCTCACTTGAAAACTAAGCAGCTGCGTAACAGAATACTATTATATGCTGATCTGGCATTTGTTGGTCGAGATTCCCCACTGACAGATTATGGGCTTCCAGATTGCCCCCAACCTGGATAATCTGTTGTCGATATATGTATTTAAAGCTCTCCTTCAATGTTTTCAACTGCTGCACATTCGTGAAATAGAGCTCCAATATTTTTACTCCGGTATACCCTGAACAGTGAACACTTGAGCTTCGCAATGTATAGTACTGCATGGTCAAATGCTGCAAGGTGTATGCAGTGATGGATAATGTTTCTGTGGATTCTTAATCGATGCAGTGGGCCATATTCAATGTAGAAAGTTCTATACGGAATAATCCCATGTTTTTAGAGGAGGAGCATGAGTTGTTTCGTGTCTGTACCCAACAAACGCTATCAACCGATCAAAAGTTGGCTTAATGTTGGCCCACCGTCTGCGACACTGGTCCAACATAAAGCCAGCTTTTTCTCAATGAATCGTGTTTCGAGTGTACCCACTTGGAGGTCATCCTGAGCGGACGGGTCTATTGTTGCCAGAGGAGATAGACTCCCCGTGGCGTGCTACATCTCTCATGATCACTGCGACAAGAAGAATTGCCGCGAATTTATAGGGATCTGTTTGAAATCTGCCACCGGGGGATTATTCGCTCATGTCTATCCCTCCCGCGGGAGCTCATGCTGCCGTTGCATAAGCCAGGAATCACTACTGCAGCCCGCATTTTGCAGCGTTTGCGTACGGGATCCACGGGACCTACATCTATACCATCTTTTCTCGGCCTGTCCTCTATTCGGAATGACTGTTCATTCTGGATTGAGACTATATCCCAGCAAACACAAAACATTTGTATAACATTTGTGCAATAGCGGGACAACGTCGAAGACGTCGGGCCGACTTTGTACAAATGTTATAGAACAATCAATGGTTTGTGTTTGCTGGCTATTCACGTGTTTTCATTTGTGTCATTTTGTCGATGCTATAGTCTATTCTATATAGTCTGATAGACTAGCATCCAGAAAATGGAGCAAATGAGCAAGAGCTTTTGTGCTACCCAACCCAGGCAGCGTGTATGTCATAAGACATCTCAATAAAAACGACTCACTGTACTAATGCTGGTTTAATGTTGGTCCAGCGTCGTAGACGGTGGACCAGCATTGAACCAGCGTTGGCGCAACGTCTTAATCAACAGCGTGTAGCAATCTGTCGTGATCAACTCGCTACAGTCACATCTTCTGCGCCCGACAGTCGGCAATATAATTCATCGATGTCCCTCTAATTGTTTTTCATTTCTCTCATTCAATTTCAAGGGTAAATCTTATTTAAGCCGTTTATTAATTACACAGTTACTTTTAGACTGTAATTAAATGTGATTGCTGGATTGAACAATTCGTCACTTTAGTTACGTACCTCACTGTCAATTTAATGTCTCGTTTTATGCGTCTATTTCTCATTATGTCTTTTTACACGTACATTTATCTATCACATGATTTTGAAAATACTCGTATCGTTTTACACATACCGTATACGCCTACAACATTTTGGAAATCCTGAATTGACGATATTATACAATTGGGAATTCCAGTGAGGCATTGATGATTTGCACATTTTAACATGTTATGTTATATCATTTTAATATGTCATGCATATCGTTCAACTTTTTGGTTTTATTTGATGATTTTTCAGCCTTGATTATCTTTGACCTTATTCATGTTATTGATCGCCCTATTTTTGACCTCCAAACGTGATCCATATTGAGGTCAAATGATTATTCACATGAGCTGGACAGTCACTATCGAGAAGACGTGAATGACCAGTGCGGTTGTCTTAAAGGCAATTAAAAAATTGCAAGTACAATGGCTGGTTCAACGCTGGCACAAATTGTGCCAGCGTTGAACCAGCCATTTGTCCTTGCCGGGAGCACGTCTCATTCACACCCTGCTGATCAGTTATTGAGAAGGGGCTCGTCGTGGCGGGCCCGGGGTTACTTTGAATGATGTACAACACGAAGGCAATTTACAGAGGCAGAGGAGCCCTCTGTAAATTGCTAGGTGGCGTTACAGATGCGGAAACCTCCATTAATCAAACAACCAGTTCTCCCGATGGAACGCGCTAAATAGTCCTGTCAAACTCTCTTCTCCGCGCGTGTTAACAGTTCTGAGCGGGCGAAATTGTTAGGATTAGCAAAGTACTCATTCTGTTTCTGTTGTCAGACCGCGGCGAAGTTGAAGGGGCCGGAGGATTTGTAAGCGTCCGTCTGTCCGTCCGTATTCACAGCAGAGTATCTAATAGTGCATGACTGCATGTGTCATGATGGGACGGTGGACGTTGTCAGATTTCCACAGAAGTTGTTTAGCTCATGTCATTGTATCATCTGATTTTAGATGATCATCTATGGCTTGACTTGCCAAGGATCAGGACTGATAGTTCCAGCGTCCTATATTTTTAATCAGACTTCTACATTCAATCTATTCATCTGTAACCATTTTCGTACTGAAAAGTTAACCTTTTGTAAACACGCTAAGTTTACTTTTTTTGAATTTTAACCCACTTTAAGTTGTGTGTCGCTCTGGTGTAGATGAAAATTATTCATATTGTTTTTTGCTAATTCGAGACCAAAGATTTGCAAATCTTGATGTTTAAGCACCCCGAATAACATTGATTTTAACCTGCTATAAAACAGATTAACAACGATTAAAGTCGTGCTTTCAATTTAGTTCTAGAAATACACATATTTTTCTTAATACATGACTAATTTTATGATAAGAAATATGTATTGTTTTAAATTATATGCTAATCAGATGTTTTTCTTTGTGTGTTGTAGGTATGTACGATTTATTGTGTTCACTCAGTCCGGTATACCCATCACTCTGTACGTAAATATACATTTATCAGTATATACTATGGAATAAATCATCTTCCTGTTAAACTTTAGGCCAGACGCCTATCAACAAGACCCCCCCCCCCCTCCACTAACATTATTATGTCAGAATATTTGAAACGAATCCATTGTAAATAGTTACTGATAATATTTATATCCTTCATGATATAAAATCAAAAACCGCGGGCTACTTTAATAACATGGCTTTTGTTATATGTAAAATAGACCAAGTAATATTTTTAGGGAAGCTTTTTCATTGTGCGAAAGCTATTTCCAGCTTCAAACGACCAAACAAATCTTTGTATTTATAAAAAGTGAACATGTCCCAAATCAAATTATTTAATTAACTGAGCATCTACCAACAAATATTTGAGCAATTGTTTGGTTTGAAATTGGCGTGAAAACGTCTGAATACAGGCCTTGAACAAATGCTCGGTTTAGTCGTGGTACTGTTAGATCTGGCTCAACATCCCGGAGACTTGACGTCCTGCAACCCTCCCAGCAAACACGGGGCATTCACCCAATGCTGTTTTAATGTTGGGCCAGCGTCGAAGACAGTAGTCCAACATTGAAACAGCATCGGGTGAATGTCCCGTGTTTGCAACCCTGAAATTCATAATCCAATGCTGGTTCATTACTGGATCAACATCTACGACGATGGCCCAATAATGACTGAATACTTAGCCGACGAATTGTAATTTAGCAGGGCCTATACTTAAATCAGCTTGTGTTGTGTGTGAATACGCCCGGGCCGGGCCTATTGTTAATGCTCGGCTTAATTCTAAGCATTCTCAGGCGAAATTAGCTGCGATGACTTCTAGAAATTAATTACATCTAGGATGTTAACCCACTATGTCCAAATGCCTGTAATTAATGCTAATGCTATTGACATTTTTCAACCCTTTTTGTTGCAACATATATTTTCATAGCTGTTTGGATCATTACTTAAATATTTTACTTCATATAAATAGAATATTTTGGATCATTTAGTTGGGAAATTGTATATATTCAGTTGGAGATATACATGTATACCAGTAAAACGACAATGACCTAATGTAACCTTAGTATAACGTAAATTTTATGACAGTCGAATTTTCTAAAGATTATGTCCATTTAGCATGATTTTGTAAAATAAAATTTAATCAAGCGCTGAAACACATTAGGCAGCGTGATAAACGAGAGTGGATGAGTAATTCTAATCATGACCTTGGGCTTCAGTTGATCCATCTTGCACAACACATTTAATTTGTCAGTCGAAACGATAAAACTGAGGGCTACATGACGACTGCCAAATCGCGTTACAATGCTCGTTAACCCTTTGCCTGCTGATCACGACTATTGTGGTTTTAAATTTGTTTTCTTACCGGTAGCCGATTAAAATACTGTTATTGGGGATGAAATGGCTGTTTAAACATTAATATTTGCAAATGTGTGGTGTCAAATTAAACAAATATCAGTAATTTTCAACCACTTGAGGTTGTGGATCGCGGTAGCGAGACACAACCTCAAGTGGTTGACAATTTAAATCAATTACCTTAGCAGGATAAGGGTTTATTGAAAACACCAGCAGTTTCTGCGTCTAGTGTTCATTTACGGCCAGGTTTTCACAGTGAGATCGTGTGGTTTATTCATAGCGCTGTCAGTTTTATTTCATGTGTATTATTGTCGACTTCCCCTCACAGGAAACTCCCTCCACAGAACAAATGGCCAGGATGTCTGCTGGCCGATTTTTCCATCTTTTAAACACACCCTTCGCATTTATACACCACATTTTAAATACAATTTATCGCTTTTAATTTTTGTTATGGAACTTTATCCCTTATCCTGCTATTATTATATTTAAATTTTCAACCACTTGAGGTTGTGTCTCGCTACCGCGATCCACAACCTCAAGTGGTTGAAAATTACTCATATTTGTTTAATTTGAGACCAAACATTTGTTAATCTTGATGTTTAAACAGTCATTTCATCCCCAATAACAGTGGTTTAACCGTCTAATAAAACTGATTAAAATCGACTATTGTCGTGATTAGCAGGCAAAGGGTTAACAGAGAATGTGAGAACTAGTTACATATTATGCTTGTTAGTGAGAACTCCCCCCCCCCCCCTGGGTGTTAGGAGGGTTACACTTGGGTGAGTGGGGATGTCCCATTTATTTTTAGCGGCTTTCTCTTTCTTTTACATTATTGTAATTTACCAAGTACATTGCTGTATGAAATATTCAGTGTTCTACGATGTTGAATCCTCTACATGGTTTCTCTTTTGCACAAAATAATACTAACCTTTTCAGCGTGAGGACAGCATGCTTAGACGTCATAATCAAACGTCTATGGACGTCAGTATAGGACGTCTAAAGACGTCTAAAAAAATATATAATGGTCGTAGACCCATAACAGGTATTCAAATGAAGCGGAAAGAGCTAACTAAGCCATTTATGATGATTTCAAATTGAAAAAACCCTTTTGTCTCCATGGACTACACAAATCTATTTCAGTGCTTTAAGGGTTAACCATTTAACCGCCAAATTATTCAATTTAAATTTTCACCCACTTGAAGTTGTGTCTCGCTGACGCGATCCACAACTTCAAGTGAGTGAAAATTATTCAGATTTGACAAAATGGGGGTCAACTCTTTTCAAATATTGCTCATTGATGTCACATTTTATCTTTAACATATTTAATATGTGGTACTTAATGTGCTAATAAAAAATGAAAAGCCGAATATATGCGGCACCAGCGGTTAAAAGGTTAAGTGACGAGTGAAGGAGATCGATTTATTTACCCGGGTCTATATCCGTTCACTATAATTGAATCCCCTCAATCAGTTAATCGCAATCTGGAAACTAGCATCTGCCTCGATCCATTGACCGCGTTATAAGTGACCTAATGACCAGGCAGATGTCCACCCCTTGCGTGCTGTAGAACCCCCAATAAATCTGAAACACACTAAGATGGTATGAATCACATATCATGTATAATGACAACAGTCTATGTATAATGTCTACGTCAAATCTGTTATTTTTATCCACTATCATACTAAGATTATTGACTTTAGGGGAGATCAAAGTTTCACACACAAGGGAAAACCTGGGCTAAATACCGTATCTGCGCAGCGATTTCAATTTTGCTCTTCTTTCGCTCCAAAATGTATAGTGAAAAAAAATAGCTTATGATTAAATATAAGACGGGATTGTCTGATATTTAATCATAATCTATTTTTTTTCATTCTAATTCTTTGAATAATTATTCCACACGGATGTTTATTTCTTGCTCTGGGGTAAAGAAGGCTAATTTCCAGGAGGCACTCATCCAGGAAGGTGTTGCCGGTAGCTGCTGCAGCTAGCCAGTGGTCGCCTGGTTCCCTTGACTATTGTTGCTGTGTCAGCGAGGTCCGTTAATTAGCGGGATCGCATCCCGCGACGTTGACCCAATGCTGGGTTAATGGTGGGCCAGCTGGCCCACCATTAACTCAGCATTGGGTCAACGTCTCGCGTCTGCTGAGTATAGCAAATCTGCCCAATTTGCCTCTTGTCGTCCGCCTGCGACATCACCACAATTAGAACACTCGTAACTGGGGGCGTCATTAATTACAAATAACAGAGATCTCATCAGCCGAGTCTCACGTCTGACTGTGCATTTTGTCTCCCCGCTCTGACTTCGATGATGCCTATTAGGCAGTCCATGATTAATTTCGTTTTGGATGGCCGAAAGTGGTTAAATTGCGGCATTCAAATGGACCGATGGTAAAAGGAAATCAGAAATGTAGTTAGCCGTTACCATCGCTCATTGCCATACATGTATTGTCCCCTGGACATGCTGAAGATACGTGACATATCTGACACTTTATATACATAAAGATTTTAAAATAATTGTTCACCCTTTAACCGACGATCCCTATTATATTCGTTTTTGTTCAGTTTTTTACTAGCACTAGCTCCTGAACATGTTAAAGATAAAACGTGACCTCACTCAGCAATATTTCAAGATCGTGGTCCCCCAGTTTGTCAAATCTGAATAATTTTCGCCTACTTGAAGTTGTGGATCGCGTCAGCGAGACACTATTTGAAGTAGGTGAAAATTTCAATTGAATAATTTAGCGGTTAAAGGGTTTATTTATTATTTTAGTGCGTGTTTATTCAGAATTCCCTTAATAATTTCATTCGTTTTACAATTCCACGCTAATACCACGCTGATCAGTTATACATTGTTTTTTTTTTATAGGGAATAAGACATTATCAAGATATCGTGAAATAAAACATGCATACATGTAATTAAAAGCTTTATTTTATCATATTTATGGTAATGACAACATACCCTTTTCTCTTTCAGCATGCGACATTTTACAATATAAAATGTTCATGGTATATAATAATGAACATGATATGACTCGTAGAGCCCAGATTGTCCACAATATGTGGTACTCTTCCTGTGGGCATGGCAGTATCATAGTTTAGATGCGAATTATCATGATTATTATCGGTACATAATTCTGTTATTTCCGTTTTATCTTGATTATATCATTTTCTGTAAAACTATGTGTGTCAATGATAGTTATATTATACTTGCGCAGACAGATGTATAAACTGTAGAACGTTGTATAAAGTATTGGTTCGACGTCTGAAAAGTTGCCAACGACACAAAAGTTACCCTCTCTGTTCATGTCCATGGCTGCATCTCCTCCTGTCCAATGTTGGTTCAGCGCTGACCCAACATTGGTTTAATGGGCGGAATTTTTCTCTGCCTCTTTATTCATGGTATTTGACGTTTTTTTCGCTGATCCGTGCAGGCCACAGCGGACCTCCACAAAAGCCCGGGATTTGTTACTCCATAACGGTGATTTTAGGCTGATTCATTTTGGGCTTTGAAGTTGAGCCACCGGAGGGATAACTGAAGAAAACGTTTAGCTTTAAAAGATTCAATGTTTCCTAATAATTGAGAGAAGAAAAAGGACCGGGGAAAACTATCGATTTGAATGAAACTGGCGCAGTTTATGAATAATCAGAAAACGGTTGAGAAAATCCATTATAGTTGGCAAAAAATGGACGGCATTTTTTGTGAGGCGGATAATGGAGTTGAGCCTTTCATATCCTTCCTACTATGCCAATAAACCCCGTGTGTTACATGAGTGCACGTGTACTAATTAGCTCACTCGTCTGTATACAGTTGTGAAAGACTAATTCGACAAAGCCTAATTTAACAGAGGATACACAGCTCTGTAATTTTGTTATCGACCGGTGGGATATAGCTATTTATAGCGGCGCAAATTGGTATGAAATGACACGGATGACATTTACTGAGTGGTCCAGTATTAATGGAATACCACCAGATAGCGCCGCATTCTGTACTATGGATCTACCCCCATACACACACATCCAGGGATCTCAATCACCCCTCCCACTTTGCCGCCGCTTCGTTGCCGGATAAGGGTATCCCAGCTCCCACCAATCATTGGGCGAACGCCCACTTGACTTCGGGCCAATGCTGAGGACGTTAGCCTACCGCTTGGCCAGCATTCTTGATCCGAGGGATTTGACTGCGGATTCTGGAGATGGATCACATCGGAGTCACTGTGTCACAGATGAGATGGGTGCTTGCAATTTTCCTCGGTAACGTCTCACTTCTGGATCAGTCAGGAAAAACGCCTGGCCTGGGTTCCAACCCGCTCCTATTAACCAGTTTGTCTGTCACTCCTATATCTGGGGTGAAACTGAGAAATTACACTGATGGTTTCGAAATGTCCAACTTTGTTTTTTGTGTGCTATTAAAGGGACCCCTTGGGATGAGACATTTTCAATTTTGACAATTTTTGAAAATTTAAACTATGTGAAGCTATACAGCCTACTGATCTTAACTAAGAATACAAAAAAGTCAAAAAACTATTTAAAAGCGCCGAAAAAGAGTGAAATAGTTAGATTTTCAGGTCGTATATTGCCATGTAAACAAGACAAGTCAGCAATATACAGCACTTTAAACCACATATTCCCACGTCTTGGACGGGGAGATCAAAGTAATCGCCGCTAATTGGTGTCTGATTGGTGTCTTGTAGCCAGGACATGAGGTGATACACCTGCAACACTGATTGTCTGTCCAACGCTGGGTCGACGGCATCACGATGTGGCCCAATGCTGTAGGAACATTTAACCGTCCTTTAGCAAGTGTTTAGGTGTACAAAAAGTTGTTTGGGTTTTAAGCGGTTTCATAGAAATGTTGATAAAAAATATTTTTTTAAATCTAAAAATCTTGAAAAAAATAAAATCATAATCTTGGGAATACACTACTTCATTACAAAACTAAAAACGAAAATTGATGTTATCCCAAGGGGCTGCTTTAAATTAACAGTTTAACCACGTGTATGCAGATCAACCAGTGTCTAATAATATTAATAATAAAAATTACAATCGAATTATTTTTTTATGCTCCATTTTAGTTGTCTGCATTGCTTTTTTACTTTGACCCTCTCACCACTAGTAACGACTCTAGTCGTTTTAAAACCGTTTTATTAGCCGATAAAATCACAGTCACTGTTATTGTGGAAATGAGTGTTTAAACACTAGGGTGGCTAGCCACTACCTTTAACGCCAGAGTTCGCGGTTCGGTTCCCGGTCTCGGCGGTTTGAAAGAAACAAAAAATGTTTCTTCTCCATCCACGTGTGAAAGTCAGTAATGTGGGGAGCCTCCGTGACCGGTGGTATCGTGCTCGGCCTCAGACCGCCAGGGCTCGAATTTAAAATCCTGTGTTTGGAGAACAGTGTCATCTCAATCATCTCACCATCCTCAGTAGGTTCTCCTGGCCCAGTTTAGCTTATATGTGCACAAAGGTGTACTAAAGCCCGATTTATTTCATTTAAACTTTAAGATTTGCAAATATGTGGTCTCGAATCAAACAATTATGAGTAATTTTCCACCACCTGAAGTTATGGGTCGCGATAGCGAGACACAACTTCAAGTGGGTGAACATTTAAATTCCATAACTTAGCACTTTAAGGGTTAAATAATGTGATCGTTTTAAAAAAAGGTAAACAGGTAAAGGTAAACGGTGAAGGTGCAGGTTTATAGTCTCATATCAAGTATTTTATCCGACTTTTACAATTTTACCCCCTGGTCGCTGGACCTGTTCATTCGTGTGTCATCTCAACTCCACGGAGAACATACCCGGCAAACACGAGACGTTAGTCCAATGTTGAGTTAATGTTGGGCCAGCGTCGAAGACGGTGCGCCAACAATAACTCAACATTTGGCCAACGTCTCGTGTTTCCTGGGTATAGTCCTGCAGCCATTTTGGCGCATTGAACTTACCATACACATTGTCATCGCTGTCCTACCAGGTACTCATTTTTACCCGAGTCAAGTGAAGCATTTGATGGTTAAGTGCCTTGCCCAATGACACAACATCATCGAAACAATGTCCCAATGTTGAGAGGGGAAAAACATGATCATATTTCTCTGAAAATCCTGCACCAAGCGTGATTCTAAACTGCACGGCAGGCAGCGACATCGGCAAAGCGCCACGCTCTAACCATTGCGCCACGTCCCTCTCTAGCTTGGTGATGGAGGCATATTCACAGTGCTTTCTCTTTTATCATGAGCATTAAAAAACTGTAATCTGTCGCTTTTTTGTGATTATATATTGTGAACATCACGCTTGGGATTTGGGTGCTTTATCATGTGTATCAGAAGACATATTTAAGGAAAAAAAATTCCGCGATAAGCTATATGGATATGCCATGCAGATAACGACTAAGCGAAAAAATACCATGTTTACAGGATACATTTAAGGCCGACAAAAAGTTAAAAGCTTTTCGTGTGGTGCAGTAGATATCGGTGGATCAACGTTCCTGTTTTTAGATGCACCAGATAGACGTGACTCTATCGATGATTGATGGCCAGCTCTCCAGAACCGGTTTTCCAGGCCGGACTTGTTGCGGGAATAGTCGTGTGGCGCGTAGATGGACAGGTCCCCGCGGGGGCGGGGCGTGTTCACATGGACAAACGTGAAAACTGACGAGCCATGTACTAATATAGTGATCTTCTCTATGGTGGTACAACGTCTTCTGCGTTGCAGGCTCGGAGGAGCCTGCAACGCAGAAGACGTTGTACCACAGCAAGGCATCCGGACAGACTTGACCTTTGGTAGTCGCCACGGCGGACATAGTATCTTCTGCGTTGCAGATTAACAGGAACCTACAATGCAGAAGACGTTGTACCACAGCAACACATCGCAACACAGTGTCTTCTGCGGACACATTTCTCTGAAAATCACAGTGTCTTCTGCGTTGCAGGCTCCTGCACCGCAATCAATGCATACAGAGGCTCGAGCGCCAGGCGAGTTATGAAATATGACGGCCGGTGAGCAAGGTGGTCCTGTTGGGCTGTTTCTTCTTGGGCTGTGGCGGCTTCAGGCCCTGGTTTTCCTCCTGCCCGCAATCTTTCCCGTCTGCCTCCCTCCTTCCTGTCAGGGCCTGCCCCTCCTAGTCGTGGTTGACTGGCACGCCACTGAGATGGTTCTGTGATGCACACCGCATAGATTGATGATGCCACCCAGCCGGCACTTCTTTTTGACGCCTCTGGAATGGCCGGCATGTCGTCAACATTTTTGGCTCCGTATCCCAAATTATCAGCTTTGGAACCCTTTTTCAAGCTACGCTTTCATTCTTCGTCTATGGTTCCATTCTCCGATATCTCTTTCCTAGTAGAAGCAGAAAAATAACTTTTATTAAATTCCAGTCAGAAGGGGCTTATTTTACTGTCGTTAGTTATATTCAGTTTCAAACATAACCCTATGTATAAGACACCAGACGATTTATTGTAATTGGTAAAACATTATTGACTGCCAATCATTTTTCGCTGCTGCTATATATTATGTTATGGGAAATGTTGCAGATATGTGTGTCACATTATTGTGTCAAAGTTAATGAATAGTAGACTTCAAAAGATAAGACGTATATTATTGCCTGATAGCTGACTGATGGGTTATTTGTTCAACAGGAGGTGTCTCGACCGAGTTTAGTCTGCACAGATGGCCTGAAACATCATTCATTCTTTCATTAGAAAATTAAAGATTCCACTGGGGTTTTTTATGAATCGGACACAATTTGGCGAAATATCGAACTTTCTGACACCACTTAAAAAAATCATTCATTCATTCATTCATTCACTCATTCATTCATTCATTCATTCATTCATTCATTCATTCATTCATTCATTCATTCATTCATTCATTCATGCATTCATTCATGCATTCATTCATTTATTCCCACTCAGTCGCAAATTTTTCAGCAAAATTTAGCATTATCTATATAATGTACACGAAAACCACCTAGCTATAATTATATTAAATTGCAAAATATTATAAGTAAGAGGCTACCAAACCAAAGTCAAGACCAACGAATTATTTAAGATGTACACAAAATAAATGTAGGCGAGAAGCCAGTCTGAACCACAAGGATGAGTGAGGTATCCACAGAGTTAACTCAGCAAACAGGAAAGGTAGAACCAATGTTAGTTTAATGTTTGGCCAGCGTCGCAGACGGTGGCCCAACATTAAACTGACATTTGTTCAGCCTTTCGTGCCTGCTGAGTTAAGCCAGCTGAGACGAATATTGCCATTCTGGCGAGTGTGGTCAGAAGTCTCAATCCGGGATCTGCTGTTTTTCTGCGCTGTCCGAGATGGCGCACCGGCCTTTGTCCCATCATCCGCGTTTTCAACCTCCCAGCCATGTTTAGATGCCGGACCAACGCCGGAGACGTTGGTCCGTCGTTAAACCAGCTTAGTATAAACAGATGTTGATTCTTGTCAGGACGCGCCCAGGTTATTGTGACTGCATGATTACTATTGAATTGCCATTTGTCTTTTCTCCGGAGCTGAATGTAAAAAGGTATAGAATGGCATTGTCTGTCGAGTGTATCATGTGTATGGCTATATGGCCTTGTGATGCTTCTCATGGAGTTTTTTTTTAAAACGGGAAAAGATGAGTTTTGGAAATCGGCTAGCTTCTTTCGTCTTACACTATCTTCCATTAACCGTTGTTGTCCTGAAATCAACTATTCAATGCTAAAAATGATGTCAAGCTGAACTAAATGCCCAAGTCCTATATAATTATTTTGGGATTTTCACTATAAATTTTTCAACCTCAAATCATAGAACTATTTTTAAATCCATTACATATTTTGATCACAAGTCTTAGTCATTGTTGTTTTGTTGCATAATATTTAGCTTCTGTCGCAATGACACATCAGTCTATTTCATATTTCATGTTTGTCTATAAATATCTGCTATAGTATACACTATAGCAATTAATGTGCTAGGAGTACGTATTTTTCTCTCAGTGGTCTGCACATGTACATATCCGTGAATCACCGTTAATCATGGTAATGTTGAGCAAAGCCAAAAGGTTGTAACTGCTTGAGTTACTGCCTTTTGACTAGCCTACTGCTTTCACTATGTCTCCAGAGATCTCATCAAAGTAAAATCAGTGTTTGTCTCTGCACTCCAAAAAACTCATTGCTTCATGGCAGAACGTACTTAAACGTGAATTATTTAGGTGAGTGAAAAGTTAAGATATTATCTTTGCGATGCCATGAGAATAATTATTCTCATTCGTCATAATCATGCATAATTATTATATACTGAAGTGAAACCAAATACTGCACTTCAGTGCGAAGCCAAAGACAGTAACTGCTTACTTTTCAAGCAAACAGTTACTCCCTTTCTGCTTTGCAGAGAAGAACAGACACGATGGTAACCCATTGTTTAGTTTGATGAATCATTCCCTTTAATTTTTGTCAACGTTTAAGTGGTGAAGGTTTTACAAGCCAGTAAATGATAGAGATGGCTGATATTACAATGTACAGTAAGTTCATTAACTGTGTGTAAATTAACGTACTTGAGTATGACAATAATTTTGCTTTATGAATGGCACTGTGATGTCGTGCAATCCAAAATCCTTTTAGCTTTGCAGATCACTGTAGCACACATCCCAACTAACACGAGGCGTTCAACCAATGTTGGTTTACTGTTTGCCCACCGTCTTCGACGCAGGCCCAACGGTAAACCAACATTGATTGAACGCCTCGTGTTTGCTGGGATAGGGTTAACTCTCTGCATGTGTGGGTGTGGCTTGGTTGATTTTATAGTAGCGGTAAGCATGGTAAGGGCTGAATGTTTTGTCTACCAGTGTCTGTATTTCCAGCCAGACATACACCCACGGTGCCCGATCCACAGCTCTCTCTCTCTTGTTTTCTTCTCTCAGTTGTCTCTCTAAATATTGATGGAACCGCTCTTTATTACGCGGGCGTCTAAAAGCTAATGCTGTGTCAATGCTGGGCTTTGCGATGTAAATCCAGCATTTACATGTAGTTCACGATTGCTGGCCGGATGGCCGAGCCTATGAATTCATCTGAGATCCCTTATGATATGCTTCGTCACCCGTGCATTGTCCCTTAGGGTTGAAGTCGAATTGATACCCACCGCGGCCATGAGATGTATGTACCCCACCAGAGATATACATTAAACATCGTTTTTAATCCACTCCCTTAGTATTTAAAAAAATACTCAACCTCCTATTTGACAAATGTAACTAATTTTCACCCACTTCGTTATTAGTTAGTAAAATTGTTGATCAATCTTCTGTGAAAACTACATAACAAATCAGCTTAAGTAAGTCATTTGCAACTAATTTATTTATAATTGTATGTACCTATAGTTAATTTGTTTATGCTTTATGAAATGGATAACAACACTCACTGCCGTATTTACTAATTTCATTATCGGTATCCAGTATATGATATCAAGTCCTCATTGCCTTTTGATGTATCTCTTCGATTTAAGCCCTTTAACCGCCGGTGCCGCATATATTCGGCTTTCATTTTTTATTAGCACATTATGTACCACCTTTGAACATGTTAAAGATAAAATGGGACATCAATCAGCAATATTTGAAAACAGTTGACCTCCATTTTGTCAAATCTGAATAATTTTCACTCACTTGAAGTTGTGGATCGCGTCAGCGAGACACAATTTCAAGTGAGTAAAAATTCAGATTGAATAATTTGGCGGTTAAAGGGTTAAAAAGAATTTAATTCTCTGCCCATGGGTTTTACAACGACGATTTTATAAAACCGCTTTAACAATAAAACTGTGTAATATTTCTTTAATTTATTGCCAACTTCATGTCATACTTATCCACTACAAGTCGAAAAATGTTGTAGATCATGATTTCGTTGGCTGTAAAGATTAAGTTGATAATCCTTATGATCGACTAAAATAATGGTAGAAATGACACTTATTTGTTACAAATATCACACATTGCCAGACCGGTACAGTTTGTTGGTATGTGATAATACAGGGATGTAAGCTGAGATTCGAGTGTATAATATAATATATGTAATGTTTAACCCTTTCAGCGCGGGGATCGACTCTAGACGTCAGAATCTGACTATGTAGACACCAGATTCTAAAGTCGATCCCCGCGCTGTGAGGGTTAAACGCACTCGACTTGATGTGTGTGAGTATTTATATCGTCAAAAGTCGATCCCTGAACTAATTAAAAAACGCTGGGTGAGCGCTAGCACTCGCCACATCGCCAAATGCTAAACAATTTACATTGTGGCTAAAAGTATTTGGACCTTTCTCGCCAAAAACAGAGATCAGAGATGTGAAATTATGTCCCTTTACTTTAGCCACAGCCAGAGATTGTGGCTAATTTCATTTCCACTATAGCGCCCACCCAGAAACGTATAATGGTCCTTAGACCCATAGGACAGATTTTCAAATAAAGCGGAAAGAGCTAACTAAGACATTTATCTTTGGTCTCCATGGTTTATGCACACATTTTTCAGTGTGGTAACGGTTACTAAGTGAGCCTGTGAGCCATTATACGCTTTCTTGTGCGGATAGAAAAACTTGCTTTCTTGGGAACATCTCCACCTATCACTAACATATGGCACAGTGCGATATCAAGAATAACACTGCAAAAACTGACCCGCCAAAACTGTGGCTCTCTTAGGATTAAAGGAACGTATCCACCAATTCGCAAGGTGTCAAATACGTGCCTTCAGTTCTAAGCGGGAGCTTTGTTGATAATAAACGCACCGTATGTATCTATCTGGAGGTTATTGCGTTTAAAAGAAAAGTTAGTTTAAATCTGCTGTCATTGCGAGCGACTCAAAGACACGTTCGCAATCACAATTGAACAACAAACCACGCAAAACATTTCCTGAATCGATCGATGGATTTCTTGCTTTATTTGTCTTCTTGAAGCGGGACAGTCATGTGTTTTCTTAACCTAGCAAACACGAAACATTGACCCAATGTCGGTACAATGTTGGCCCATCGTCTTCGACTCTGGCCCAACTTTTAACCAACATTGGGTGAACGCCTCGTATTTGCTGGGAAGTTAGTTTAAACATATTTTATTGACCAATGCTGGGAAGTTGCCATGGACGCTTTATGTGCGTAATATCTGGTCAAATGACCGCGAAACGCTGGGCCGACGCCTGCGATATCGGTCGAGAAGCCGGTCAATTTCGGCCCAACCCCGCGTTCATCCCCCGTCCCGTCTCCTTTAGACCTAGGAGAAGATAATTTGGTAGGAGTTGTCACAGGAATCGATCGTCACGCCAGCGTGATCAGAGCAAACGTCACGCGCCGTGCATCGATCCACGCCACATTAGACGTAACTCTATCAGGCTGGTCATTATGAAGGCGCGTCGCCCAGTTTGCTTGCCTAACCGGCGATAAACGGTTATCGATAAGTACTGATGCGGCCACCAGGTGTCCTCTTACAGAGTGCGGAGCTCAGCAGAGGGCGGGGTACATTCGTTGACCCAATGTCGGGGTAATGTTGGCCAGCGTCTGCGACGCTGGCCCAACATTACCCCAACATTGGGCGAACATGTCGTGTTTGCTGGGATGACTGGTGCATCCCTTGTTATTATTCACTGCCGCACGACATTTTTCTTTAATCCACACGCTCAGACGCACAACGCTTCTTCTGAGATTTTAATTTTCGTCTAAAGCTAACGTTAGAAACACAGTAAAAGTGAATTAACTCGAGCAATTTTAACTGAAATATCAAATCGCGAGCCTGACGCCAATACGACCTATATCTCAGCTTTTGTCTAAAATGAGTTAAGAACTCGTCATAAAACAAGAATGAAATTGTAGGTCTACATGAGAATATGAGACTACATTTTTGGTAATAGTCTCTGAAACTCGATGTATCATTATTCATGTTATTGAAAAATTAATGTGTTAAAAATGGTTTTCACAGTGATAATTGTATGAAAAACAATGATCTTTTTTTGTGCTTTGCTCAGTCAAAAATGTCCAAGAATTAGCTAGGCTACCTAAACAAAAAGCAGTTATTGCCGTTTGGCTTCGCACTGGAGTATGCATCGCGGTAACGAATACTCGTAACATAAGAATTAGGTTGTTCTCTGGATTTCACTTCACAGGGAAGGACAATCCCAGCAAACACAAAAAAATTGTATAACATTTGTACAATGTTGAACCAACGTCTTCGACGTTGGGTCATTATTGTACACATAACATTTGTACAATGTTGGACCAACGTCTTCGACGTTGGGTCAACATTGTACAAATGTTATACAAATGTTTTTGTGTTTGCTGGGATACAAGTTGATGTCCCTGTATTCGTTACGTGATCCGGTGAGGTTTTCCATACCACAATAATAGAGAAACGCCGCGGTAGTCTTGGGAATATCATGTTCATTCAAACGCAATTCCCAGATTATAGCCAGAGGTATTTCTCTGCGTTTGACGAGAGAAGCGATAATAACACAGTAACTGCTTACTTGAAAAGTAAAATAAGTTGCCTGTTTGCTTTGCACGTTGGACTTGTAACTGATCGCAGTGATCCACATTTATTTACATAGATGCTAATTATAATTGCCAACCTTGAGGTGTTTATTTCAATTTAAAACTTGTTTTTTTCTGGATCTTAGGCATTTCTTTCAAATAGAGCGTATTAATAACACCAATGAGCGGTCGCAACGGCCCATTGGTTAACCCTCTTTGCAACAAATTGTGTAAAAAGACGTTTCTCTCCTCGACGCATTTTACTTTTTTATATTACTTTTCTCCGCTTAGATATATGTATTTTATGTTATATATGCCTATATTATAACAATGAGTCTTAAGTGATCAGTTTTCATGATGCGCGTGCACCAATCATATCGTCGCCTCGGAGCTAAAGGATCCTATCTGACACTCGTCAGAGTGGCAGATAGGATCCTTTAGCTCCGAGGCGACGATATATTTATTCTAAGTTGATGTATTATGACTTTGTTGATTGATGAACCTAGAACGATGGGACCTCCATACCCTGAGGAAAGAACACTTAGATGATTGACCCCGGTCTAGCTCAGTAAGCATGAGACAGTGGCCCAATGCTGGGATAATGATGCCCCTCCGTCTATGATGACGGCCCAACATTTGCCCGGCAACAGGTTAACTTATCAAGTATACTGGGAGGTAGGGCAAGTAAATTTTGGGCCAGCATCGCAGACTGTGGGCCAACATTAATGCAGCATTGATTTAACGTCTCGTTTATGCTGGGCAAACCATTTGTATTGGCTCAATACATCCTGTTTTCTTCCAAGATATTGGGCCGATGGTATTTTAATGTTGGCCCAACGTCGTAGACTGAGAGTGAACATTAAAATACCAAAAATGTTTTTTCGTTGTGGTGAGTCAACTTTAAAACAACATCTGGTAAACGTTTCGTCTTTACTTAGAAATAGTATCCAGCATAATGTACACACATGTCTCCTCTTTGTTTCTTTGCGCATTTTCAATTTGAGAACTTTTCAATTAAATGTATGACACTATAGCTATAAGATAAATTCCCTCTCCAACTTTTATGTTAAATGTATTGAAAGCGAGGTATGCGCATTTCTATATCACAAAAAATGAATTGTGGATCTTCCTCTATGGAACTGGTATAGGATTTGAAGGTACATGTTACGTGTAATAAGGACAGTCATATTGTCATTATTTCGGTATGATTTTGCAATTAACCGAGTGCGGAGAGACGTAGTGCGTCCTTTTTCCTCTTGTAAAGCATGGTTTTTCAGCGCAATGTTTTGCTGTTTTTATGATTATCGACAGCCATAAAAATGGAGAAGCACCTTTTGTTGTGATCAACATCTATTCAAAAAATATTTTATTCCAGTCTTCTTGATTTTGCACCATCCCGCGTATATCCCAACCCAGCGAATACGAGACGTTGATCCAATGTCGTTTGAATGTTGGGCCAGCGTCTGCGACGCTGGCCCAACATTAAAACACCATTGTTTTGTAGGAATCCTCATCTGACAGTAAACAAGATGAGCAACGTTGTATGAGTGCTTGTCCAGCATTGCAGACGCTGGCCAAGCATTGTATGAACATTGCACTAGCGCCTCGTGACATTTAAACACGATAGATTCAGGATCAGAATTATTTATTTGTATGTATACATCATATTAGCATATAGATTCACATCAGAATAATTAAGGTGAATGTTCATCCGATGTTGGGTTTTTTAATGTTGGCATTAACCTAATAATGGCATCAATCTATCGTGTTGGCGGGGTTATCGTTTTGAACCACACTACATTCAAGGCCTCGGAAATATTCCGATATCGCTCTGTCCCTCCGGTCGCTGCTGTTTCCAATTGATGTAATCACAAAGTCTCGGATAAAACATGGATGAAGGCAGATGTTTTGTGGGCCAGGATGTCGTACGACGCCGACGCAATTCATCACCTGGATGCAGTCACATTAATATCAACCTTGTACCGCTCACGACCGCGCCTCCCCCGCTTTGTGGAATTGACGAACGTCCCGAGAAGAAACGTCCAAGACTGATACACATGATAAAATAGCAGTCACTTTTGTTCAACCATTGTGTGTGGTTTTCATTGTGTTTAAGAGGTAAAACACGAGCCTGCACCAAGAAACTGTTTTATTTTTGGTCTGCTATATACCCTAGGCTACTATATAATATAGTTGTTTTTTACATCATATATTCTATCGAGAGTCGATGTTTTTTTCTCACTTTGATGGGGGGGGGGAGTTGTTATAGAAAGTGATAAATATGAAGTTTAAAATACAGTAATTTTTTATCGGAGTATCGGAATAAAATGTTCATCCATTTCATAGTAGTTATTACTATTTGATTCTTTTCGATGTCTCAAATTCTATCATTCTGAGTAATAAAAACTGTCCTAGTTATTAACTCTGGGTGTCTAACTTGAACTGTATTAACCTTTTCTGTGCGGGACCGAATTTAGCCGTCAGAATGAAGTCGATCCAAGCACTGAATGAGTAAAATATTTATAATTGCTGTAGACCCACAGCATAGGTATCCCAGCAAACACGAGACATTGAACCAATGTTGAGTTGATGTTGGCCCGCCGTCTACGACGTCGGCCCAACATTGGTTCAATGTCTCGTGTTTGCTGGCATATAGCTCTGAGCCAATACATTTATATTTTCAGTTGTAAGGTTGTGGATCGCGCACAAGTGAAATTTTCTTTATTTGAGGTTTCCACGCACATCAGTGTTACACCGACCTAAAAAACAGGTTACAGAAATTTTAACCCCTTACACCGCTATAAGTCGTTTTTAATCGGTTTTATTATCCGAATAAATCACTGAAAAATGTTATTGGGAACGAAACGAGAGTTTAGACATCAACATTTGCAAATATTTGGTCTGAGTCTCAAATAAAATAAATTGAGTAATTTTGATCTTGGTGAAAATTAGTTTACTTGGCGCTTTGAGATTAAGTAGTCAACATCAGCAGTCTAAGGGTTAAGAAAAATAATGTGTCTGATTTCTCGCAGTTTTCAACTTGTGCGTTTTAGTATTTTATCATCCCATTCTGAGGATGTTTCATTGGTTTGTTTGACTTCACTGTCAAACTGGATCAGTCTCACGCTTTTTTCGTAACTGCTCCCCTAATTTGTTTCATATTTTGGTTTCCTATAGCGTACAACTTGGTTGGTGTGCTTTTGGAATTGACCGGATAGGCATGCAGCTACAAGAAGAAATAATACATACAATACCTATATTCACAACAAGATGATCAAAAAGATAGGGTCGATGGTTCAAAATAAACCGATATGCCGCCAACATACAGCCGCAAAATGTAATGTCCCTAAATTTCTAATGTTTAATGCTACAGTGTATGACAGTAACAGAGCGACCATGAGTGTGCAATAACTATTAGTTTCTACATTTCTGACAGGCTTGGAAATGAAATGAGTGTTTAAACATGAAGATCTGTTTGGTCTCAAATTTTTTTTTTTTTAGTAATTTTCACCCATTTGAAATTTTGGGTCGCGGCAGCGATACACAATTTCAAGTGGGTGAAAATTCAAAGTAAGTACCTTGGCGCCTAAAGGGTTAAAATGAAAAGCTGCACTCCATAGGCACTATGTAGAGTGTACAGGCTATACTTCCGTGCAAAAGCAAAAGGCAGTGTGTAAAGTAAGCAGATACTGCCGTTTGCCTTTGCTAAGGTATGCGCGTTATTGTGCTGATCATTTGCCCAGAACGCAACATGACCTACTGGGTTGTTTTCAAAGTAATTTCTGAACCCCGGTACAGCTATTAAGCTTTCTTCTCGGAAATTAGTTTTCCGCATGAGAAAATAATAGAAAATTCCATCCCCCACTGGAAACGTATTCTGAACGTGGTGCATGCTTCAGCAACCAGATGGGGCACATATCGTTGGAACTGACATGATTGAAGCGTCAATTTTTATAATTTAAAATTTTACCTACTAGATGGTGTATCTCGCCACACCATCAAGTGGATAAAAATTAATCATATTTGTTAAATTTGCGACTGACATCTTATATTGTTTGCCGATTAACCGAATATTTCACCATTCTGCTAATAAAATGATTAAAAGCGAATCGTGCTCGGTATATGGATGGTTAAAATGTAATTCAATACGTTATAATTATCTGTGGTATGAATGTATGCCTTTTTTATTCGATCTATCTGAAAAGGTATATAGTTTTTGATGGGCCTATTCATCTAGTTATGGATCACGACATACTCCAGCAGCACGAGACGTTAACTTGGTGAACCAACTGTGTTTCAACGTTGGTACAACGTCTGCGATGCTGGCCCAACATTAAAACAACACAGGGTCATCTTCTCGTGTTTGGTTGGACAGTGTTGTTCTTCAGGTTTGTGACATAAATAATTAGGTGATGTTAACGCAATATGCCGAACTACACCTGAAGTCATCCGATGGAATTAAGCTGATCTGATTGGTCTAGTATTTCCTATTGCCACTTCCTCTCTGGTATTTTTTAATATCATTGTTATTTACACTCATGAAGATAGGTAGTCATGGTGTGCAGGAAAATGATAAGCTGAATAATTCAGGGCAAAGGCGCTGTAAACAGGCGAGTGTCATCCTCGCAGCAAACAACACACGTTCAACTGCTGCTGGTTTAATGTTGGGCCGACGTCGCAGACATTAAACCAGCAGTGGCACAACGTATCACGTTCGCTGCGCTGTCGTAATCGGTTTTGCCGCCGTTTTCAGCAGATAACAATACTGCGGTGCCAAGTCAAAAGGCAGTAACTGCTTACTTTTCAAGTAAGCAGTTACTGCCTTTTGGCTTTGCAATGCGGCGCGTAATGAGGTAACCGTATACGGCGTCGTGTGCGTAATACCCCCACAATGAACCTCTGAGACACCCTCATCATCTTTAATCACACATAAGGAACCTGTCGGAATGCGTGACCCGCCCAGCTGCCGTAAGCTGCGACCTGCTTATAGAGCACCCAGGAGAAGGGACGAGAGGGGGGGGGGGGGGTGAAAATCCCAATTTGCGAGAATCGGCTTTTTTTAGCGCCGCCCTCCGTTGTTTTTGGTTGCATCAGAGGAAGCTTACATGTAAAATTTATCGCTCACATAACAAAAATAGGGTGACAATATTCAGTATGTGGTTTGGAAGCTGTTCCACAGGTTGACCCTTTGCCTGCTGATCACGACTACTGTCGTTTTTAATTTGTCGATCAAATCACTGATATTGGGAACAAAATATGTGTTTATACATCACGATTTGCAAAGGATAGATATCAAATTAAAGGGACATGCCCAGGTTTAAAATCATAAAAAAATCGGTGATTTTGTTTTAGCTTATTATTATGACCATATGATGTAAACATGCCCATAGACTACAACTGCAAAAGTTGTTTAATTTTTTGTGCTGCCCACGTACTATACCAGTTAGGCTAGATTTAGAGACAAAATTCCCGTATTGCTTATTTTTGACATGGTTGTCAATAATTAGAAATCAGGAATTTCGTCTCACAAATTTAAACACAACTTTTCATATGGTCATATTAAGAAGCCAAAATAAAATCACCGATTTTTTGATGATTTTAGACCTGAGCATGTCCCTTTAAGGCGGCATAGTTGTAATATTTGTATTCAATTAAAATGTTGACGTCTTCGTATATTTTATCATTTGCTTGTCATATGTGTTGACTTCCAATAGAAGACAACAAACCGAGATATAATGCAGCAACAGCTGCAGTCAACACAGAAGAACGAAATGTCCGATAATGATGAAAAATGCTTATTCTAAGCTGCTTGGGTTATAATCTGTCGACGGCATATTGCATTTTTATGATTGATGGTATTGTGGCGGAGTTTTTATCGCCATGCAAAAAGGGACGTCTGCATTACCAGATTGCACTGCGACCTCTTGAGCGAAGTCTTGAATATTTATTTGCTGCATTACACTTGGAGTAATGGATAAAACAAAGTGATTGATTTTCAATTTTTCATTCACTGAGGCTGTGAATTGCTGTGGCAATTCACACCCTCATCTTCGATAGCTTCCTCCTTGTTTTTTTGTTTCGGTTTCACTTTAGCTCAATGACGTGTCATCGGAAACGTTGTGCTGACGATGCTGACTCGCGGTATGGAGTGTTGTGTTGTCCATAAATGATTAAGATCTATGGTACTGTCACAATGTGCATGTAAACGGACTCTTCAAATCACACAAACGATCCATTCAATCGTTCAAACGACCCCTTAAAGTCATTCGTAATAGAGTGGGGTATCTTAGCTTCCAAATCACTGCTCGGCGCTGTGAAAAATCAATCGTATACGGAGATGTGCTGTTTTTTCTAAATGCAGATAACAAACTACCCGGTAGTCTGTCTTGCAAAGTCAAACGGCTTTTGAAGTAAGCAGTTATGCCTCTCGGCTTTGCACGGTATTACTATCTATTTCATACCATCATAAGCATACACCAGAAATTGTAAACTGTAAATCTGGAAAACATTATTGTGATTTACACAGTACTGTTTCATTTCACATGAACTTACATAATATATGTGATATATCGTACATTTAGGATGATAGATACATACCAGGCACTTCGCAGTATGTTAAGACACTTGTCTTTAATCACACTGTTGGTGCACAGACTACATGTATGAAGTCTAATGAATCACCTTGTAATTCTAATGTCGGTAATTGGCAGAGCTGACCCCACGACTTCTTGACCAGACCCTTGACCGGTGTCCACGTGTTGAGCAGGACCTCTGTTGCCCTTCCGACAGCTCATGGTCAAACGTCCAAGTTGTTGACCAGATGTATTCATCGAGTGTATCAAGGGAACTATACGGATTCCACGAGACTAGAGAGTCAATACGTGAGGAAGTCTACCCCAGTCGTTGATTGTCACATTCTTCAGAGCGGGGAGCGACTAAAGAAGCCATTAACTCTTGGGGCCCTGCTTGCTACCAGGTTGTTATTTTTCACCCATTTGAAAGTATCATTGCTGGCGCAATTGCCAGCTTCAAATGGGCGAAAACCTGTCATACTTCCCAATCAGGTGCTCTGTTTGCTAGTTGCTAGTGCACGATTTTAGGCCGCCTTTTTATTTTAAAAGTGGGCTTTTGAAGCTCGGTGTCAGTGTCGGCATTGGCGTCTGCTTTAACATTTACTTGTGGGCACGATCATGTATCCTGCTCAATGTAATGAGTAAAAATATCAAGATGGCAGATTCATCAATTTTACCCATTGTTGGCGCGATTTGTAACATTTTACGTCGTTGGTTTTGGGCGCGATAACTTTAAAGGTTTTTCATGGTTCTTGCTCAAATTTGTTGTGCATGTTCCTATAATAACCAGTTCTCGGACAAGTTCAATAATGGCGACTGGCTATTGTCAGGTGTGCTATTGTTAATAGCAGTTATCATTTTTGCTCTGACGAAGATATTTTAAAACAAAACCTTAAGCGCAATCGACATATCCAACACCGATTGAAAGGGTAAAGTAAAATATTTTTTTGTTTCTGATAACCTTCACAAGATTAATTTTGGAACCTAATCTTTATCAGGTATAATGTAAGCCTATTTTCTTTAAATGTAAAACCAACTGTCACTATACTTCCCGAAAAGCCAAATGGCAGTAGGCAGTTACTGCCTTTTGGCTTTTCATGGCAGTGCAGCCGGATGCAGACAGCATACATATATGTTCACAAAATTATACTTTCATTGGTTATAGGGGGTAGAGATATTCGAAATACCGTAAAATTACCATGAAAACAATGTTTACATCCTCGGTTATACCAAGGAAAAGTATCTATTTTCCTTTACAACAAAATATTCACTGTTGCCTCAAGTTAGTTAATGTATAAGTTTGATAATTTCTTACTTTATAACACATAATTTATACTGTGTAGTACTCTATGCCCCATGCCTATGATTTACAGACACTGGTCGCCTATTTGTTAAACTGTTACATTTGTATGAACATACGCTCTGAGTTAACAGTGTGTAGATTTACTCGAGTAGAAATGATCGATAGAACACATAGCCTCCACCCAGAACAACCCAATTCCTTTCAATTCCCAAACGGGTTTACCCCAGCAAACACGAGCCATTGACACAATGTTGTTCTACTATTCGGCCATTGTCGCAGACGATGGGCCAACTGTAAATCAACATTGTCGGCTATGTCTTGTGTTTTTTGGTTAACCTCTCACTGCCGATACTTGTCAAACAGAGACGGAGGGCCGCCCGTTTTATTGGGCAACATTTCAAACGTGTGGGCAACATTAGGCCGACATTGTCTTATAATATTCTGCTAAATGGACATTCATTGATAAATAACAGAGAGAAAATATATAGGCAGATAAACGGCCACATGCAACCTGTGTTAGTATCCCACCAGAGCAATCTGATGAATGGATGCTTATAACTCACGAACCGCGTAAATGCTTCCTCCCAGGCGAATCCCCGTCCTCATTATTCATGTCAGTATGTATACACCTACATATTATAAATAGCCTGGCCTATTTTTCATGCAGCTCTGAATAGCTTCAGGTAATATGCGGACACTTGACTGTTTTATCTTGTATTGATAATTACGTTGAGGTAGCTTATCTGTTTATATTTTCTGAACATTTAATGGCCCTTGATGTAAGTACTAACCCTACATTCTGACTTGATGATTCTGTTTTGAGCGATATGGACAAGTGCGTATATGCTGCTCTGCAACGCCAAAAGACAGCATCTGCTCACCTGTAAATTATAAGCATATACTGCATTTTGGCTTTGCACGGCAGGATAGGCTTATAGATTTGAAACCTCGATTGGCAGAAATTCATGCAGAACCTCGAACGTGGAGGACCGGTAACCTGCATGGATCACTTAATTGTCAAAGAAGTGCGAAAAATTATCCTAAAGCTCTGTGAATATGACTTGGCGGGATTTAAAAATAAAACATCTAAACCTTCAACGGTGAATTTTTTTGTATAAACCATGGAGAACAAATGGCTTTTATCAAATTGAAATTCTCATTACTGTCTTAGTTAGCTCTTGCCGATTCTTTCTTTTGAATACCATATATGCTATGGGTCTACGGTCATTATATATATTTGTATTCTTACAGTGCGGGGATCGAATTTAGACGTGAGAATCTAAGTTATACTCAGGTTTATAACTCTGCACCGTGATGCATAGAAATTAGGCCACACGCAAGCTGACCTAGCTTCAAAGACTGATTGATTGAGATATCAATGTCAACCAGTTATGGCGTAGCCGTCAAGATACACTCAAGTTTGGAGAAGAGTTCCTCCACCCGCGGGACTCTTGTATCTGCGTTGGAGGCGGCGCTGAGAAATAGCCGTTGTGAATCGGCAATTTGTTTCTGTCAGGACTTGTTGCCGAGGCGGCGGATCATGGCGCGGCAGTCCGCAGCGATGCCATCAGGGCGACCATCCTGAAAAGTACCGCGCAGGTCCAGTTTTGGTTTAATGCCAGGCCAACGTCCTCGACGTTGGCCTGGCATTAAACCAAAACTGGTTCGAAATTGTTTATTTAACATTAAAGAATTCACCCAAATGCTGTATCTTTTCGGCTCTAACTTGTGCCCTTTAGCCCCCTGGCACCCAGGTAGTCTATCTTATTATCATTTTCCACTTGACGTGTGCATTGCTGTGGCAACTCTCATCTCAAGGTGAAGACAATGTAGCCTGTTTTTTATAAAATATCTAAGGTTGATATTGAAGTATAAAATATTATTATTATAGTCCAAAAGAAAAACTATGTTTCCGATTACTACCCTCCCTAACTGTTTCCGATTACACTACCCTCCCAAACATTATGTAGGTAGGTTTATTTTTGGGGGGATTCTGGTTACATTGACCTCTAAATAGTAAGGTAGGCGAATTTTTCATTTTCACTTTTAAAATTCTAAAAAAAAAACGCCAAGTTATTTAATTGGAATTTTCACTCACTTGAAGTTGTGTCTCGCTGACGCGATCCACAACTTCAAGTGAGTGAAAATTATTCAGATTTGACAAAATTAAGGTCAACGATTTTGAAATCTTGTTCATTGATGTCACGTTTTATCTTTAACATGTTTTTTTATTTAACTGGTTTTTAATGAGGTAATACAAAATGAAAAAAAACGAATGTAATCGGGACCGGTGGTTAATGGGTTAATACTAAAGTGAAGATGTGATGAATTTAATTATGCGACGAGGTAGTTTAAAGTGTTAAAACCGCCCTGATAACTGCACCTGCTCGAATGGACATGGATTTTCTCAGAACAGTGAAAGTGTCATGCATGTACTATTGGAGGTGTAACAATGGTCCACGAAGTTCCACGAATTACAAAAATTATGGCTTAGCCTGTAAGAAAGGGTTTTTTGCCCAAGGCTATGTTTGTTTTATTAGCAAATGTTATTTGATTTTCCGGGTAGATTTTTCTTCATTAACATTAATTTGTGGTTAAGCTTGTCTTTGAAGTGACGCCTCTGGTATTTTACTGCATGGAGAAGCATATGGCTAGCTGAACATTGCAGTTTGGAATTACCCGACTAAGATGGCTCTGCATCGATTCAATGTTGTGCCGGCATCACAGAACTTTCCCCAGAATTGAGCTCTGCATAGCCAAAAGGCAGTAACAGCTCACTTTACAAATAATCAGTTACTGTCTTTTTGCTTTGGGCGGTAGATTGGTGATCCTTGCCGGGGAAGCACCTCTGCTGCTTCGCGGCTCTCTGACCACAGTGACTCTCATCCCCGCCTTGCTCATCTGTGCATGTGATAGGTGCCGATGGTCACAATATGAACCCCGTGCTCCTGCCGGCACCACCCCTCAGATACATGTACTGCCCTGTGCACTGGGCCTACATAGTGCTGTCATGTGTACGCTCACATAGTACATGTACTGATTTGAACGTAGTTGTGGAATATGACGCACAGGGCCACTGGGTCCGCATATTCTTGTGTTGTGTACATGTACGTACATGTACGGATGTGAACGTAGTTGTGGAATATGACGCACAGGGCCACTGGGTCCGCATATTTTTGTGTTGTGTACATGTACGTACATGTACGGATTTGAACGTAGCTGTGGAATAAGACGCACAGGGCCACTGGGTCCGCATATTCTTGTGTTGTGTACATGTAGGTACATGTACGGATTTGAACGTAGTTGTGGAGTATGACGCACAGGGCCACTGGGTCTACGCATTGTTGTGATGTGTACATCCGTATCGTACATGTACGGATTTTAACGTATAGTTGTGGAATTTAACGCAGTGGGTAAACATCACCCATGTTTAATTTGACACGAAGCATTTACAAATCGTGGTGCTTAAGCACTCAATTACTTTGATTTCAATTGCTAATAAAACAAATTAAAAACACCAATACATAAATTTTGTAGTCGGGCTTAGCGCTTTATGGGATTAATAGTGCAAATTTTGCTTTTTGAAACGCTCTCACTTGCTTTGTTATTTGATATATGAATCAAGTCATAAATCAGTGCATTGTGACGCAAACTGTTTGAAGTGAGACATTCATCTTAAGGACCCATCTTACAACATAAACTATATCCATGGGAATAAAGATGTTGGCCATAATAATAGCTGAACGCTTTGAAGTAATGGTTTCATCTAAGACCCAATCCAGTTAGCAGCAGGCGACAGTATGTCGGCATCTCTAAGATCATTCTATTAACATAATGGCAAAGATTTCTAGTCATCGCATTATTTATTCCTCTCATTACACAGTCAGCCATGTATTTCGATGGCGAGTGGCGGGAAAGTAAGGTGTTTGACCTCAAATCTCCAGGATCCCTGCTCAGATGTGTGAGGCGGAGTTTGTACTTAATCATTCTTTCTTGTCCAGTTGTCTTGATATGTGCACAATATAAGTTTTATAATATCGACTTATTCACCTCGATAGCGATTATGACGATTTTTCTCTTTTGTCACTATGTTTTTATGCATGTCTTTAACATTTTAATACGTTTGTCCCGCAACTCAAACTCTGAGTAAGCTTTGTATCAACAAGAGTGAAACTGTATTGATGATTTACTTATACTTACTTTATTGACGCTTATAAATAGTTTTTTTCCGATAACATTTATTTCAAAGAAAATCATACAACTTATGGAAATAGGGATGCATTAACCTTTTGTTTTGACATAATATTAGACTTTAATTATTTTACGAAATTAAGTAATTTTCATTTACTGCGAGGTGTGAATTGCGCTAGCAATTCACACCTCGCAGTAAATGAAAATAGGATGAAATTGAGTTAAATACAGCGGGTTACCTGATCGCGTAAAGTCGTTTAAATGTATACATTATGGACAGGACGGGTCTGGACCTGACATCCTCATTCACGCCTGTGCTGTATCCGCGCGGTGATGTCGACCTGGATCGCCGGGGCGTGAGGAATCCTGCTTTGTCCCCCGGGCCGAGTTTCTCGCAGCTGGTCTGACACCTTGAAGGGGATAGCCCGCCACGTGAAAACACCCCTGCCTCTCCCCGCCAACCACGCACATGGTCATCACACAATCTATACCATCTGTGTGGGTACGAGTGGACGCCGCAATATTACGTCCATTATATATATTGAACTGGGTTGTTTTTTCAAAATGATGGCGATCAGGCAAGATTAATTGCACTCTGTACTTCAGAATGAATCTATGCTATTAACCCTTTGAATTTTCATCCACTTGAAGTTGTGTTTCGCTGACGCGATCCACAACTTCAAGTGAGTGAAAATTATTCAGATTTGACAAAATGGAGGTCAGCTTGTTTCAAATCTTGCTCGTTGATGTCACATTTTATCTTTAACATATTTAAAATGTGGTACTTAATGTGCTAATAAAAAGTGAAAACCCGAATATATATGCGGCACCGGCGGTTAAGGGGTTAACCCTTCCTCGCTAAGCACGTGTATAGTCGTTTTTAATCTGTTTTTTAGCCGATCAAATCACTACTATAAGGAATTAAATAAGATTTGCAAATGTTTTGTCTTGGATTAATTGAATAGGAGTAATTTTCACTCATTAATGTAGCGGGTAAAGGTTTTTTATTATTAACGAGGCTTGGAGGTGAAATATTTGGCGAATTAATATCAGAGCTTGGGTCTCAATTTAAACAAATACGAGTAGTTTTTACTCAGTGGAAGTTTGAATTGCGGGTGGCGATAGCAGCTGGACATAACCGCAAGGGGACTTCCAAGTTTAAGACAGACAGGTCTAATAGAGAAGCAGGGACACCATGTAAAAAAATTACACGAAGTGAAGATTGTTGAAGGAGAATAATTAAAGCAAAGGAAGAATGTTTTTGTCAAGAATCCAGTACTGATGATTGTCAATGTTATCGGTTATGGTACAATGATCATCCAGATTTCGTAGCCAGACATTTATATATTACAAAATCAGAAATACATACATCTTCACTATCGTTGTTACAATACTGGAAGTTTTGTATTGCTTACATATTTAAAATGAAGATCAACTACAATCCAAACCATTGTTTTATTATTCCTCTGCAATGATTATGTACAACGTTTTTCAGATAAATTCTTTGTAGTGTGTTAAACATGTTAAAATAATCTGCGGTTCCACATACATCTCCGTATGCTACAATGTGAACTGATGATACTGTGAGTGTATCTTAACCACAAGGGTTCACAATATAAGCTTTAGGCTCCGCAAACTAGAAATCTCACGAAAATTTCAACTTTGCCTGGACTCGCATGTGTGAGTAATCTGTATGCTATGACTTATTGTGCCATGTGAAGCCAAAAGGCAGTAACTGCTTACTTGAAAAGTGCGCAGTTACTGCCTTTTGGCTTTGCATTGCAGTATACAGCACATCATAACTCCACACAGCTGCTGCGCTGTGAATTATTATCTGGTGTACCGGGCACACCACGTGTAAAACAAGAAAAAACTGAGACAGTACTGTACATCAATCTACCATCACGGCACCATAGATAAAATACTACACAAGGCCAATGCCAATCCACAATACTTGGGGCTGTACTCAGATAAAATTTTAAATTATTTTTCATGGATAAGTTCTGAGGGATAGTGAGTCAGCTCATTAATCTACTTAATTAACCGTTAGAGTGTGAAATACGTCTCTAGCTGCTTTAACCATGTTAACCTTTTTCTTTGTCCCACGGACGAGACAAATTTAAAGGATAAATTGACAGTGAATTTGTTAAATTGAGAGATATTGTTGATTCAAATTCAGGGGAAAAAATTCATCATTTTTATCCACTAGCCAGCCGGGCTAGTGGAACTGAAAAGCCACTAGCCCTTATGATTTTTTAATCGCCCTTACTTGTTGCCGGACTATGCGCGATATTGCTGAATCACTGGTTAATGATTTTTTCCCCTTCTGACCCATCTTCCGTAGGCTTAGCCTGAGCATTTTTGCTGCAGGTGGGCATTTTAGCTTTAATCTGCAGCTGTTTAAGCTCTAGTGAAGTCAGCCACGCCACCTGAAAATGTCTCTGTCGGCCTTTATCTTCATATAAAGTTACGTTATTGAACCAGCATTTCTTCTCCAGTTTACTTTATTTTCTTAGCTGGTGGCGACCCCACCTCCCATAATTAGCTCCCGCCGTCACCGTAGGTGAGCGAAGGGAGCTATGGATTCTACCTCCGTTTTTTTTTGGCCTCTTCTTTTGCCTATAACTTTGTGAGAAAATAAGCTAGGATAACAATTTTTAGTATGTGGGTTACTTCCAGGTGGCTAATGGACGGGTTAAAATATTTTTAATCTGAATTCAATACGCAAGGTTGCAGAGGAGAAAATGATGATGTGACGGCGTTGGGCCGTTGGGCCGTTGGGCCGTTGGGCCGTTGGGCCGTCCGTAAACAATTCGTTTCCGGAGCATATCTCTGAAAGTACTTGTCCGATTGTCTTCAAATTTTACACACAACACCCCTAGGGGGTCTAGTTGTGCCTTTTGGGGTATTTGAACTTTGACCTACTTCTGGTTCAGAACTATGACCTATTTAGACGTTTTGACGCGCACTTCGTTTCCGGAGCAGATCTCGAAAAGTACTGGGCCGATGACAGTCATATTGCATACATGTTCTCTAAGGTCCCTAGTTGTGCCTTTTCAGGTTTTTGGACCTTGACCTTGAAGTTGACCCAGCACTTTGACCTAATTTATAACATCGGTAAATCCGACTGAAAGATTTTGCGGAATATCATGAAAACCGCTCAAGATAGCTACACCATTACTATAAAACAAATTGTGAGGTTTCAGGAGAGGATGCATCTTGAAAAATTTCAAGTCGATAAAATTAAAAATGGCCGCCTATCGGCCATTATTCACCTCGACAGGCCTGATATCGCGGAATATCATGAAAACCGCTCGAGATAGCTACACCATTAATATCAAATAAATTGTAAGGTTTCAGGAGAGGATGCATCCTGAAAAATTTGAAGTTGATAAAATTCAAAATGGCCGCCTATCAGCCATTATTCACCTCGACAGGCCTGATATTGTGGAATATCATGAAAACCGCTCAAGATATCTACACCATTACTATAAAACAAATTGTAAGGCTTCAGGAGAGGATGTATTTTGAAAAAAATCTTTTTGTCAAAGTTCAAAATGGCCGCCAATCAGCCATTATTCACTTTCACATGGCCGTTATTTGGTAAACCGTGCTAGATGGCTAGACCATTACTATAAAACAAAATGTGTGATTTCAGGAGAGGATGCATCTTGAAAATATTTGACTCGATAAAATTCAAAATGACCGCTTATCGGCCATTATTCACTTTCACATGGCCGTTATTTGGTCAACCGTGCTAGATGGCTAGACCATTACTGTAAAACGAAATGTGAGATTTCAGATGAGGATGCATCTTGAAAAAAATTGACTTGATCAAATTTAAAATGGCCGCCTTTTCGGCCATTATTCATTTTCACATGGCTGATATTTGGTAAACCGTGCTAGATGGCTAGACCATTACCTGATTACTATAAAACAAAGTGTGAGTTTTCGGGGGAGGATGCACCCTGAAAATTTTTAACTTGCGAATTCAAAATGGCCGACAATCAGCATTATTTACCTCGATAGGCCTGATATCAGGTAAACCGTGCTAGATAGCTAGACCATTACTATAAAACAAAATGTGACGTTTCGAGAGAGGATGCCTTTTAAAAACTTTCGACTCAATCGAATTCAAAATGGCCGCCTATCGGCCACTATTTACTTGCACATTGCTGATATTTGATAAACCGTGTTAGATAGCCGGACCATTACTATAAAACAAAATGTGAGATTACAAGAGAGGATGCATCTTGAAAAAAATTGACTCGATCAAATTCAAAATGGCCGCCTATCGGCCATTATTCACTTTCACATAGCCGGTTTTTAGTAACCGTACTAGATGGCTAGACCATTACTATAAAACAAAATGTGAGATTTCAGGAGAGGATGCATCTTGAAAAAATTTGACTTGATCAAATTCAAAATGGCCTCCTATCGGCCATTATTCACTTTCACATGGGCGATATTTGGTAAACCATGCTAGATGGCTAGACCATTACTATAGAATGAAATGTGAGATTTCAGCTGAGGATGCATCTTGGAAAATTTTGACTTGATCAAATTCAAAATGGCCGCCTTTAGGCCATTATTCACTTTCACATGGCCGATATTTGGTAAACCATGCTAGATAGCTAGACGATTACTATAGAATGAAATGTGAGATTTCAGCTGAGGATGAATCTTGAAAAATTCTGACTCGATCAAATTCAAAATGGCCCCCTATCGGCCATTATTTACTTTCACATGCCCAATATTTTGCAAACTGTGTTAGATGTTAGTCCATTACTATAAAACAAAATTTGAGGTTTCGGGGGAGGATGCACCCTAAGTTTTTAACTAATTTATATCGAATTCAAAATGACCGTAAATCAGCTATTAGTTAACTCGATTGGCCTGATATCGGGTAAACCATGCCAGATAGGTAGACCATTACTGGGATACTGATTAGGATCATTAATTTCAATGGAGGTTTGCAATCTCTGACAGACTGTCTAGTTCTTATCTTACTCTTAGACTGGGCTTCTTAGACCTAGTTGTCTTGCATCTTGATTTTTGACCTAGACTAGGACTACATTAATAACTTTATACAAAATTGCTTAAATCAAATTCTAATTTGGAGCGGGAGCTCCTGGACTTATGTAGTCTTGTTTACTTAGATTTAATTGGCTGCTCATAATTATTACATGTACAGACAATTAATTTAATCCGACATTGGCTCACTAGTATTCATTCCAACTTGGAGAAAGAAGGGGCCATGTTGCCCACTTCGGTGAAAAAAGGGGCCATCTAAAAAAAAAACGTGAACTGTTCTGTCATTATAATCAAGTCAGTCATTTTAAACATAATAAAAATATGTCAAATAAGCATACTTGAAAAAAATATATAAATATTCTTTCATATCGTTTAGGGGCTATTCAAGGTAACTGAACTTGATATGTAGTCCTATCAACAAAGAAGTAGGGAAGTCTATGGAGCTCTAGCCTCTATGGCATCATGACACAGCAGGGCACAACATAACTGGGATAAAAAGGTTATCTCAGGTGTATTAAATTAGGCCTTTTCTGGGGTGTAATTTACTTTGTGTTAGGCCTATTGGCATGGTTAGACCTTCTTAGTCTGAACACCCCTACATGTCCAGTTATTCACATCGTTTCTGCGCCGACATACATGCGCCAGCGGCAGCCCTGTGTGTGACTGAAACTGGAGTATTAGCCACAGCTTGCATTCACACAAAATTGCAACACGTTTTTGCAGACGTTTTTATGTAAGATTAATGCTTGATTCATCAGGTCTATAATACATGAGTCTTTTAGAATCAGCAACAATTCAAAACTGCATCTATTCACCCACAGCTCGTTGGGCGATGAAATGTTGTCAGCATGCATTTATGTCAAAAAACTAGATAAATGATCTTATTGATCAGTGCCATTTTGAACTGTGAAATATCGGGTGAAACGAATGCTGGGAACCACGACGCAGAAAGTGACGCTGTGGGCTGTCATGGCTACCGCAGATCGGGCCACATGCAATACACGGGCCCACGCACCGCTGATTGACCAGGCCGTAGGAATATACTGGTCAGTAGTTTGTTTAACAACTTGGTGAACGTGATTTTTATGTCCACGTGTGTCAGCATCAAACTTGATTCAGTTGCTCACTTTTTGGTGTGCCAAATCTTGAATTATGTGCGCTTATATGCTCCTCAAATGTAGGTCCCCTTAAAAGGCTGATACACACAACCACGTGTGAGCCGAAACAACGCTCTGTAGCGCGCAACGACGACGACGCCTGTACATGCTGTGCGGCGCTCTGTAGTTATGCGTAAATTTAGCCACACATGATCTACGGATCGCACAGGGAATCAGTCGCCAGCAGGGCTAGTGACATGCTGATTTACAATCGCCCTTACATAATTCTTGTCGCCCGACCGGGCGTATGTGAATTTGCATCCCTGAAATTGTACATACGTAATTAGTTTTTACCAACTTGAACTTGTGTGTCGCGAAAACGAGACACGACTTAAGTGCATGTATTAAAATAAGTCTATAATTTAGCGCTTTAACCCTTTAAAGCCTGAATTTACCATTGGCATCTCCATCCACTACAAGCTGCGAATTGCTGTCCCAATTTTCGACTTGTAGTCGATGAAAATGATTTGAAGTGGGTGACAAATGAGAAAATATACTGTTATTTTTAAAACAGCCCCATGAAAATGTTTGTTCTAAAACCACTGGTTTCAGGAAATTAAGTCATCTTCAGAGATGTGAAATGATGCTTCAATGCTTCGTGAGGGCTTAAAGGGTTAAGTTTCGTCAGATTTATCAGCGCTCCAGAGCACATAACGTGTAAAGGCTATGGTTTCCGAGAAGTACTCGCTCACTGCAATACAAAAGATTGTGATCTGATGAACTTGTTATTTGGGTCATCGCTGTATTCCGCCATGCATGTGTGTCCAACAATCAAGAAATATGTCATACAGTACAGGCAATGATAATGTCAAAAAAGTCCGCACTGCTGCTCCGCGAGAGAAGCCGCCAGGTGGGAAGATGGGTCTGACAAATGATTCTTAACATATAAATATACAAATTCGTATCTCTTTCATTACCATAATTACTACACTCTAAACAATATAAGTTATTATTACCATAATTACTACACTCTAAACAATATAAGTTATTAAAAAAGAACCCTTAAGTATTATTACCGTGCAACCTGAAGAAAACCCTGCAAGGCTTCTCCAGGGGTTGCATGGTAATAGTACTCAAGGGTTCCTTTTGAAGAACCTATATTGTTTAGAGTGTACACGTATCTCTAACAACTGCAAACAACCATGTTATGACGTGCAAAACCTGTAGTTACTGTATTTTGGATTTGCAGATACATTATAACTCTTCCAAGTTGTAAAAACTAAATTTCAGGATAATTAATAGTTTTAATCAGTTGTTTTCTGACAAGTGAATTTGTAGGATGCACTGTTTGTTATATAATGATAATATGTTGGGGCATCATGGTGGCAAATGGTTGTTGCATTGAATAAATATTTTTACTCATCTATGATTTAGAATTGAATCATTACCATTCAATCTGTATGAGATCCATCTTGAAATCGTCGTGTTTCGTACCCGGCAACAATCACTAATGATCTACGTGGAATTTAGTTTGAAAAATACCCCCCCCCCCTCCCCCTGAAAGTAGGAGAGGTGGCACCAGTGAGGTCACGCAAACGTGCAGAAGGCCAGCGTGGATCAATGACGAGCCAACGTCCCTGACGTTGGCCCGTTATTGGTCCAGCGCTGGCCCAGCGTTGCCTGCTGACTTGAGGTGCGACAATGTCACACAGATCGTCCAAAAACAGCAAACACCCACGGCTGTTCACGCGGAAGAATCGCATGCCGATGCGCACTATTAGCTTTTATTTCGTGCGGGCGAGTCGTTCCCGGGAAATTTGAACCGAATGAATCTGATGGAAGTTTCGTGTTTTAATTAAATTAAGAACGGGTGGTTTTTCTTTACGAGGCGGCTGTGTTTAGTGGGATGAATCGTGTTTTCAGGAGCAGAGAACAAGTGTTCAGGTAACATGCGACTACAGGTTCTCCTGACCCGGTATACATTATTTTAATAACTCTTAAAGCGCTGAAATATGTTTATATAAATCAAGAAACCAAAGTTGAAGTCATCGTAATGTTTTAAATTTAAATATTTTACTCTTTCAGTGCGGAGATCGACCTTGGACGTCAGAATCTGATGTCTATAGAAGTCAGATTCTGACGTCTAAAGTCGGTCCCCAGTCTGATAAAGCATTGAAAACCGTGAGAGTAGAAGCTAGAATCTAGCCTAATATACAGCCATCTTCACGACAGCAAGGCTGGACACAGCGGTGTCGTCATAATTATCATAAATGTTTTACTATACGACGCGTTTAAGTTAACCCTTTGTCAACTAAGTTCTCTCATGATCAATTTTACCCACTTGAAGTTGTGTCTCACTACCGCGACACACAACTTCAAGTGGGTGAAAAGTACTCATGTCTGTTTAATTTGAGACGAGGAGATGTTAAACCCTTTCACCACCAAAGCCTGTTTTTGTGTGCTGAATGCCATAGCATTCTGCACACAAAAACAGGCTTCGGTGGTGAAAGGGTTAAATACTCATTTCATTACCTATAACAGTAATATGATCCGCTAATAAAACCGATTAAAAACTATTATAGTCGTGCTTAGCGATGAAAGGGTTAAAACAATTATAATAGTGATCGGCGTTAATGAGCTATGAGAGATCCAATCCTGTTTTAACCCTTTCGGCGCGGGGACCGTCTTTATACGTTAGAATCTGACGTCTGTAGATGTCAGATTCTAACGTATAAAGATCGTCCCCGCGCTGAAAGAATTAAACTTTTTTTATTTGCCGTAGTCTAGATCCATAACATATGTATTCAAATGAAGCGAAGGAGCTAACTTAAGACATTGTATAATGATTTAAAATTGAAAAAACCCTTTGTTCTCCATGGTTTATACAAACATATATCAGCGTTGTACATGTAAGAGTTCAGATGGAGTCGCTCTTTACGGCGCATACTCGCGATTGAGCGTCTTTATCACACACCCGTTGAATTCATGGCTGAAGTACACATTTTATCTTCTCCATCAAATCTAGAGGAACGTTTTCAAACCCGCGTGTGTCGCATCCCGATCGTCTCATTTTCTCCGGCCAAACATGCCTCTTCACTTTCGCGAAATTATCAGCTGGTTGGGAGAAAGAATAAATCGTGCGCCCACACACTCTGTGAGTACTATACGAATACTATCTAATCAAACACAGGACTTTGAGCCGATGTTGTTTTAATGTTGGGCCAGCGTCGCAGACGGTGGGCCAACATTAAACCAACACTGGCTCAATGCATCTGACGTATATGGTTCTGCTGTTCTGCAAAGCCAAAAGACGGTGACTACAAGATTTATCAAGTAAACAGTAACTGTCTTTCTGGCTTTGCATAGCAGTATTCGTGTACTATTCGTGGGCTTGCCAAATTACCAAAAAATCATAATGATTTGCCTTCTCTGCCGGTGCCTTGGCAGATACTATGACATTATAGAACATAATACTACTCAGGAATTTGTACATGATGGATAGAATATGTAAATACAAAATGTCAATTACATCAACAAATTTGCTGTGAACGTCCACATACAGAAGTATCCATTCTTCAACATAAACTTATTTTGTTGCTCTATCCTGCAAAGATAATTATATCGCCCCGATGCTGAATTTTGTACCACCGTCTGCGACGCTGACCCATCATTAGGTCAACAATGGATTCATGACTCGTGTTTGCTGCATGGATAAACTGTGGCATGATTGTCCTATGACATTGTGGGTACAATAAAATGAATCACTACAACTGTTCTGGCCAGAAGTCTCACTGGATGAGCGAACATGCAATTGACCCCAAAATCTGAATGCGTCACAGTGCCACAGAATGTAATAACACCACATTGTATTGATACAATTTAAGAGTAGAGTGGTGGAGTTATCGCGGATGTTGACAAATATTTTCTTTCCAGCACCATCGTCAACATTACAATGATACATGTATATCCTAACACAACAGGGACGCAAATGAGGTTAATGACTGTTATTGAGGCATTTGTAATGATAACATGGTTATTTGTATGGCTGTGTGACGCTACCCCCCACTCTCCCCCCATCACCTGTTATTACGTACGCGTTACTGCTCAGTGCGCGCATGCGTGGAACAACCTTTTACCGGACGTTCCCCAAGGATGGGCCGTTCCGGCGATGGTGTTATTTCATTAATGTGCGTGTCAATGCGGCAGGCTCGTGCGATGGATTATCACACTCAAGTGCCAAAAGCCGCCGTATACGGTTCACGGGTGTTTATCTTGAGCTGACTGAGGCTGACAATTCATCGGCTGTGTTCATCTAACCCTTGTCTGGGAGACTGGCACTGTCTCCTTTCCTGCCGCCAGTACGGGCGCTGCCCAGTCCCCCCGGCCCCATCTCCTGCTCCCAAGCTAGTGACCCTCAACGGCTGCTGCCCAAGTCTCCGACTCCACAGTATCTGCTCATCTGTCTGCTCCTCATGTCCTGCTGAGTAAAGACTGGACGTTCACCCAAGGCTGGATTAATGTTGGGCCAGCGTCTGCGACGCTGGCCCAACATTAATCCAACCTTGTGTCAACATCTCGTGTTTACTAGTCCCACTTATATTAGATACGGTATGCTTATGATCTAGATATACCTCTTGTTGGAACTCGATGATAAGACTGTTCTCCAGCTTTTCATTACCAGATTATGGCTGGTTGTTTTGTAGCCATAAGTTCAGTTTCTGATTAATCTTTTCTGCTCTCTCCCGTTTTGTCCACACTGGCTGTTCTCCGGTTTCTAAATACTGACTGATTTTTATCATCTGGTAAAACTGGCTGCTATATTCAGTTTCTGATGACTGCTTGCTGCTCATCAGCTTTTCCGCAAGTTTAATTCATCGATGCGTAGTTTTCTAGCTAAGACTAGATATTTTTTGTAGTTTCGGAATAAATACTGTATGATCTTCACTGTCTGGTTGAAAACTGGTGTTAACCCTCTAACTGCCAAATTATTCAATTGGAATTTTCACCGACTTGAAGTTGTGTCTCGCTGACGCGATCCACAACTTCAAGTGAGTGAAAATTATTCAGATTTGACAGAATGGAGGTCCAAAAATTTCAAATCTTGCTGATTAAGGTCACTTTTTATCTTCAACTTTGGTAAGGTAAATAAGAGAAAGTTGAGTGGGTTGGGCCACAGAAGCAAATTTTCCAGCTGATTTAGACTATCAGAATTAGGAAATATTATTAATTTGTCACTGTTAGCAACCAGACAGATGACTCATGGGGATTAGAACGTCACTGTGTGATTTCCTCACACAGTCGTTCTTTAGAATGATATTGGCTTACGCCTAATGCCTCGGATTACTAGCGTCTTATGAGAAGACGAGCTTAATTAATCCTCCATAATATGTGTGGAGTGAACAGAAAAATTGCACTTAACTTACAACCATAAATAAAGTAAATTACAATTATTTAGTCATATATTTATGTCAAATTCTCTTTTACATAATTATGTATGTTTTCTAGGAAATTTTAATTGCGTACATATTTTTACAATTTTATTCACGGTAGGCTTATGGTTTTTGAAATACTGAATCTCCAGAAGTGATTTATTTATTTTAGCTGTTCTGTTACATTTCAGAATAAAGCAGTGCTATGCTGTATATAATCAACTACAATTTTATATGGTTAGATAATTATACTGCGATATATTTTAATAAAATCGGATCGAATTTGCTTGGTGATATCACCATCTACAATATTATTACCGCGATGCACCTTCCATATAATATCTACGTGTTGATTTATCACAGATTAGACGTAAGTAATGTAAGCGACCTTGACCTTGGAGTTGCTTTCTGGACTATTTTTGGCTGGATTTATCTTCTTATAACACCCGTATACCACAGTCTCGCGACGCTCATTTCAGAAGCTTGACACGAGGAAGACTCGCAATTTGAATCTAATTGTAAATTATTCTTACACATTATGGAGTTCATCTCCTTTGATTAACCCTTACAGCGCGGGGATCGACTTTAGACGTCAGAATCTGACGTCTAATTCGATCCCCGCACTGTAAGAGTAAAAATATTTCTAATGGCCGAGGATGAATAACATAGGTATTCAAATGAAGTAGAAAAAGCTAAGATATTTATGATGATTTCAATCTGAAAAACGCATTTGGTCTTCATCGTTTATACAAAAATATTTCAGCGCTGTTAACGAGGCTGCAGCGGAACGGGGATATTATCACTATGTTGTTTGACTGCCAAGCACTCAAACAACATGCTGTCAATGTTTGTTTGGATGCTGTCTTGACTGTGTAATTCTACATCAGAATCCTATCGTGAGTGTAATGAATAATTTAAAGGTTGATTTTTCAGACCCATCAAAATCTAAGTCGCACAATATACACTGTAGAAACGTGCTTTTTCGAATATTCCATAGTCATTATTCCACTACAATGTTTGTAATTTGTCGCATTTTTATCATTGCCAAGTGTAATGCGTTACATTCTTATTAGCTTAGTACTGCTTTCATTGTGCGTGCAATTTAAATTGAAAACGAGTTTGCAAATAATGTAAATAAGCTGCACGAGTTAAAAATGACACGGTTCCTAAACGACCACAGGAACCGTCTGAAGACGCAGATGGGAAAGTTTAAAGAAACCCCAACAGTGCCTTCAAGTGTGTAACCCAGTAAACGAAACATTTGTATAACATTTATACAATGTCGGCCCAACGTCTTCGACGTTAGTCCAACATTGTATAAATGTTATACAAATGTTTTGCGTTTACTGGGAACGCTATGCTTGTTCATCCTGTTGAGACCCCTGAGGGGGCTTCATTGGTGCCACAAGTCATGAATTGCAAAGTAACAAGTAGCGCCAGGGGGTGCAGCATACCCCTTGTATTACACGTGTACTAATCTCTGCCTGGGTACTCCGGATTTGTTCTGGATCCTGATCCTCTCCTATGACTGACTGCCTCCGGACACGACACACTGACAAGCCGGGATCAACAACACTCAAGCGATTGTGTTTCTCATATTTGTGAGGAGGAGTTTTCAGAGGAAATGCACTCTTTCCATCCTTAGAGGGTACAATTTCCTTGTGGGCATGATACCTTGCAAATTCTTCCATGTATCCTTCTCAAAATTGTTGTGTATGTTGGTCATAATTTGTTCCTAATAACCAGTTCTCGGACATATTCATTAATGAAAAAAAAAGAATCAAAATGGGCAATTTATCGCACAAAAGCCCGATTTCGGCATTAAAATTTTCTTATGTGCATCATAAATTTGCATGTATTCTGCTAAAATTTGTTTTGAATCTTCCTAATAACCAGTGCTTAGACATGTTAAATAATGGCTAAGAAAAAATCAAAATGGCAGATTTATCGCACAAAATGGCAGATGTATCACGATTTATCACATTTTACGTCGTTAATTTTACAAGCTCGAAAATGGTGGCTGGCTATTGTCAAGTGTGTTTTTGTTATATTAATAAGTTAGGTAAGAACTGAGATAGCCCTATTCAAATGTAGGCGTAGGGCCTATCTTTGAATAATTATGTCTGAAATTCCTCCTAGTCAATTCGTCCAGGTCACACTAAAACACTCGCAGTCCGAGCGTCGAAAAACAACAGTCCTTCAGAAGCCAAAATGTCTCTCAGCGTCACAGCAATATGCATGACCCCAGGACAAGGTCATTCATGTCGGAGTCCATCCCCAAACACTTCTGTGGTGGTGATCCCAGATCCACCATCGGGATCTGCCAAAAACCGCGCGGGAGACTCGTCCGCTGAGGATTGCAGGATCAGATCGGATCGCCAGTACCCCGGTCCAGAATTAGAACAAGTCGTGGCGGCAATACTCTGCGACAACGGCCCGGTATTGAACCACAGTTTGTCCATTGTTTTCGATAGGTCAATATGTTATAAACTGTGCATGCAAGGCAAATTTGCTTGTAGCAGGAAGTTTAAAAGCTCCACGATTGTGGCATCAATATAAGTTGCTTAGTTTCTTGTAATTGCTTGGAAAGTGCTCATATTTGTTTAGTTTGAGACCAAACATTTGCAAACCTTGACGTTTAAACACTCATTCTATTTGCAATGACTGTGATTTGAAATGATAATAAAACGGACTAAAAGCGTTTGTCATCGTATTTGTGAATCAACTGTTCTGGAGTATTATCTAATTGCATGTGTGTATGCATATATATGTACAACGGCAAAAACAGTGAAGCATGGTGAAACTGAAAAAATAAATAAGTGATTGATGTATTGGACGCGGCTGGTCTTCATATTGAGGTCCTGAAAGTAGCTCTCAGTTAGCGATAAATCAGTCGCCTGTGAGTCGCCTTAACCCTTTCACGCCTGAATTTACCATTTTTATTTTCATCCACTACAAGCCGCGAATTGCTGTCGCAATTCTCGACTCGAAGTGGATGAAGATGATTTGAAGTGGGTGAAAAATTAAAGATAATTGCCATGTATTGGTAAACCAGTCTCATAGAAATTTTCATTCTAAGACCCCTAGTTGTAGGGAAATTAAGTCTGTTTTCAGGGATGGTAAAATGATGCTTTAATGCATTGTGAGGGTTTAAAGGGTTAATCAAAAGTTGTCTGTGCTCGCTGTAGAGAACGCTCAGCTGGTGGCTCTGGAGGATAGAGCATCTGAGCGTTATGTACAGTAGTTGACTTTTATGCTGTGCTACATTATCCACTGACGTTTATTGAGCAATAGAGTAATTGTGTGCAGCCATAACGTTTACTCAAGCTCCCAGAGGTCATATTCCCACTTAACCCACCTATAGGACGAGCCATTCCGCCAGCAATGATCACCATGACCTAATTTTACAGTAACTCGTGATCAAAGCCGTACATTAATGGGATTTTTTATTTCAAGGTCGACACATTTATAGAAATAATCATTCAATTGTCTTATTCAGTTATGTCATTCATGGTTTTTAAAACAGTAATAAATGCAACGTGGAATTGAAAATCTTCCAGGCTTTAAAATTAATTATTGAATATTAAAGAACGACAATTTATTTTTAGTTCAGCAGTAATTCACCCTTAGAGCGTGGGGTCTTTAGATTTCAGAATCTGACGTCTGTATACGACGTCAGATTCTGACGTCTAAAGTCGATCCCCGCACTGAACATGCTGAAAGAGTAAAATCATTATAATGGCCGTAGACTCATAACATATGTATTTAGATGAAGCAGAAAGGAATTTTTAAAATATAAACAGAAATGTTTCAAACCGCTAAGATATTTCTTAGATTTACACTTTGGTCAAAATTATTTGACAGTGCAATTTTATCTTATCTCATTTGGTGTACGCTGTGGAGATTCCAATGGTCCCGAGATCCTCCTGCCCTGAAGGTCCCTGTCCGTGCAGACTCCAATCCCGAGCGTGCCGTATACTGGATCAGACACTGGACCCTGAGGGGAAGTCCCCCCCACAGGATCCCTACTATCAGCAGTATGCTGCTCTGCAAAACCAAAAGGCAGTAACTGCTTACTTTTCAAGTAAGCAGACACTGCCTGTTGGCTTTGCAGGCATGCAAAGCCAAAAGGCAGTAACTGCTTACTTTTCAAGAAGGCAGTTACTGCCTGTTGGTTTGCAGGCAGCATGGATCAGTGTTGGTGCGTGATGGCTTGATCTCAAGCCAATATGAATAAGTTTTCATGACCGGAACCGCATCACCGCGCCATGCAGCGCATCTTGAGAGATGACCAGCGAACCCCAGCAAACGGAACACGTTCACCCAGTATTGGTTTGATCATGGTCCAGCGTCGTAGACGGTGGGCCAGCATTCATCTAACATTGGTTCAACGTATCGTCCCTCGATGTTGGTCGGTTTAACATTGGGCGATTCCAGTGTCTCTGTTTGCAGTCATTTTTAATTTCCTTTTTCTCATCACCAGGCTTTTATCAAGTAAATATACTTATGTAAAACAGAAGGCCCTGTCCCAATGTTATCTCAATGCTAAAGCGCCTGGATGGGTGGGTACGTGGGCGAGTGAGTGAATCAACATATTATTGACCATGATTTCTCGACTAATTTGTTATCTGTCTATTCTTAATAATTTTATTATACTTTAGTTTCATGGAAAGACCCGTATTTAGATCCTCATGTACATTGCGAAACACTTAAAATGTTAAAATATAGTGTTGGAACATGATAAGTCTATGTCGTATTTGGCAGAATGAGTCCAAGCTATGCGTGAATACATTCCAAACAACACTGTCGCTGGCCCAGTAGTGCCTTAAGGTTACCTCAGCATCTCCAGCGTTGGCACAGCATTGAGGAATTGTAGTTGGGGAGATGACTGATCCTGACGTATGTATTATGCGGCGAGTTACCACAGGTCAAACATGCCGACAGCGGAATCCACAAAAGCAGATTGGCCATCGGATATCACGGCCTTGCGGACGCCAATGCTGGCTTAATACTGCGCCAGCGTCGCGGACGCTGGCGCAGCATTCAGCCAGCATTGGTTCAGCATCTCGTGTTTGTCGGGTTATGCCATTGGATACATGGCTGGGAGTCTGTTTGACACGATCGCTGGTTTTTGCAATGCTCGTCTTGTTTTTCTGTTGGGATTTATTGAATGATTCACGTCGACTTCCTGGCACACCTGTAATTACTTTAACCTCCCCGGTCCCCGACTCATCCTGCAAACACCAGACGTTAATCCAATGTCGTTTTATTGTTGGGCCAGCGTCTGCGACGCTGGCCCAACATTAAAACAACATCTCGTGTTTGCCGGGCAACCCACAGGTCTGGGATTCCTTCTTTTTCTGAACAGTTTACCCTTTGAGCACTAATCAAGACTAATTGTTTTCTATTTGCGCAATTATTATTGTAGCAAGACACACTTTAAGCCCTCACGATGCATAAAAGCATCATTTTACATCTCTGAAAACACTTAATTTTCTTATGGTTAGGAGTTTTATAAAGGAAATTCCCATGAAACTGTTTTACCAATGCTTGACAATTTTCTTTAGTTTTCCACCCACTTCAAGTCATCTTTATCCACTACAGCAATTCGCGGCTTGTAGTGGACAAAGGTGACAATGATAATCTCAGGCTTGAAAGGGTTTAGATCCATGGGTGTATATTTTAATTGTAAAAGCTGGCTCTTGAATGGTTGAGATGGATCGTATAAATCTGAAATGTATTAAATTAACATCAGAAAAGTTATGACATGATTAGTTTTATCACGAATCAATTGAAGTTTGGATTAGAAGTCATCTTAAAGGTGATATATCACCCCTTATATGGTATGAATAATTATATCCTTATATGGGGTGATTGGCTATCATGTGACCCTCTCAGAGGGTCACATGATAACCAATCACCCCATATAAGGAAACACTTGTGCCCCATCTTGTGGCAACTTTGATTTATTTGTCACAAATTTATTCAAACTATATAAGAGGTGATAGATCACCTTTAAGGTATCTGTTTTACGTAATAAGTTAGTGTTTACCATTGACATGTTTTGAATAAAAAGGATTGACATGAGTTTTACAAATCAAACTCTGGCCTTGCAACTGATACATTCTCGCAGATAACTTACTAAATATATTTTTTTACAATATATACATTTACACAGGTGTGCGAACATCCGTGTAAATGTAATTACATGAACATGTTATAATTATGAAGATATTTTCTGTTTATTTACATATTAATGCAAATACACTCCAATCATAAGATCGATTATTATTATTGTTATTGACATATCCCTTTAAACAATATAGGTTCTTTAGAAAGAACCTTTCAGTAATATTACCATGCAACCCCAGGAGAACCCTTGCGTGGTAATAGTATACTGATGGATTATTTTTGAAGAACCTATATTGTTTAGAGCGTCTACGACATCGGACATTGCAACAATAAACCAACCTTACTGCATCGCGTTTGTGTAGTCGTATTTATCCATCTTATACATGAGAAGATAAAGCTAAAACGCAGAAGTTTACTTTTAAGTAAGAAGTTTTTGTATATCAGAGCAGCATGTTGTCTTGAATCTGGATGGAGCAGCCCCCTATCCTGAATTAGCTTATGTAAGAACAAAGGTCAATACGATGAAGCACCATTCATTATTTGTGAGGGTGACTTATCGGATTATGCCCGTGTGTGGTTTGGTGGTCTGGAGTCAACGAGCTGCGATGTCCAGCTAGATTACAAGGATAGAACTCAAGGTCACTGGTGCACTTAGAGAAGTCCGTCAATCCGGTCACTTAGGGCTGTGTGACATTCATTAGAAGTGGGGCTGAGTAGACGGGAAGTACATGGATTCTGGTCAATGCCACCCATACGTGCAATTAGATGCCCGCGACAAGAAAATAAATCGAATGTAACACATGGTTTTTACCAATGTGAAGGTGATGTATATATGTATATCATCAAACAGACAAAAGGCGTTGATTCAATATTTGTTCAATGTTGGGCCAGCGTCGTAGACGCTGGTACAACATTGAACAAACATTGAATCAACGCCTTTTGCTTGCTTGGTGATACATTTATTAAACAATCAACTCATTTAACCAACGCCTCTTGTTTCTTGGCGTATATACATGTAAGGTAACCTCTACGATGGCCTTCTCAGATGGTGATGATTGAGCTCGTGAAGAATCACAGATGAGATCATTGTTCCCAAGAAATCAGGGAGCTACAATAATTATAGTAAAGAAATTGTGCATGCCGCTAGATATCCTTGAAATCAAATGTTCATATTTTCTGTTAATCTGGCTAGACTAAATATGGTTAAGAAAAGTATAATAATAGTATGTCCAACAAAATTGATCTATTCTAATCCTCGTTCCAACTGTGGAAAATCACGTAAATCGTCACCCGTTTAGTTTCAGTTTCTTGTGCAAAATCCTTGGACACGCAGTAACTGCTCACATTACAAGTAAGCACTTGCTGTTTTTGTCTCTGCAGGACAGCCTCACCATGGAGTACAGGCAGCTGGCCACAGAGATGTATCACATTAATTGGTAGCTCTCCCGTACTGACGTGGTCTACACTCGTCTTTGTCGTGGCCTAATTCTGGCTGACAGCACTTCACATCACGTGCTCTCGTCTACTCTGATTAAACTGCCTCCTGGGGTGACTAAATGCAGCATTTTATTTAAACCATACATGTAACGCGTGAAGAACAAAATTATGTATATGCATCGGAAGGCTCATGCTGACTGAATTTCAAGTAATTTTCGTCAACATCGCAAATGCAAATCAGACTTTGATGTTGATAAGAATAGAAATGCGCAGCATTCGGTACTTGTGGTGTCTTACTGCTTGCCTATGTCCTTCGGGACGTGGCGGACACTTGCGCCTGGCTTTTGTGCGATTCTTTACACCGCTCGTTCCGTTTAGAGCATTTCCATGTCGCAATCGCCTCGGCACTTCGTAGTACACGATCTGTGACTCTATATGGTGTCCACACGGATTTCAATGGAATAGCCCGACAAATAAATCGTACTATTTTCAGCAGGCATTGTAATATGCTGCTCTGGAAAGCCAAAAGGCAGTATCTGATCACTTGTAAAGTGAGTAGATACTGCCTTTTGTTTTCGCGCGGTAGTATGAACATCATCATTTTTTTGTACAATCAAATTTTAAGATTTTTTAGAACAATAACTAACAAATTAAAACTGAAATTTGGCCATGGATACAAATAGGCCAAACATGCTAAACTGGACAAAATAACCTTAAAAAATCTGATTTTTTTCTTTTGTATTTATTGGTTTTATTTGACCAGTTTATCCTCAATGTTGTATAAATCCTGAATAATTGATTCATTATGTACTCATTTTGTCGGTCCTTGAAAGAGACAATAATGATGCAATCAAACAGTCAATAATTCTTATAAAATATTGTGTGGGTAGCTGGATAATTTGTTTTGTGCTAGTATAACGCATTAGGCCAATATAAACTCTTATTGAGAGGTTGAATATCGTGTTAACATGGCAAAACCAGCATGTTTTTTTTCAGCTACTTTTTTCTATATCTAGCTGACATGGACCTCAGTTCAACATTGGTCGGATATGGGCCCACAATCGCCAAAACTTGAGTACCGCCTCTCGTGTTTTGCTGTCAAGGGCATGTTGAGATAACAGGTCGCAAGCCAGTCATGACGATAATTTGTCTAACAAGTTTAACCCTTCACCCGCTCAGTTACACCCTCTGTAGACCTGTCATGCAGATACTCTTTCTAACATGGTGTTATGCGTGATACTCTTTCTAACATGGTGTCCTGCTGAAAATTATTCATATAATTTTGTTTTATTTGAGACCAAGCATTTGGAAATCTTCATGTTTACACAATAATTTCATGTCTGTACATTGATCGGCTAATAAAACATATTAACCCTTAGAACACTGATGTCGACTACACTAGACATTCTGTATTTCTATTAGCAACTGTATCACTCCTGATAACCAGTTGTTAAAAATAAAATATGCTTTCAATCTGGACACAAATTTTCAGTCACTTGAAGTTGTGGATCGCGGTAGCGAGACACAACTTCAAGTGGCTGAAAATTTAAATTTCTTTGCTCAGTGTTCTAAGGGTTAAAAATGTTGGGCCAGCGTCGCTCCTACTTTGAGTGTTTTCTAGTTACATATTATATTATCGGTTAGTAACATGATAATTCATCAGTATGTTTATAACATAAAGTCGTCATCTTGAATATGAAAGGATGTATCTGCCTTCCCGTATTTTAGCAGCCAAGCTTTTTGGAAGTGAAAATGATTTTTTATCAAGCATGGTAATTACTACTTTGAAAGGACGCCACCCAGCACTCAAACGATTTAGCCAGAAATAATTATGATTTAATTTAACGCTATGATGTAGCGCATGCCTCGTTACCTTGGGATTAAAGGGCTTTTTGTGTGTACAAAAACCCTTTAATACCAAGGGGATGTGTCAAAGAGCCATGTAAAAATTGTATGTATAATAAACGTGTGATAATTTACTATATTACACATTTTCCACTATATGGAGTCAATCATGTTGGACAGAAATTAGAGTACGTTTAGGTTTTACTTTACCTTTGGATCTCTAGAAAACATAATATCACTGTAGATATATAATTGGTTAACCTTTGAAGCGATGAAATATTTTTGTATAAACCATGGAGAATATAAATAAATCATGAATGTCTTAGTAAGTTCATTCTGCTTCATTTGAATACCTATATGTTATGGGAATACGGCCATAATAAATCTTTTACTCTTACAGTGCTGGGACCGACTTTAGACTTCAGAATATGACGTCGTCTTTGGATGTCAGATTCTGAAGTCTGATGTCGGTCCCCGCGCTGAACGGGTTAACTTTTATTTGGATCTGTGTCTTTTAAATTTGGCAAGTTTGAAAATAGAAGATTCTTAGAATGTCTGTTCTTTCTCTGTTAATTTCCACATCGTTGTAGGCTTTCAGTAACTTTTTTTTTATCCCATTCGTCAATCGTCCAAGGTATTAAAATTATCCCCTGGAAACACGAGACGTTGATCCAATGTTGCGCAGACGTCGCATACGGCGGGCCAACATTAAATCGACATTTAGTCATGTTTGCTGGGGACATGTCTTGTCATCTATCTTACAAGACATATCTGTCTATGATTATCCCAGCAATCATCCAATGTTGGTCCGACGTTTCAAACTCTTCACTCAACATTGTGTGTGCAGATAATAAGCGACAATTTCGTGTACTATCATAACTCCTTTATGTCTCTCTCGGTAAATCATCCGGCGCCCGGTTTCATTAACCATCGTCTGCGACAGGAATGCTGCAATCTGCTTACTCATATTTTAAAAATATAAATTGAGGAATCTCTTTGTTCGTTTCTCGCTATTTTTGGGCGGGGGCCCTAGGGTAGTGGTTAGCACCGCTGCCCTTCACGCCAGAGTCCGGGGTTCGGTTCCCGGTCTCGGCGATTTGAAAGAAACAAAATTGTTTCTTCCCCATCCACGTGTGAAAGTTAGTATTGTGGGGAGCCTCCGTGACCGAGAGGTAGCGTGCTCGGCCTCAGACCGCCAGGGCTCGAATTTCGAATCCTGTGTCTGGAGGACAGTGTCATCTCAATCATCTCACCATCCTCAGGAGGTTCTCCTGGCCCAGTTTAGCCTATATGTGCACAAAGGTGGCCTAAAGCCCGATTCATTTCATTTTATTTCTCGCTATTTTTCTGACAAAAACGAAATATTTGCACAAATTGTTTAGATATTATTGTTGAAAAATTATATCTTCAACGCCGCCAACCGCCACTGGATTGAGCAGCAGGTCGGGGAGATTGGCACTTTTAGGGTACACCCCCGGGGTGGGGAGGGTGGAACGTGCGTCATGTAAATTCCCAACAATAACCTAAGACAGCAATAATCTGCGTGAATAGAAAGAGCACCAATAATTAATACGCTCGTCTCCAACATCACATCAATCAAAACTTTCATTTATCCCATTTTTGCGCATCGCGTCGCGCACAGCCGTCTGCCCGGTGTTGGGCCAACGTCTACGACGTTGGCCCAACACCGGGCCGACGGCGTGAAAAAATCCCCCGATGTCCCATTTATGGGAGCCGTTCATTTGCCGCCACATTTCATTTGCTTGTCTTCTTTATTGTGGAGAGAGACGTCAATGTGTTGTCTTTATAACTCGTCGCCTGCCGGTAATTAGTTGTTGTGCTCTGCTTGGTATATCCGTGCTGATGGCACGGGGTTTGACGACGATCCGCATTCCAAGAAACATCCCATTGCTCCCAGTGTTCGAAATCACTCACAATGCTCACGCGCGAGTCTTTAGCGCTCTCTGGTATCTTTTATTTTAGTTTAGACCCGGCGATGCCGGAATAAATTATGATATAGCATTTTAAATGCAATTTACGGCATCTCATCTCGAGACATCATCATTAAGGAGCGCGCAGCGCGAGGGCTGACGCGAAATAACGCATTAGTTTTGGTATCAACCTTATTCTGTGAAACTCAATGACCTTGACCTCCTTTGTTTTCACCGAGCTGGCTAATACAATGAAGTATGGGGCAGGTGTCTTATATAACCTTGTTTTCACCGAGTGACGTCACTGCGTATCACAGAATGAAGTATGGGGGAGGGGGTATCATATAACCTTTTTTTCACCGAGTGACGTCACTGCGTTTCACAGGATAGAGTCTCTCTCTTTCACCTCATTTCAAGACACAGTGACAGTGGTCTTTTGTATTTTTTTTGTATTAAATCTTCACATATTTGGAAAATTAAAACGTACAAGAAATATTTATATTCGTTTGTCATATAAGTACACATGGAATATAATTGTACATATTAAACTGCACATTGAATAAATATAGCTGTAATAGATAAAGATAACTGTCAAATAAACATAACTGTACATTATATACGATTTCAATAAGTTGTTTTTTGACACTTGCTTACAGTCGTGACATGGACATTGTCATATAATCAGTATTTACACCGCCAGTGCTAATTTCGCAGATCTCAAAGAAAGAGTCAGTTGACAAAGCAGCTCTGATAATTTCCTCACGGTCCATCCGCTCCAATAACACAAGAGAGAAAAGGGGTCCTATAAAACCTAAAACAAGAAAACAAGCTCTGAACAAGAAAAATAATCACAAAAATCCTGTTTATATATATTGGTGTTCAGTGTCTGATCTTGAAAAGTGTCGCAGTTTGATATTGATTTTAAGTTTAACATTTAATGAAAATGTAAGGATACATAGGCCCTATATTTTGTCTATGCTAATATGCCATTTTTAAATGAGTCACTTGAATTGAGATTAAATTAATGAACATATTACATTTACATCAGAATATTAAGAATTGAGACTACAGAAGTTCAAATATTGCTCATTTTTGCTTTGAAAATAACCACTTTATTAATTCTCGATCAGCGTTTTTATTTGCTAAAACTGTGGCAACATTTCCCACACAGCACATTGTCATCTTGTGCATGACATTTACTCAATTGTCAGGATTAGGGAAATTAGTATCGCGGCCGTTTCCAATAGAACACCCATGGCGTGTAAATGCAAACCCCTCTGTTGTTATCGCGTGTCAATATCACACGATACGTTTACTTTGGTAAAACTTGCCGCTATACGCCTCCCATTTCTACAGTGTGATCATTACCTAAGCCCTTACACCGCTGAAATATTTTTGTATAAACTGTGGGAATTTAAGTTTTTTTTCATTTTGAAGTCATCATAAATGACTTAGTTAGCTGTTTCTGCTTCATTTGAATACCTATGTTAATACGAGTCTACGGCCATTATTTTAATTCTTTCAGTGTGGGGACAGTCTCTTTGTACGTCAAAATCTGACGTCTACAGACGTCAGATTCTGACGTATAAAGACGGTCCCCGCGCTGAAAGGGTTAAAGAAAGCTCATGCAATACGCCCTGTACAGTTGTGACATTATGTAGCGAGGGACGTTATAACGTCGTGATATCAACAAATTAGTGTCATAATTTAGAAATAAATGCACATCGAAAAAAACGTAATTTTATTTTTGCTTCTCTTCACAAAATGGGTTTATTCAAAGAAAACACTACGCTAGATTCAGGAAAATAGGCACCCGATTCCCTTGGGAACTAAGAAAACTGCATCTGACGACATTATGGACTTGTGATGTGAATACGAACTGATGGGTTGGCGTTTCAGGTGTTGCTTTTAATGTTCATCCCAGTCTTCACTGGTTGTTCTCGGTGACAGTCCAAGTGTCCGACTGACATATGCAGTGATTGGTGATGACCAATTTCTCTCCACCCGACAAACCCGAGATGTTGATCCAATGTTGGTTCAATGCTGGCCCACCGTCTACGACGGTGGGCCAGCATTGAACCAACATTTGTCAACGTCTCGTGTTTACTGGGAAGCTTGTTGACATGACAGGTCTTGTTGACATGTACGCCTGTCATCCTGTAAAAAGTCGAGAGACATTACGCCAATGCTGTGTTAATGTTGGGCCAACCTCACAGACGTTGTACCGACGTTTACCAACTGCCGGCTAAAAAATCATCTCTATAGCGATCTCTCAGGTCTTTTTGACGTGCACGCCTCTCACTTTGCAAAGAAACACGAAACGTTAAGCCAATGTTGGTTTAACGATGGGCCAACTTTGTAGGCGTTTGTTCAACAGTAGCTCAACATCGGCTTAACATCTTGTATGGTTGATTCTCAATCCCTCCATAGCGACCTCTCAGGTTGATGACATGCACGCCTTTCACCCGGGACGACAAGCCAATGCTGGGCTGATGCTGGCTCAATGCCGCAGACGTTGGTCCTGCAATAACCCAGACTTGGCTTGGTGTGTCGTGTTTGCTGGGCCGTCACGACTTGAGGTCGCCTCGACCTGTCTCCACGTCAGACCAAACAAAACTGACTCTCTTGCATTATTCTTACAATAATGTGTCTTGTTGTCTCCTGAATGTTTCAACACACACATCAACCCTTGTCAGATGTCCTGCTGAATTGCTTCGATTGTATTTTTCATTCATTTGAAGCTGGAAAATGACGAAAAATATATCTTTATATGAAAAATAGGCATATCCCAAATTCAATTATTTGATTAATTGAACTTCATCACTACAATGTAGACGTTGGTCAACATTGTACAAATGTTATACAAATGTTTTGTGTTTACTGGGTAGTCTAGCAATTTCACTGGCAGCTTACTTGGTTTGAAACTAGCTTCAACCCGTGTATATATACAGTCACAACAAAAGAGAGTAAATACTGTTAATAATTGATTGAGCGTGTGGAATTAGAAATTATAAGTTTACAGACGTCGCATTCATACAGCGCATGGTATGTTTAGAAATGAATGAATGGATTAGAAAATACTGTAATCCGTCACAATGGAGACGTTTTCAGCTTCAACCCTTAAAGCGTTGAGGTCAACTTTATTCTTCAGAATCTGACGTCTGTAGACGTCAGAATCTGACGTCTAAAAACGATCCACGCTCTGCAACTAACAGTAAACATATTTATAATGGCCGTAGACTAATAACATAGGTATTCAAATGAAATGGAAAGATCTAACTAAGACATTTATGCTGATTTCAAATTGAGAAAACCCTTCGGTCCCCATGTTTTATATATAAAAAATTCAGCGCTTTCAGCTAATGCTTAAACCACCGGTCAGGATTATTTTCGGTTTTTCATTTAATAGCCTATAAACTTTTAAGCATGGTAAAGATAAAAAATGACATAGCTCAGCAAGATTTGAAATTAGTTACCCTCTATTTTGTCAATTTTGAATATTTTTCACGCACTTGAAGTTGTAAATCTGAAGTGGGTGAAAATTTCAATTAAATAACTTGGCGGTTAAATGATTAATTGATGTATTATACTTTGGTAATGACAGCTAAGTCACCCTGGATTCAAGTCCGTCCTAAGCTCACTGATTCATTGAGACTTGATCACATTTTGGTAACTAAAACATTTTTTTTTGACTTAAGTAGGTTATTGAAAGCGGCCATGGGTGGTTTTTTTTATTCGTTTTGAGGTGGCCGTCCACATCGCAATTATCTGAATAAAATTGAGAGCAAGTTCATGTGTTTATGTTAAGACAGTCAAAATTATATGTCAGGTAAATAATCTATGTGTATACACTGTTTGCACGATTTTGCGCATAAGCAGGACTCCCAACTGAATAGTTCAGTTTTAATCACTGTGTGGCGTGTTGTAATAGAAAAGAGTGTGACAGGACTCCCAACTAAATAGTTCAGCTTTTAGTCACTGTGTGGCGTGTTGCTATTGTGAAAGGTGTATTAAACTACCAACTTCGCCATGACACCTTTATTATCTGAACGCATTTAATATTGTGTCATGCATAGTTTGTCTCTACTGTTTTATTAAAAAAATGTATCATATCACATTATCGATAATGTACATGTATTTTTCCATTATGATTATTCTAATCCATTTTTCGTTTTCATGTGTTGCAGGTATGTACAAGCTGTTTGTGGTCACTCTGGTATGCCAATCTGTATGTATTTTTAAATCTATTCCTAATAATTAAATGTTCATGTGACCCCTTTCTCGTGCTTTAGTCGCGTTCCACCAAGCACAAGTCGAAGTCCACAATGTTGGTTTGATGTTTGGCAGTGGATCAACGTCTTGTGTTTGCTGGTGGCTTCATTCAACAATTCACTTTGGTACCTTTACTTTTCACATAATTATTCTGATTATGTACTTGACAACGTGATGTTATGTGTTTGACTATAGTTTCGTTTCGTGCACACCATTCAGCGTTGGTGAACTAATGTTTGGATTTATCCACCTGCATATATACTTTTGTGAGATGTAAGCATATTACGACATTTTGTTTCTACATGCTAATGCATGGGAGTTGTTGGCCAGCATTGTCCAGAAAGCTTTAGCAATGTTACGAAACTGCATTTTTTAGAACGAACACTGATGCCACTTTGGGGAGGGACATACATTTTATCCGCCTCTTACAAAATATTAGGACAAACTCGGTTTAGTGCTGTGCCAGCGTCGCAGGCACTGACCCACCATTAATCCAGCATTGAACCGTATTAATTCAGGGTTTCGGGGTGGCTGTTTTTCGTAAACTTCACAAAATCGGTATTAACGTGAATTACCAGGGATTCAAGTTTTATACACCACGGCTGAATCGCCACAGGGGAAGTGACCTCCAGAAACCCGGCGCTCCTGGTCAATGTCATCCTTATGGGGTAACTTCCGGTGGGATGGCTCGGGGTGACCAAGGCGGAAGAGGAACGGACAACCGAGCATGCGCAGATGTATCGAGATGGACACGCTGAAAGCCACTCCGTTGGCCCCAGTTTGATATTATGGGGGGACTGATCTCTGCGCGCGATACTCTGACCCAATGCTGGTCCAGCGTCGTAGACACTGCTCAACTGTAAACCAACATTGGGTCGGAATCTCCAGCTTGCTGGGCGACTTCAGCATTGACATTTTCCAGCAAACACGATAAACTGAGCCTAATGTTGGTTCGATGTCGATCCACCGTCTGCGACGCTGGACCAACAATAAACCAGCATTGGGTGAGTGTATGGTGCTGACTGAGACTTGTTTTTGACCGGGTGAGCGCGGGTGTCATGACAACGGGGTTTATGAAGGAGCGGATGTGAGTCAGATTTATGGTCATGTGACAAGGACTTGCCGGGGAATGACGATGATGCATTCGTGATTTTCCGGAGTTGTGACGGCAGATAGTACAGGGCCGGCGCGGGGGGGGGGGGGGCGGTGCAGCCCAAGTAGGCCGGCGGGACGCCCCGACCAGACACTCCATCGCCAATTCTCGAGTTGCCACAATTGGTGACCCCGGCCAACCCCGGTCCCTGACTGGGGGCTCGGGAGGGCCATGTTCGTGCCGGCCCCGTCACAAATCCAATAAGTACCGCGTCCGCCCGGGGGGTGGGGCGGCCGCCAAACAGCGGCCCCACCACGGACCCCGGCCCGCCGGGATAAAATTACCGCACATGGCTCCACATGATTAAATTGGCATTGATGTAACAGTCCGTGTGTCCCTGAGCCACCAGCGGCTCCTCGGCCAGCCTCACTCATCAATGCTCTCTGGAGATCATCATAGATTTCCTGCGCTATTTTTTACCAGAAAGAAAACATCGTGGATGGACCCCACACCCACACTGCTATGTAACTGCTTATACTTGAAAAGTAAGGAAAACTGTTTATACTTAAAAAGGAAGCAGTTCTAATACTTGAAAAGTAAGCAGTTACTGCCTTTTAACTTTGAATGACAGCACTTACTTCTGCGGGTCAGTTTTAATACTTATCGTCCAATGTCTACATCATTCAGGCCCCCCCCCCCTCGTAAAGTAAGAAGATACTGCCTTTTAGCTTTGCAGGGCAGTATACTCATTTTTCATGCGTTTTACATGTATTTGCCATAAATGTTAAACAAACAGGAGTTTTTGTCACCCATGGACCCACGGCACTTGGAATATGTGGGTCGCGGGAGCGAGACACAACTTCAAATAAGTGAAAAATTAAATTTAATTAGGCCTATGTAGCATTTTTTTAAGGTCGAGGTGAAAAAAACATACGATATGCAAACGGTGTTTATTTGAGTGCGATATGGGAAAATACAGCACTCGTTCAATGAATAAGGTGTGAGCCTTTAGGCGATGAGCTTTTAGGCGATGAGCTTTTAGGCGATGAGCCTTTAGGCGATGAGCCTTTAGGCGATGAGCCTTATCCATTGAACATGAGCTGTATTTTTCCATATTGCACGAGAAATGAACAACGCTTGTATTTTCTCACACGACCAATTCACACATGACATTACACTTATAAACTACCATCACTACCATATATTGTGCTGCATCTGCAGCTAGAGTGCGATATGGGCTGATACCGATATACGTCTCATAATAAAAACTACAGCACAGAGTGTGAGAATATTAATTAACTTTTAACGCATGCTGTTCACCGGGCATTCAAAGACTATACCCCGTTTTCAGGTTTTAGGTCTTGCGATGGTTCGATGCTGGGCTACTGTCTCCCTGAACATCGGATCCGATCAGGTCCAATTGATGTTACGTGAATCCTTCCGGACTAACACGAGAAGTTGATCCAGTGCTGATTTAATGTTGGTTCATCGTCTACTACGCTGGCTCAACATTAAATCCGATAAACGTCTGCGTTGCTGTTTTTTTTCTCAGATAAGTTGAAAACAACAGTGTTTTTCACAGTGTATTTTCTCACACGCCTCATGGGCATCGAGATCTGCTTGATCACAAAATGCCACTCGCGATTAACCCTTTCAAGCCTGAATTTACTATTGTCATCTCCATCCACTACAAGCCGTGAATTGCTGTCGCAATTCTCGACTTATAGTGGATGGAGATGATTTGATGTAGTTTTGAAATTAAAAAAAGTTGCCATGTACTTGTAAACCAGTTTCATGGAAATTTTCGTTCTAAAACCATTTGTTTTGGGAAAAATAAGTCAGTTTTCAGGGATGTAAAATGATGTTTTAATGCATCGTGAGGATTAAAGGGTTAAAGAAGTGCCACTTGCGAGAAAATACTTGTCACTCATACAGTAGATAACCGCCATTCACGAGTAAAGAAGTGTCACTCGTGAGTAACAAAAGTTTTACTCACGAGTAAAGAAGTGCCACTTGTGAGTGAGAAAGTGCTACTTACCAGAAAAGAAGTGTAACTCACAAGTAAAGAAGTGCCACTCACAAGTAAAAAAGTGCCACTCGCAAGTAAAGAAGTGACACTCGCGAGTAGAAAAGTGTCACTTGTGAGTAAAAAAGTGTCACTCGCGATTAAAACAGTGTCACTTGCGAGAAAGTGTTACTCATGCAGTAAATATTTGCCACTGACAAGTAAGGAAGTGTCACTCGTGAGTAACAAGTTTTACTCACGAGTTAAGAAGTGCCACTTGTGATTAAGAAAGTGTCACTTACCAGAAAAGAAGTGTAACTTGTGAGTGAAGAAGTGCCACTCGCGAGTAGAAAGTGTCACTTGTGAGTCAAGAAGTGCCACTCGCAAGTAAAAAGTGTTACTTGTGAGTAAAGAAGTGCCACTCGCAAGTAAAGAAGTACTACTCGCGAGTACAAAGGTGTTACTTGTGAGTAAAGAAGTGCCACTCGCAAGTAAAGAAGTACTACTCGCGAGTAGAAAACTGGCACTCTGTGAGTAAAAAAGTGGCACACTATATTAATCAGTGACATACCGAGTTGAAGTATTGATTAATGAACCATTAAAGCGGGAAATAAAATACTACCGCGACCCACAAGTCAACGTCGAGTGGGTTGACAATTACGCATATTTGCTTAATTTGAGACCAAGCATCTTGATGTTTAAACAAACATATCATTCCCAATAACTGATTTAATCCGGTAATAAAACGTACCAGAAGCGACTATAATCGTGCTCAGCGCTTTATAACTTAAAAATCCGCCACTGGCCTATTTGATTATTTCTGGTGATATTTCAGCTTCTATGATGCATTTTTAGAATCATATATCATATAACGGGATATAGCGTTACAAAGGTTAAGTATTGCGTGTTGATTCCTACTAAGAGTCTCTGTTGCTGTCGTGAGCATGTAAAAAGTTATAGCAACAGCTGTTCCCAGAGCTGTGTCGATATTATGACATACCGGGGTACCCAGCAAACACGAGGCTTCAGTTAATGTTGTTTTAATGTTGGGCCAGCGTCGTAGACGGTGGCACAACATTAAAACAACAATAACTTGAGAAGCCTCGTGCTTGATGGGTAGGTGACTAACGCCCTTTAAAAAATATATCATCACATGCACAATCAGGACGCTGAGCTGTTTTTCTCTCCTTTTTTTCACTTTCTCTCCTTTCTCTCCTTTTTTTAAGTAGCGTTGCATAAAATGCCGCGTGTCGTTCATGTCTTATTTTATTCCCTTGCAAGCTCTTCTATAAATTTAGTCGTATGATTAGATTCTAAACACAAATTTACATTTGTTGCTGGCAGCTCTTACTCCAATTTCCATGGGATTTATGTGGCCATTCTATTGCGTTTGCATGATATTGCAAGATGAGATTTCTTTCCGTCTTCTTTATTCTCTACTTTTTATTGTATGATGTTGACATGTCTACATGATCTAGTGCTGTAATTACCCGGTGACTTAATTTATAATGTCATTATATGTTGGCATGGTAATTTTTCTAGCTTTATATCTAGCAACCTGTATTCCTCGTACACTAGATTTCCAGTGTTTCTTCATTTAAGCAAGTTTAAATAATATTACAAGTAAGGCACCGTACTCGTTACCACACCGAAATGATAGCTGTTTATTGGCTGTATTTTAGTAACACGTGTCCTGAAATACTGTCCATCGTTGAATATGTGCTGAGAACATAACTGCTTTTTTTATCATATGCATGACACTATCTAATCTTACGCAATACACAGTTCTAATGTTGGTTTAATGTCGGCCCACCGTCCACGATTTGGGTCAACATCAGAGCAACATCAGGTCAGCATTTGCCATGGTTACAACCTGCATGGCGAAGTTTGACGTTCAATTTTAAATTGCATGAGATATCTTGTCTCAACGAACACGAGACTGTCACATTGTCTACGCACTGAGCCAACAATAAAACAACATTGGATCAACATCTTGTGTTTGCTGCCTGACGTCAATTCTGATGATCATGGTATTATCAACAAGTTAGGGACGATCACCCTGTGCTGGTTCATACATGCATCCGATGTTGGATCAATGTTAGACCACCATCGCAGACTGTGGCCCAACATTGATCCATGTATCGTGTCTGTCGGGATTACGCAGTGGACACGCGCGAAACCGTGGGACGCATCTCACCAAGCATCCTTATTTTGATCTTATCTATTATTTTTCACATTTTCATTAGAAAAGTTCTGATCAATCCTAACTTCCCTGAGATCAAAATTGGGACTTTAAGTGAAATGCGTCTCAGTTTCTGGACCGACTTCGGTCCAGGAGCTGGGACGCATTTCACTTAAAGTCCCAACTTTGATCTCAGAGTCCCTATACACGTGCATCAAGTTTTCCCTTAGAGTAAAATGTGTATTTATCACACATGTAGGTGCAAAAATACACATTTTCTTTTACCATGTTTACATTGAATCTACTGGCATTCCCCCTGGACATACATATATATATGAAATCGTGTCACGTGAATATGATTGTTTTAATCGCCCTGAGAGTAAAATGGCCGACATTTTCTCCTGGCATCCACTGACTACTCACCAGTGACTGAAACACGTTTTTTTGTAAGCATGATGAATGTCTTTGCCGTGGTCTAGACTTTTTGTAATGATGATAGATTTTACCCATGTGAAAATTATGCGAGCGGAAATAGGTTTTAACCACAGCAAGAGAGCTCTATGCATCTATTTTCAGCAGTGATGAAATTATCAAATCAGTTGTGGTGACTAATATTGCTCTGAAATGGGTTTTGTGTTTGTACAATAGAAAAAAATGAAACTTCTGTATTTGACCACAGCGGTATGAAACATGCATTGCATTGCAACCAACAAGGAATCAATTGATGGCTCTTGGCGTTGTGGATGATCTTGTCCGATGTAGCACATGGTTGTCAACACCGCTGCTCTGCAAAACTAAAAGGCAGTATCTGCAGCAGATATTGCCCTTTGGCTTTGCACGGCAGTGTCTGTGGTGTGATGCATGCATGCTCACATTGCCATATGAATGACGACATTGGCGCAGCGTTGATCCAGACTAGTGCTGTTTTTTAGTTGAGATTTTCTAGATTAGACAATGCAGACAAACACAATACATTCACCCAATGTTGTCTCAGTGTTGGCCACCGTCTACGACGGTGGCCCAACACCGAGCCAACATTGGGTGAATGTATTGTGCGCGCTGGGAATGCAGGCCAGCGTGGCGTCCATCCTTCACTAGGTGATAGAGAGTCTATCACCGCTTTGGACGGCACAGTTCATCATTCAGACCACCTTTTCTGTTCTTCTAGGTAGCCCAGAGTCACCACTGGTTACAGAAAACATGATAATGTACATAATTATGCTGTCATGCTTGATTGTGCTGTAGATGTACGGGTGTACATTTTGTGTGTGTAGCTAGGTTTAGATGCTCATTTATCTGGTTCTATTTGTCTATTTTGAAGACGTCATAATAAGACGTTCCCACACGCTGCGAAGGGTCAGAGCTGTCAACAAGTTTTACTAATGCATGTCCAATAGATTGACTGTTTGTTCTCCATAACTCTCCAGAGGCGCTGGGTTATTACCGTCAACCTTGGTATGTCGCTTGTCAAGATGCTGCGTGTTGTACGCACAAATTAAATCTAATTATAATAAAGGGTGGGTGATTGAGTGAGTGATTGTGTGAGTGACCGACCAACAGACAGACAGACCAACACACCAACCAACCAACCAACCATGCTGCTGTGATACGTTTATAAACCATACTAATACTGTGTTTATTTAAATTTATAGAGATACAACATATTATTTTAAATACAATAAATTATTTTAACAAAATAAGAAATACAATTGAAAATATATATTTGCAAAGTAAAAGTATATCGATGAGAATGAATGCAGACACTTCACACTGATACATACAAACAATTACGTGCATGTATTATTAAATTTTTATTTCAACTTGTTTGGCGAGTATAAAAATATTTTCGTAAGTCAAGAATATGTCCATTCCGAAACTGTTAATATGAAAACTTTTAACTGTTTCCTCGGTCAATTATTTTCTAAATATTTTTAGGCATTCTCGGCATGCAAGATTACTATCCTATCCTAATAGTTTGTTCCGTATACAATTTATACCGTATATTTGTCTAGATGTCAGTCACAGAGGGTTTTACAAACTCGTCTCATTCATTCAAGCCAGACAGACAATTGTTGACAATTCTGTGAGGTCACATTTGCCTACGTGCACTACAGCGGCGATTTGAGGGAAGAGTCAATAAAATCAGATCTCTCTGTACGACCTTTCTCTTAATCTGATGTTAGGCTTTCTCTGCTTCTCACTGACAAACAGTAATATCAACCCTTATAGTGCTGAAATATTTTTGTATAAATCATGGAGACCAAAGGGTTTTGTCAATTTGAAGTCATCATAAATTTCTCGGTCAGCTCTTTCTGCTTCGTTTGAATACTTATGTTATGGGTCTACGGCTATTATAAATATATTTTACTCTTTCAGTGCGGGGATCGACTTTAGATGTCAGAATCTGACGTCTTTAGACGTCAGATTTTGACGTCTAAAATCGGTCCCCGCGCTGAAATGGTTGATGTTAGGCTTTCTGCGCTTCTTACTGACAAACAATAATATGTTATCTAGCGCACACGGTACCCCTAGGCTGGCGAGGATGGACGAATTTCTCCTTCAACATGTTCAACGCCGCGCATGTCATCTCGTGGGAAATCAAAACCTATCATACAACAGGCACAAGACATTGACACAATGCTGGGCCAGTGTCAGCGAAGCTCGCCCAGCATTACAGTAACATTGTGAAAATATCTCGTGCTTGTTATGATTGTAGCAATAAACAGCAATAAACAGTCTATGGTTTATTTATTGGTTATTATTTTAAGTGATTTTAGTGTCTGTGATCCAAAGATATTTTGATCCCACAAACACCTTTCAACGACCATGTTTCGGCTCGATGTTGGGCCACCGTCTATGTTATTAACAACGCTGAAATATTTGTATACAAACCATAGAGACCAAAGGGTCTTTTTCAATTTGAAAACACCATAACTGACTAAGTTAGCCCTTTCTGCTTCATTTGAATACCTACATGTATGTCATGTGTCTACGACCATTATTTGTAATTCTTTCAGTGCGGGGATCCACTTTTGACGTCAAAAGTTGATCCCCGCACTGAAAGTGTTGAATCCACGTTTCTTTATTTCCATGGTGGCTACATATTTGATCTAAGCCTACTTACACAGTTACATCAGATGTCGTCTCCGCGACATGGACGGAGAGCGCTGGTTCTACTACAAAACTCTTCCTTATAATCGTAATGAGAAAATAACTTGGACATGTTCATCAGTTATTTGAGTGTTTTACGAGGTAACGGCTAGTGTGCATTATTAACGAGATCTCACCTAACCTTTTATCACTCCCCGGCAAACGCGAGACACGGACTCAATGTTGGTTCAATATTGGGCCAGCGTCTCCGACGCTGGCCCAATATTGAACCAACACCGGATGAATGACTTGTGTTTGCTGGTTCAGACACACATTGAAACCCACAGCGGCGGTCATGTTATTGTTAAGTACTTCTGCTACAGATTACAGTAATCTAAAATGTGTTCCTAATTCTAATAGATAAATAATATTAATAATATTAATAATAATAAGAATAATTTGTTGTAATGAGTGAATCAAAAGAAACAATACGGTGGCCTTGTGTTAGCCCTTTGAACCCTCATGATGCCTCAAATCATCATTTTGTATCCTGGAAAGCTCAATTAATTACACCTAAGGTTTTTAAAACGGAAATTCTCATGAAACCGTTGAAATGATATATATGGCAATGTTTTTCAACTGCACTTCAAGTCATCTTCTTCCACTACAAGTCGAGAATTGGCGCGGCTTTTAGTTGATGAATATTTTAATGCTGAATTCAGGATTGAAACGGTTACTATGTAATATATATATATGGGGTGATTTATCAGGATACGGCTACCACCAAGTTGTCATATACATCATACTTTATCGAAAAAGATATCCTTTATCAATAATAACTTGTCAAAACATATTATTATTGTGGGATTAATCTTGACCGTAAATTGTCATTTACGGCCTCTTACATCACTGTACATGTATAGGAAGATAACACAACAAAGTCTTTACTATACACATCCAAGTATATAACCTGTAAAATCAATAACCTAATGCTGTTTCACCATTGGACCAACATCTAAGTCATTGTCCCTATCTTGAAACAACATGGCTGATGCATGGTACTTCTCGGGGATGACAGTGAGGTGGCAAATCGGCGCCATGGCTATGGGGCGCCATTTATGAGCGCCAGTTATGAGTCAGCCATCGTGGTGCGCCCAATCATGGCAGGGCTAACAAGGAGCTTGTATGGAAGGGACACCCTGCAAAAGGTCGTATTTATTTGGGCGCGACCGGATGGCAGTTTAACAGCGAATGCTTCTTTTATATACTCCATGAAACAAGCAATTAGCGGGGGAACGTGCAACAAGCTGGTTAAGGGCCGCCATTCAGGACACATAAGCGGTGGCTGGCGGCCATAAGAGAACACTGCACAGGTAATGTGTGACGGCGAAACAATAACCAGAGAGCTGTATACTTGACCATGGCGTGTTCTCATGGTCATTGCTGTGTAGATGATACATAACTGATTGACAAAAAATTTTTGATTTGAAAGCATCACTAATGTCTTAGTTAGTTCTTTCTGCTTCATCTGAATACCTATGTTATGGGTCTACGGCTTTCATAATTGTTTTATTCTTTCAGTGCGTCTGATCGCCTTTAGACATCATAATCTGACGTCTACAGATGTCAGATTCTAAAATTGATCCTCGCGTTAACTCATCAAGCGATAAGCACGACTACAATTGCTTTCAGTCCGTTTTATTATCCGGTGAAATAAATTATTGGTAATGGAAATGAAATGGGTGTTTAAACATCAATATTTGCGATTGTTTGGTCTCTCTTACAAATTAAACTAATATTTTGAAGTTTTAAACCAAATAAATGCCACCGAAATTAATCAAGTAGTTTGTGGTAGATGCTCAGTAAAGTAAATATTTCATTTTGTGAGGTGTCTGTTTTTTTTAAATATAAATATTTTTCATTTATTTGAAGCTGGCAATTGCGTTAGCAATTCCAGCTTCAAATGAATGAAAAATAGAAACAAGCGATTCAGCGGGATAATTGTTAGGTTTTATTCAATATTCATTCGGCTCGGGGACATTCTATTATTTTAGTTTTAAGTATCTTTATTGGTATACATTTAGTATGCACTCTTTGACTCTAAATAGGTGTGTGATATCGACTGTAATTTTCTAAAAAAATACGCAGAATTTGAATAAATATCGCATTCTGTAGTCAACGTTTACACTCGAGATCGAATATATGTTTAAAACATCTAGCAAATTTTCAGACACTTTGGTGTCTATTGTTGTGTCGCGTCAGCTTCTCAATTAGGTACATGTACATCTAAGTTTAGAATGACGCTTGGAATTTTATTTTTCTCGGAACATGTTTTGGTAGGGCTCTATGTGATTATGTGATAAGCACATAATTTTTGCAGATATTGTTTACTGATGCTGCAGTGAATTAGTATTTAGGAACTATATTGATTTCTTCAGAATGAACCTTACATGACATGGCCAACTGAGCTCTTCATCAACTTTGCATAATATACAATGAAAATGACAAATAAAAGACGTCATATCTGGACAAATAGTTAATTTTGTTAGTGTACTTATCCTTATTATCTGCGATATTTTGCAAGTGGTGGTATGTGGTTGGTGTACCTCCCCTCGTTATATAATAATCAATTATGAGGACTTCCTGGCTGACATTAGATCCAGGATGCGAATCACAACGCCAGCCAACATTCAACTCTATGAAATATGCACAACCATTTTTGGTCGTAGAAAATGTCAATTATAGGAAGAATGGCAACTCCTGCAGCAGGGGACCTTTGGACGTCGTGGCAACGTTGTGGCAACGTAGCTTGTTTTCAGGGTGGGACCTGGCATTTGGAACACCCGTGATACCCGACACGCTGGGCCAAAGTGAGAAGCGTTGGTCCAATGTTGAACCGGTGTGTCCCATTCCCTTCTCTGTAGGTGGCAAATACCTGACTCATAGCAAACGCGAAACGTTGAATCAATGCTGGTTTGATGTTGGGCCAGCGTCTTCGACGCTGGCCTAACATTAAACCAACATTGTTTCAACGTGTCGCGTTAGCTGTTCCGTCAGTTTGGCGGCTCAGCGTTGGGCCAATATTGTAGACGGTGGCCCAACCACGGGGCGGTGTTTCTTAACTGTGAATACCTGGCTGTCAGCCTCTGACAGGGGATGTCATAGTCACCACGCCCGCCCAGAATGGAATATTAGGTGTATATAAGGGAGCCTCCATCCGTCTCCAGGTTTTACGGACTCCCCGCAGCGGATAGCCGCAATGTTCGAGGCGAGCCACGCAATCCACGTGTCAGGCTTTAGGGTGAAACCTGTAAACAAAATGATGTATTAAACGCCCGTCATTTCACTAAATTGTTGTCGGGGTGATATTCAGCAATTTTCTAGAATTTACTCTCGCATAAAGTCTGTCAAATGACTTCTATTTCAATAAATTGCCATGTTATAATGATATATTTTGTTGAATCATCTGCTGGAAGACCTGACATACATATCCATCTCTGTGCAATTTGATTGCACTATACCGACAATTGTGTTTTTTGCTTGACATGTTGAGCTACAAGGAGCTACAAGAACTCTATTCAGCAAGGATTTAATATGTTTAACCCTGTGACTTCCAGGCCGGGGTGCATGCCAGGATCCAGATATACTAGTGTAGGAGTTCTATTTTTCGTCATTTGAAGCTGGAATTGCTAACGCAATTTCCAGCTTCAAATGACGAAAAATACATAAATGTAGTATATATTTGACGAAAATTTGTGTCATTTTATGGTTACGTTCATTGACGAATGACGACGGAAATTTCCGTCATGTATGGTAGTGAAAAGGTTAAGTGCAGAGGAAGTGTATAACATGATGGTTTGCGCAATTCATGGTTCGTTGCATGTAGGACGTACAATTCTTGCAGACGAACAATATATATTATAAATTATCACCACAATATTAAAACATTTTAAACATATTTTACCTGACGGAATCTATAGAAAACAGTCGACAACGATCAGGATCAGATGCCTCATAAGGGATGATGAGTCTCACACATATAATAGCTTTATTTGAATTGTGATTTCAGGTACGAAAAATTTCAGGCATAAAACGTAAAAATGTGCTTTCATATACAATTCTCGTGTACACTTTTTTTTATAACATGTGTCATGCCCTTGGATATGAAAGGGTGGTAACTGCAGTGGAAGATTAAACCTTTTCATATCAAAGGGTAGGAGTGAAGTCTAAATAACTTCCATACTTGAAACTATTGTTCGCGGCATCCAGACAGAGCTTAGCGTAGGTGAAAATAAAATTGTTTATCGCAGCGCTTGAATGGTTTTTAAATTAGCGATTTAAAGCCTTTTTAAGCCTTTTTCCTTTACTTGCACTGGCTTGGAATCATCAAAAATCGGGACTTCTTCTTCCATGTATACTTTATTTGACAAAATATAATATTTGAATTCCTCACAAGTATGAATTATGAGGCCATTAGTCCATTAAATAGACAAATTAAGCATATGAACTGAATGATGTGGGATAACAAATAGAACAAAAATGTATTTCGTTTTCAGTTTCTAAAAATATGTTTGTCTCCCTGGCCAGAAAATAGGAAACTCAATATTAAATTGTTTTACGTTGAAAATTAGAGTCTGGTGTCTCTCTGATTCTAATGAAACGTTGAAAGTGTAAAATAAGTGTTTTCCACTTTCTGTTTCGCTGACTTGAAAATAAAACTCCACTCTCAACAAACGGGAATATTGGCAAAGTGATATTCTGTTTGTGAGACGCCAACCCAGTAAGTAAGTAAGTAAAATATCTTTTTTACGTCATTTTTCGGCCAGTATGGCCATTTAAATGACAATTCCGACTAAAATAATATGATATCTTGAATAGCAAAAGTGATAAGGTAAAAAGACGAAATTGATAACAGTATGTCGCACTAAGCATGCAGCTAAGGCATTGAGATAAAAACGACTAATGATAACATGATGCGTATTGAATATATATACAATCTTAAGAACCTTAAACAGCGCCAGCGCCGATACACAATATAAATTAACACAACAAGATGACAAAAATTATAATTGAAAGACCAAAACAGTGTCATTGTCAAAACAAATATATAATATATATTAAAATACTATAATTGAAAGACCAAAACAGTGTCATTGTCAAAACAAATATATAGTATATATTATAATACTATATACTATAATCAAAGAAAGTAAACCAATTTACAAATATGAATACATACAATAGAAATACTTAAGACAGTCCCGTATATTAATAGAACGTAAGACACACATCCACATATCAATTCAGATAATATTGAACATCACAAACCAATGACTATGCTCTGTTTTACCGCCAAACCGATTTTATATAGATTGAAAAGTAATGCAAAATATTCTAGACCCATATGTAATAACGTGAGAAAAACACAATATTAATAAAACGTTTGGGTGTGCTTGGCCTTCTAAGAAGTTGCCCAGGGGGGACCACGCGGAGGTGACACCCTTCCCCCCCCCCGCCAACCCAGTAAACACAAAACATTTGTATAGCATTTATACAACTCCGGACCAACGTCTTCGACGTTGCTCCAAAATTGTATACATGTTATACAAATGTTTTGTGTTTAATAGAAAGTCATTTCGTCTCCTTCTTCCCCTTCGCTGCTGTGGTTCCATGCCTCTGTATACACTATCTGTGCGGTGAGGCAAATTGCAATGCCAGCCAGGACATGGCATCAGCATTCAGTGGGCCGAGCCTATTGTCTTTACCCCCCTCTCCCTTGTCACCCATCTGCAAGATTAAGCCCCGATTGTCCCCAACTAGCCGACGACAATTTACTCTAATCATGGTGATTGGGCCAGTCCGCCTGGACCTGTGGCGCCAAGATGTAGACTTGCGATCCCTGATTGGCGCGAATACCGACTCCGGATCCCTGCCTCCCTACCAAACAGACCCCCCCCCCCCCCAAACCTCCTCGTCCTTACTTCTCTAGTTCTGCCCCAGTTTTAACCTCCGTCTGAATGTATCTGAAAAACGTAGGGTTTGTCTGGAGAACATCGATTTCACTCCCACGATTTTGACCTTCAATTCAAACTGTTTTTTTCTCGATCCTTCGGTATATATATCAATTATCTATAAAATATTATTTTCAAATATCAGCGTTTTATTTATATTTTAAATGGTAACTTAATCAAATGTCGATGATATGGGGTTTCTTCGTGTTTTCTCATCTGTAGACCATATTATTGATATAGACATATTTATTTCACCAATTTTACAGATTCTTTATTTAACTGAAGAGACATTGTCATTATTATGATTACCCAGCATTTTATCAACTCATATTAACGTTTTTATATACAGTTCTGTTCTTATTGTGCCCTTACAACTGAAAACTACCGCGAACAATGTAGGCTATATTTAAAATATTAACATTACATCATCCTACTATTTATTAACTTGCTAATATGGTGGGGTGGATGAATCTATTGAAAATAAAGAGCTAGACAGAATGTTTCTGAAAATTACTTGATAGCCATGAATATTTTAGATTTCTTGAGATTGAGAAAGTGAAACTCGTAGTATTCAGTAGAGTTATTTATCAAGCTAATTTGATTGATTATTCTAATTTGCATACTTAACGACCAGGATGTGCTGCTCAGAATAGTACGAAGTGTTTTCTTCGTCTGGCACAAATTCCCGAGAAGCTACTTAATACCAATCAAATCAATCAATCAAATAAAACTTCTATAGCGCCTATATCCTCAGCGGACCGAGCTTAGAAGCGCACAAATCCTTAGCGTGATCATGTGTGGTAATCGAGGCCAAAGCAGGTTCGTCAACAGGGAGCCGGGCTGCTGAGGGACTACGGTGGAGAGGCCAGGTCAAATAGGTGAGATTTAAGTAGTTTCCGGAATGTTAAGATTGTTTTGGCATTACGTATTGGCACAGGTTCGATAAGGCTGGACCAGATATAGAGAAAGCTCTTGACCCAGTCTTAGTCTTTATACGAGGAACAACAAATCTATTCGAATTAGTGGAGCGTAGATATTTTGAGCATTTCGGCCGAACAAGTAAATCAGCCAGATATGCAGGTTGATTTTCTTTTAGGGTTCGAAAAGTTATCGCACATATTTTAAAATGAATGCGAAACTTGACAGGAAGCCAATGTAATCGTTTTAGAATTGGAACGGAACGACTAAATCGTGGGGCGCTGGTTACCACTCTTGCAAGGCAGTTTTGAACGCGTTGTAATCTAGCGATATCCTTTTCTGGCATATTGTGAAAAAGTGAGTTACAATAATCTAACCTACTACTGACTTTTCCGAATTCGACGCAGGTCACGGATATGATAGAAGCATGTCCTACATGTTTGGGATATGTGTTTTCGGAAATTCAGGCTACTGTCGAATAGTACACCAAGATTTTTAGCTGATGTAGATGGATTTGTATCTTGACCTGGAAGTAAGCATGGGAAATTATTCAAGAATTTTTCTCGCTGAAGTTTGGTCCCAATAAGAAGAAATTCTGTCTTGCTAGGATTAAGCTTCAGCTTAGATCCTGTCATCCAGGATGACACACCCATTAAACAATGTTGCAACTTCTCAAGAGATTCCTTTGCGTTTGAAACTGATAGAGACATGTAAATTTGAGTATCATCGGCATAAGGATGGTGGTTTATGTCAAAACTAGAGATAATAACGCTGAGTGGTGTAGTGTATAAAGTAAAAAGCACTGGTCCTAGCACAGAGCCCTGTGGAACTCCATATGAGAGTGTGACTTTATCTGAAAAAGTGTCTTTAATTTTTACGGTCTGGAGCCTATTTTGCAAATAAGAAGAAAACCAAATTTGAGCCCGGCCAGATATTCCATACCAATCAGAAAGTCTATCTGTTATTTCCGTTATTTCCAATTTTAATAGCTTATTAACGTTTTGTTCAACTTGTTTAAAGATGCTTGATATTCATTCATTCATTCATTCATTCATTCATTCATTCATTCATTCATTCATTCATTCATTCATTCATTCATTCATTCATTCATTCATCCATTCTTTCTTTCTTTCTTTCTTTCATTCATTCATTCATTCATTCATTCATTCATTCATTCATTCATTTATTCATTCATTCATTCATTTATTCATTCGTTTATCATGTCCTTACTTCGATTGTTTATTTGTTTGTCAATTCATTAATTTAGCAATTCATCTCTTTTATTTTCCTATTATACTTGCTGATTCAAATCCCTCTTTATGCCCTGTCCTTGGTGGCAATTAACACTCTATAACGATCTATAAAATCAGCAGAAACGAGATGTGGGTCTAAATCGACTCTTTACTTCCTAGAGGATTGAATGATGATTAAACTCTCGCTTAATTTAGCAACGACTTCGTTTGATAAAATCGTGAAATCATAATATTCTGCCATGCTGATGTAATTTTATTCTTTATACTGGAATATCGGTTTTCTATAAAACATAAAAATAAGAAAAAATAATGAACATCCGACGCCCACATTATCTACTTCCCAGCAAACACAGGACGCTGGATAATTGTCGGATCAGCGTCTTAGACGGTGGACCAGCATTAAACTAGCATTGGTTCAACGTGTTGTGTTTGCTGGATTGGCGTCTATTCTAGTGACTATTAACCTTTTAACCGCCAAATTATTCAATTTGAATTTTCACCCACTTGGAGTTGTGTCTCGCTGACGCGATCCACAACTTCGAGTGAGTGAAAATTATTCAGATTTGACAAAATTAAATGGTGGTCAACTCTTTTCAAATATTACTGGTTGATGTCACATTTTATCTTGAACATATTTAAAGTGTGGTACCTAATGTGCTAATGAAAAATGAAACCCGAATATATGCGGCACCGGCGGTTAAAGGGTTAATCTTCACATCATGACCTGCAGCCATCATTCATAACAGTTTACTTGTCTTTATTTTTTTACTATCCTATCACGCCAGAGTGATTGGTGTTTTAATTGATGTGGACCGCCATTGTTGTTATCTATTCGTCTAGTATTGCTTTAACCTTTTCAGTGCGGGGACTGACTTTAGACGTCAGAATCTGACGTCTGTAGACGTCAGATTCTGACGTCTAAAGTCGATCCCCGCACTGAAAGAATTAAATATTTATATTGGCCGTAGACCCATAACATAGGTATTCAAATGAAGCGTATTTTTAAGAGCTCATGGTCGACCACGATCCAACCACAATATATATATATAACAGTTATTCATGCTTGTTACAACATACATACTAATGTACATTGGACCGGGTCTTCTATTTTCCCGTTGCACCAATCAATTGAATTATGCTTTATATGCGATTATTACTGTGCGTATATACACAATAAATTACATGCAAACCCATGTTGCATGGGAAACATTACAAGAACCTGTGGGAGAGCCATGCATCCAATTTGTCTGTGATGACATCCCTTTGGATTTGTCATGAATGACATACCAGCGTTGATTAGCATATTGGTGCCCCTTTTGATCAATACTGGCCAATATGATGAACCTCCGATGCATAGGTCGCCACAGTCAACTCCCAGCGAAGGACAAAGTTTCATATTGAGTTGCGGATATCTCGGGTGTAATCAATTCTCCATGAGTCTGCCGATTGTCATGAGACCATGTAATCTGAAATGATTATCTTCACCATTCCTTGTGAGACAACTCTGCGAGTACATAACCAAGAATAGATTGGTATCGCTGATTTTCCAATTTGGTTGGTGGTCTCACTGGTGGGTGCGCGCCGTCCAGTGGGACAATAAAGACATTTCAAAAACATCTTGTGAAACATCTCCACACATCTGGGCTGCATGCACGTTGTTGGCTCAGCGTTGGATAAATATTGACCAAATGCCATTTACGTTGGCCCAACATTTAACCATATTTGATCTAGTGCATCTCGTTCTTTATTTTTATCGCTCTACAAACTACCGGATTATGCAATGGAAACAAAACTGCCTTACTATTATCTCACGACGTCTCCAGTTCCTTTCGCAAAAATCTCATTTGTTGTTTTTCCTCGTCTGGAAACAATCATTATTGCTGATGAAGTTATGAGAGGCTGCCACATGTTTTTAAAGTCACAATGCATGTCTTGCCTTTTTAGCTCCCGCCGTCACCGTAGGTGAGACGGAGGGAGCTATGGATTCTACCTCCGTTTTTTTTGGCCTCTTCTTTTGCCTATAACTTTGTAAGACAATAAGCTAGGATAACAATTTTTGGTATGTGGGTTACTTCCAGGAGGATAATGGACAGGTTAAAATATTTTTAATCTGAATTCAATACGCAAGGTCGCAGAGGAGAAAATGATGATGTTACGGCGTTGGGCCGTTTGGCCGTTGGACCGTCCGTAAACAATTCGTTTCCGGAGCATATCTCTGAAAGTACTTGTCCGATTGTCTTCAAATTTTACACACAACACCCCTAGGGGGTCTAGTTGTGCCTTTTGGGGTATTTGAAATTTGACCTACTTCTGGTTCAGAACTATGACCTATTTAGACGTTTTGACGCGCACTTCGTTTCCGGAGCAGATCTCGAAAAGTACTGAGCCGATGACAGTCAAATTGCACATACATGTTCTCTAAGGTCCCTAGTTGTGCCTTTTCAGGTTTTTGGACCTTAACCTTCAAGTTGACCCAGCACTTTGACCTAATTTATAACATCGGTAAATCCGACTGAAAGATTTTGCGGAATATCATGAAAACCGCTCAAGATAGCTACACCATTACTATAAAACAAATTGTGAGGTTTCAGGAGAGGATGCATCTTGAAAAATTTCAAGTCGATAAAATTAAAAATGGCCGCCTATGGGCCATTATTCACCTCGACAGGCCTGATATTGCGGAATATCATGAAAACCGCTCAAGATAGCTACACCATTAATATCAAATAAATTGTAAGGTTTCAGGAGAGGATGCATCTTGAAAAATTTCAAGTTGATAAAATTCAAAATGGCCGCCTATCGGCCATTATTCACCTCGACAGGCCTGATATTGTGGAATATCATGAAAACCGCTCAAGATATCTACACCATTACTATAAAACAAATTGTAAGGTTTCAGGAGAGGATGCATTTTGAAAAAATTCAACTCGTCCAAGTTCAAAATGGCCGCCAATCGGCCATTTTTCACTTTCACATGGCCGTTATTTGGTAGACCGTGCTAGATGGCTAGACAAAATGTGTGATTTCAGGAGCGGATGCATCTTGAAAAAATTCGACTTGATAAAATTCAAAATGGCCACTTATCGGTCATTATTCACTTTCACATGGCTGATATTTGGTCAACCGTGCTAGATGGCTAGACCATTACTATAAAACGATATGTGAGATTTCAGATGAGGATGCATCTTGAGAAAATTTGACTTGATCAAATTTAAGATGGCCGCCTTTTCGGCCATTATTCATTTTCACATGGCTGATATTTGGTAAACCGTGCTAGATGGCTAGACCATTACCTGATTCCTATAAAACAAAGTGTGAGTTTTCGGGGGAGGATGCACCCTGAAAATTTTAAACTTACGAATTCAAAATGGCCGACAATCAGCATTATTTACCTCGATAGGCCTGATATCAGGTAAGCGGTGCTTGATAGCTAGACCATTACTATAAAACAAAATGTGACGTTTCGGGAGAGGATGCCTTTTAAAAACTTTCGACTCAATCGAATTCAAAATGGCCGCCTATCGGCCACTATTTACTTTCACATTGCTGATATTTGGTCAACCGTGTTAGATAGCTGGACCATTACTATAAAACAAAATGTGAGATTTCAGGAGAGGATGCATCTTGAAAAATTTTGACTTGATCAAATTCAAAATGGCCTCCTATCGGCCATTATTCACTTTCACATGGGCGATATTTGGTAAACCGTGCTAGATGGCTAGACCATTACTATAGAATAAAATATGAGATTTCAGCTGAGGATGCATCTTGGAAAATTTTGACTTGATCAAATTCAAAATGGCCGCCTTTAGGCCACTATTCACTTTCACATGGCCGATATTTGATAAACCGTGCTAGATAGCTAGACGATTACTATAGATTGAAATGTGAGATTTCAGCTGAGGATGCATCTTGAAAAATTCTGACTCGATTAAATTCAAAATGGCCCCCTATCGGCCATTATTTACTTTCACATGCGCAATATTTTGCAAACTGTGTTAGATGTTAGTCCATTACTATAAAACAAAATTTGAGGTTTCGGGGGAGGATGCACCCTAAGTTTTTAACTAATTTATATCGAATTCAAAATGACCGTAAATCAGCTATTAGTTAACTCGATTGGCCTGATATCGGGTAAACCGTGCCAGATAGGTAGACCATTACTGGGATACTGATTAGGATCATTTGTCTTGCGTCTTGATTTTTGACCTAGACTAGGACTACATTAATAACCCTACACAAAATTGTTTAAATCAAATTCTAATTCGGAGCGGGAGCTCCTGGACTTATGTAGTCTTGTTTCGACATTAAATATACCAATTTTTAGGGTGAAATTTTGAGTTAAGTCTATATGGAGAATTATTGTGTTGTGGTTGTGCTGCGATATCATATAACACGGATAACTTCGATAAGTTTCACTTAATTTTAAAAGGTAAACCCATGCATGAAAACGCTCCGATGTCTTAAACTTTTAAGCTGATTTGAAAGAGTTGCTAAAGCGATATATTCGTTTTCACCAGAAAAAAATACGAGCCTTACATGTATGACACTGTCACGATCTTTTAAAATATAGAAGCAGGGCTAAAACAGTGTCATCTTTCAGTTTATCTTTGGTTTGGTCGTGTTCTACACATTTGTGGCCCACCTCTCGATGTTTTCGCTTGATCCCGTGCAGAACCACGCCAAGAATTGTTTTATGTGACCCCTATGAGGAGCACAAGTACAGCACGGTAGCTATGCAGCGAGGCTGCTCTTCATAAGCCTTCAAGCTGCCAGAGAGAAAGCCCAGCATGTGGATGGATGGCTTACGAGTCAGTGGGGGTCTGGCCAGTTGGAAAACGGCGGATACTTTCCAAAAAAGGACAAGACGTTGCCTCAGTGCGGGGCCAACTGGCGATGGTGACGGAGACGAGTCTATTGGCCTGATGGCTGTTTGCCCAGCGCTTTGCTGGTATTGCCCCGCCAGAGGTTGGGACACCCTAGATAAACATCATAGTGTCTGGGGCGACCAGGCCTGCACACTGTTCCATTAACCCATGTTAAGTCCACTCCGATGCCCCTATTTCTGATGTATGGACACCGGGCATGGAATCCATTGACCCCACCCGCTTTCATGCCGGCCTGATTCTCCAGATATTATGGCGTATTAGGCCGTGACAGCTTTCGCTGGGGTGTCCCTCAAGGGGCCTGTTGCTACCGGTTTTGTACCCCGTGCATATTTAGTTCCCGCAGATGGCGCCAGCGTGTGGCCCTCTGTGACATCGGGACAATTCAAATGGCGAGGTTGAACACGTGACTCAGCGCGCCGTCGCAAAGCCCGGCGTCATTCATCCCCAGAGCACTGTGCTATTCGATTTAAATTTTCATTCCTTCGAAGTTGTGTCTCGCTACCGCGATCCACAACTTCAAGTGACTAAAAAATACTCGGATTTGTAAAATTAAGTCACATTGTATATCAGCTGCACAGATTTAAATGCTTTTCCCAGTTCTAAATAATGATCAGACAAGCTGGCATAAGAAGGGGTTCAACTTGGAGCCATGGTGTGGTTTTGGCCTGAGTGATCCCTATCGACCCCCCTCTCGTATACACAGGATCGACTCCATGGACACTCCTTACCACAAGGTGACGTCACGTCTGCCACACGTGGTGGTCCCTTTCCCCCGCCTCACACAGAATGGAGCCATTTTACCCCAATCCTGTTTGCAAGTTTTCCATCGATCCCAGACCTGAGAAATGGTGAAACGCAATTACCTTAATGTCGCCACTTGTCACCGGTGTAAGTCCGACGTTTACTACTCCTGGATTGTCAGCCGCTGTACTCCCCCCCCCCCCCCCCCACCACCCACCCACCCACGTTCAACCAATTAATTGTAAATTTTTGCCTAACTTTGCAGATTGTGGGCTCAGCATTAGGAGAGATTTTTGTGTCTTCCGGGAGGCTAGATATGAAAAGGATATGTTTGTGCCGTAATTAAAAGCAAGCAATTGTGTACTTCTGTGCTAGTTAATAAAATGCAATGATTGTACTTGATCATAATGATCTATAGTGGCGAGTTCAGAAATTAACCATTAACCCTTTAAACGCAAAATTATTCAATTGGAATTTTTACTCACTTGAAGTTGTGTCTCGCTGACGCGATCCACAACTTCAAGTGAGTGAAAATTATTCATTTTTCACAAAATGGAGGTCAACTCTATTCAAATATTGCTAATTGATGTCACATTTTATCCTTAACATGTGTAAAAGGCAGTACTTAATGTGTGGTAGTAAAAAATATAAAACAACGAATATATTCGGTACCGGCGGTTAAAGGGTTAAACCACCAAGCACGACTACAGTCGTTTTCAATTCGTTTTTTTAGCCGATCAAATCACTGTTATTGGGAATAAAATGAGCGTTTAAACATCAAGATTTGCTAATGTTTGGTCTTAAATTAAACAGATATGAGTAAATTTCACCCACCTCAATTGGGTGAAAATGTTAAATATTTAATTTGACGCTTTAAGGGTCAAATTGCCCAATTAAAACAACTGCCGTTTAGTAGACATTTTTTGACGCATACATTTTAAAAAGAGGCCAAGCTTTTTCCCACCGAACCTCCTTTCCTTTTACTTTGAATTCTGGATCTGCCCCTGACGACAATCCCTGTTTAGTGCTTATTTTGGGGAATATTTATGAACCGTTCGCTTTGGGTGGAGTTCAAACGGTGGTGGTTAAGTGAGAAAAGCCGCCGGCTCTATTGACAGTGGATTATTTAAAGAAAACAAATGACTTGAGCAAATAACGTGATGGAGAAAGCGGTGGTGGGAGGAAACTACAAGAAGACGGGTGGCGCAACGGTGGGCCGACGTAGACATACGACGGCCAATCATTGGTCCACTGTCTTTCCTGAGTGGCTGAGATTGAGAAAACCAGTGAGCTGAAACCCAGAAAGTAAATGCGGTTATGAAATGCGCTCAAGTGACTGGTCTGCGGAAAGTCTGGTGAATTCTGCCGTGCAACGCCAAAAGGCAGTATCTGCTTACTGTACAAGTAAGCAGATACTGCTTTTTGGCGTTGCGGAGCAGAATTGACCCGGTAACTTTGAGTGATCCACGATGACAGCAAGTCTCTATGAACACTATTTGCTGATGAGCTATTCATCATCCATGGAAGAACCCCCGTCTGGACATAGTCCCGAGGTGAATGAGTTTTTTCTCGCATTTTCCTCTTGCTTCCATTATTAACAAAGTACAGTATTACATATTGAACTAAAAAACTATACAAAAAAATATAGTTATGGATTAACTAACTTAAATATAGATATTCGTTTTTTATAAAAAATACATTTTTAGGTGTTATTCAGACATAATAATATGTACTGATACAGACAGACATAGATACATGCACATCACATCATAAACAAACTAGCACAACAATTATATATATCTGAGGTTAGGAGTTATCATTTATAATCACATATAACCACGTTATCATTACGTTATCATTATTATTGGATAATGTTACAATTTATTTAGGTCTTATCAGAAATTCATAATAGTTTAAAAATGCATAATACAACTACATAATACAAATTTATGGACTTATTTGAGACAAATACGCACAGTATTTAGTTCTAGCCATCTCGTCTCCCAGGTGGTTAAAGGGACTCCGCTGTTATGGACTGCACCGATTGAACCATCAAATCGCTCGGCTCGGTTTGGCCAATTATCTTACTTGGACGTGGTAATGCCCCGCCGTGCATATTGTCCCGGTCCCCAACATTTTATAGCTGGTGTCAACTTGACTACCGTCAGTCCGCAGCCAACCCAGTCACCACTTTAGTCCCATCTCTTTTCATTGCCTTGGGATTTAAGCGTTGTATCTACCACTTCACGAAACGACCGATACGACACTATGACGCTTCACCTGCTAGTGACTCATATAAAGGCTCCATCCGAAATTATTTTGGTGAATATGATCCAATAGTAAATGTTACAACCCAATTCAATTTGGACGTTTACGTTTAGATCTTAAAGTGCTAATCACATCTATAGCCATTTTTAGCCTTTTTATTTGACCTTCAAACATGAAAATTTGATGGATAAGTGAGAATTAACCGCCGGTGCCGCATATATTCGGGTTTCAATTTTTATTAGCACATTAAGTACCACATTTTAAATATGTTAAGGATAAAATGTGACATCAACCAGCAAGATTTTAAAAGAGTTGACCTCCATTTTGTCAAATCTGAAATTTTTTCACTCACTTGAAGTTATGGATCGCGTCTACAAATGTAAGTATTTTTACTAACTTGAAGTGGTGGGTCGCGGTAGCGAGACACAACTTCAAGTGGGTAAAAATAAATTCTACAATTTAGCGCCGTAAGGGTTAGTACATCGGGTGTTTTATATAATTGACTTTTTTTCATTCACTATGAGGTGAGTATTGCGGCAGCAATAAAAATACATTGAAGTTTCCTAGTGGGCTAAGGCTTAATGCGAAAGGGCGAGCCGTTGATTGTCCAACCCTTTAAGCCCGGGTGTCCACCTTTTGTCACATAGTTTCTGATAATAATAATTATAAGGAGGGAATGAGTCAACGTATTCAATCCCAAACCATGTATTATAAAAAGTTACTTACTGGTCAGAGCGTGGGATAGTCTCGCGGCGATGGAATATGAATGGGAATACAATTTGTCGTTAGAAACCTTCTAAAGTTATCAATAAACCGGACCACTGAGGTCGACATCAACGAGGTTCCGCTGTATAATTAAATCATTGCGTAATTTTTAGCTGATTACAACCTCATTATCACGGTTTAATGGCCGCTTTCAGTTATTAAATCAAGCAATCAATTCATGAAATTGCCTGTGTGGACTACTAAGCTCGGCCCATGAATAGCTGCTCACTTGGTAACATTTTTGCCGATGTGGAGGTGTGTTTCGCTGCCGCGATACACACCTCCCAATGGGTGAAAATTGTTAATTTTTTGAAGGTTTGTCAATCGTGCCGGTTAGACACGTATTCAACATTCAAAAACACGTACTCGACCGTGAACATTTTCCAAAATGCTATTCTTAAGTTATTGCCTGGGAAGCTGCATCTTCCCTACAGCAAGGCTATGGCTTCTCCCGTGGTCTCAGACTTGCTCTGCGACCTCGGGTGAACCCTAGCCTTGCTGTAGGAAAGATGTAAAAGCTGTAGCTTTAGTACAATAATTCACCATTAAAGTGAAGTTGCTGCGTTTAAATAGATATATTAGGGGATTAGTGACACGATCGCCAAATCAATCAGCTCTAGTACATTGATTATCTCGCCACCCGGCCGTTGTTCGCTCTGTTCATTGCGTTTTAAGAATTGCGGAAATTAATTATTAGAATCAAATAATTAATAGAACCGTGACGTTTGAAGCGTCAATTCAATATATTACACTTAGTTTTTTTTATAAAATTGGGTACGCAATGGAAATTGCAATAACATTTCACAACTTATAAGGGAAAAAATAAGCTTACATTTCCTGGTGTATAGGGTTTAATGCCTGACGAACCACACATTGAAATGAGCTGGGGATCAGGTGAAGTAGGGAAATGTTTGTAGGGTAACGTTTTGTTTTAGTTTGTATGACTAGTTGATTGTAGCTCAACTGATAGTCATATTTATTCCTATAACTTATCACGTTTCAGAAAAGCTATATAGAATGTTCAGTTGATATCATAAAAAGTAGCTGCGATGAGCGTTAGAGGGTGCTGGTATGTGAATGTCTTCTCGTCAATGACTAATTCACGCTAATTCTTGAAGGAGGGCAGAGATCATAGAATGACAGAGTGAACTGTCGCTGTAGAAACGTCCCGATTACATTTGTCCTTCACTAAATTGATCCAGTCTGTCCAAGACGAACAATGCGGTGTCCAGTTGAACGTGCTGTGTCAATGGGTCCTCGGGAAAGTAATCCCATTAGATTTACGAAGATTTATTTAAAATGTTGTGAGGATAGTTTGGTATTTACTTTGCTGAACTCTTTCGTTAATCTATCCTGCCGGTTAAAGACAAAAAGTAATATCTTGCTTTACAAGTATTAGTAAGCAGATACTGCCTTTTAGCTTTGCATCCAGCAAACACGGGACGTTCAGCCAATGTTGGTTTAATGTTGGGCCATTGTCTGCGACGCTGGCCCAACATTAAACCAACATTGGCTGAACGTCTCGTGTTTGCTGGGCAGAGATGATGCGGTGATTTGTGCTGAGATAAACCCTTTCATTATTAGGTCACAATATACATGTACATACATGTAGATATGACTTATTTTAACCCTTGAAGTGCTAGTCTCGTCTGTAGCCGTTTTCAACATTTTTTTCTTCAAAGAATAAGATTTCAAGGATAACTGAACATCATATTTGCCAGATCAGCATACGTTATAAGAAAAGTCTAGAAAAGCATTTTTACCCACTTGAAGTTGTGGATCGCGGTAGCGAGACAAAACTTCGAGTGGGTAAAAAAAATAAATTTATGATGTACATAGCTTCATTTGAAACATAAACTACAGAAAAACACAATAAGGACGTTTCTTATTTAATTGCCCTTTACTTTGTGGTGGGAGATGCCTCAGTGGTTGAATGGTTCACATTGAACTTACGTTGTTGTGACGCCATCTGCAATATTTTTGGATAAAATAAATTAAATATAAATATTAAAAATTCCAATATTCATTATTCATTAAAATCATTGGAACGCCAAGTTCATATTATTACTATACTAGCATAATTTCTAAGACTAGGTAATTTTAATTTACTGCAGGGTGGGAATACAGTAAATTAAAATATGATGAAGTTGTCCGGCAAATGGCGGGCTAACTTATATTTGATGTGGTCTTCACAGATGAAGTGTCGCCTCATCCCATCTCAGACCTCAGACATAACCGCTGCGCCCCCCCCCCCTCTTTTGAATAACAAGATGTGTCATCATGATTTCCCACTTTAAATTCAAGATTTGAACAACCGCCACTCCAAAAACGTCGGAGCCACGAGCACGGCCAAGCCATCCCGTGTGATACCTGTCGCAGAAATTCAATAAACTCTGACGTTACTTGCCTGTCATCAGTCATTGTGGTGGAAATGAAATTAAATGAGCTAAACGATGGACAAGCCAACCCGATCCAGATGTCTGTTTCGTGATCCCATAAAAACGGTACGCCGGCTCACTATAAGCAGACACAAGACGTTGGGTCAATGGTGTTCCAGCGTCGTAGACTGTGGCCCACCAGCTTTGATTTACCATTTTTTTCTGGCCTGTTGCTTCTGCAGAGGGATCTCCAGAGTCTGATCTCATTAAATATACTATTCCATCAAACGTAAGACGTTGACCGATTATTGGTTTATTGCTGATCCAGCCTCATAGACACATTCGGCCAACATTAAACCAGCATTGGTTCAATGTCGCAACTGAACGCAGGTTTAACATCCTTCAATATTCACGTTTTCTGGCTTCTGGGGAAGGAATGTATAACGCTGTGGCAGAGTATTATCTTCGAACTCCGCTACCGCGATCCACAACTTCAAGTCACTGAAAATGATTTGGATTTGTGAAATTTAAGGCCCAAGAAATACAGGTGTTTCAAAATTTTAAGATTTTTTTTTATACTGCAGCGAGTGCACATGATAAAAAGGCTAAACTCGGCCAAGAGAAGCTTTCTGGGATAGTAAGATCTGAACCGCGATCCTGAAGTCCAGCATGCTACATGTACCCCCGGAGGCTTTTCACATATACTGAATATTTACCAGTGAACGAAAAACAAACAAAAAACATCTTTTTTCTTTGAAACCTTAATACCAGAGGACGAACATGGGAGCTCCGGCTTGACAGGGAGTCAACTATAACCAGTACATGTATACCTTCACTCCTTTAGTGTCGCTCAATTCACTCCTTTGGGCAGTGTCACTCATCACAGAATACAGTGCACCCAATGATAGATCAGTGACATGTATACCAGTACCCCCCAAACGAATGACTATCGGTCTGGCCCATACTGTGCATCTTGCCCTATCAGGTCTAACCATCAGACCACTGGTCTGACCTTGACAACAGGTGTGCCTCACAGATGTACGAGCGGGAGGAATGCGAACAACATGAATATTCATTATGACGTCACCGGGTTAATACTAACTGTAGTGTGGAAGTCACACTCCGGTCAGATTGTCTGGGCTGTCTGAGTTGGCCAGGGAGGAGGGGTTTATGTACTCATAGCACATATGCGTGATATCCAAGATTCTGCCGGTAGCAGACAACTGGATAGATGAATATGATATTGTGCTAGTCATTGCACAATCCCATGTTGGTTACATGGCAGTTAGTTGTCTAATTTAAATTGTCACCCACTTGAAGTTGTGTCTCTCGCTACCGCGACCCACAACTTTGAGTGAGTGAATATTAATCATATTAAATTTTGTTTATAATTTTTTACCAAACTTTTGCAAATCTTGATGTTTAACATGTTTAAGCACACATTTCATTCCACATAAATAACCCTGACTCGTTCGTCTAATAGAATGGATTTAAAATGACTATAGTCGTGATTATCCAGCAAACACGACACATCCACCCAATGCTTGACCAATGTTGGGCCACCGTCTACGACGTTGGCCCAACATTGGTCAAACATTGGGTTGATGTGTCGTGTTTGCTGGGTAGCGGTGATAGGGCTAGGTGTCCTCCGCCGTCTATTATCATCCGCCGGCGAGATGTTATGTCCTTGCTCAGATCAGGTATCAAATATACATAGGCCTCTCATTGGAGGCGCTTGTTTCCCTCACAAGCCTCGCCGCTGAACACGTCAACAAGCAGCACGGCGCTCTTTTATGTTTTCTCAACGCCAATCTCGGCATCCTCAAATGATATATATGTGTTTGTTTCAACGCTTCAGTTTTAATCCTTATGCTGCCGTGACCGTATATATATAATATTCATCTTATATTCAACCTTTGCATTAAAGCATCATTTTACATCCCTGAAAACACACTTAATTTTCCTACAACCAAGGGTTTTAGAACGAAAATTTCCATGAAACTGGTTTACCAAAACATCCAAATTTTCTTAAATTTTTAAACCACATCAAATCAACTTCATCCACCACAAGTCGAGAATTGCGACAGCAATTCGCGGCTTGTAGTGGATGAAGATGACAATGGTAAATTCAGGCTTGAAAGGGTTAAGTAGTCTGAAATGCGTTTGCAAGCAAATTTCAGACCACATAAATTCAACTCGAATTGCTGAAATGTTTTTTTGTTTTGTGGAGATGCTTAGTTATTATAATAATTATATTTTAAAGAAGTATAATTTTCATCAACATAATTATTTTTCGTCATTTGAAGCTTGAAATTGCGTTAGCAATTCCAGCTTCAAATGAATGAAAAATTGTCCGACAAAAATCCGGCGGAATAAGAGTTAACAATTTTTTGAAATTATCGTGCGTGATATGCATTCAGAAATAAATTGATGTATTAAAAATAAAGTTTTAATCTACAATCTGGCAACAAAATGCTTCTTGAAGGTTCGTATCGCTGTCTATATGTGCACAATGGTGGCCTAAAACCCGATTCATTTCATTTCGTATCGCTGTGGTATGGTATAATGTCAGAGAAAAGTTCCACTTATCTGTTATACCATATCCTATAAACAACTAGCCTCAATCTCTTTTTATCCGAGTGTATCAATATTGTCCATAATAGCGGAGATGTTTTGTAGTCTTTGTGGGAGCTTTCAGTCTCCTTTTCGACTTTTTTCCGTCTGGGGACATTCACCTCTGATATCCATGAAGATAAAATGAGTTATTAGTACAAAAAATACGTAGATTTAAAATGTATCTCTATTAGTTGAGCTAATATCCACAACATCACGATAATACTATATAGGCGCTCCCCAAGTCGAGTAGATTCAGGGGTGCAATTATTCATAATAGCATAAATAGCAACAATAGTATGGTCACATGTTAAGCCTGGCCTATATATTTAGACGATCAACAAAAACTCTCCCAACATCCAATCTCGTTTCCCGCTCATTTCATTTAATCACATACTCAGATATGGGCGTGACAAATGTGGACCATATGTATCATCCGATTTGTGAAGAAACCTTAAAAAATCAGCCATATCCGCTGTGTCGGCCGGCCAGACTAATTATAATGATGACCGGTCACTCGCCAGGAAGCGAAGTATGATTTACCCCGTTTTCCCTCAAACTCTAAGCAACTTTCCATCACTGGTTCAATGTCGGGCCAGCGTCGCAGACGCTGGCCCGACATTGAACCAGTGATGGGTCAATGTCTTTGGTGCTGGTCGTGTTCGCATCACTTGGGCTGTGACAGCTTCATCTGCCTCATGCATGATGTAACTGAAGTCCCGCTGATTGGCTAGATTTGTAACGTGTCCGCAGGTGGAGCACCCTAGGGATTAGGTGCTGTGGGCAAACCTAAATCGTCCTGTTGTAACCGAATAAATGACAGAACCACACATACTTTCTATTCTGAAACAAGTAATATCCAAAACCTAAATATGTTGTACTATATATACTGAATACGTCAGTCTTTGTTTAAAAATTGATTATGTGTGATTGTAGTATTAAAATCATAAAAACAATCTGTAGAAAAGTTATGAAAAGCATGCTTTTCTGAGCATAAGTATATGGTAGTATCACTGTATAAAGTGTCCTATCACTGTTGTCTTTAACATCTTTAACACTATTTCTCAGAATGACAACAATCATTTTCAAGATGATATATGACTTTTTCGAGCCGGAGCACCGCTCAATTTTTTTACAACTTCGACTTATGCTACATACAAACACTTTATCACAGTAAACTATTGTTTTAGGAGTTTACTAGTTGAACTACCAAGGGAACACGAGACTTTGAACCAACCAATACTGGCTCAACACTGGCCCATCGTCTCCGACGCCGACCCAACATTAAACCTACACTGTTGCAGCATCTCGCGTGTGCTGGGTGACTCTTACTCTTAGGCTTTTGATTGCCAGCAGTCTCTTTAAGCGGTCTATGGTTACACATCACAATCAACGTGCCATAGTGTATCAAATATTCAACGCTAATAATCACAACACTTCTGAAAACACCATAACGTCTAAAAAAACGTAAAGGCTGGATAATTGAGGGATACGTTTTTGACGTATTTTGTAGAATACACCGCCGTTTAATTTCTCATTTTTCACATAATTAACTGACCTTATGGCTTACATGTATGTCAGCATCGTCTCGATGCTGGGTCATGCAACGTTTCTAACACACCTGCCTTCGACACAGATGTTTTATTTGCTTATTTCAGTCTGAGTGGCGTTTCAAATCCGGCTCGTGGCAAAATCCCAGGAAGTATTTGTCTACAGCTCTACATGGAACACTCTCGTAACCGGGCTATCCTCGTCCATCCGCAGATCTATGTAAACACGCTCGCGGAAACGATGTGTGAAGATTAGTAACCCTGCTGAATTGTTTGTTTCTATTTTTCATTCATTTGAAGCTGGAATTGCTAACGCAATATCAGGCTTCAAATGATGAAAAATAGGTTTATTTATAAAAAAATTGACATATCGCAAATTCACTTATTTGATGAACTGAGCATTTATCACAAGCCATTTTATGAAATTTTGACCCACTTGAAGTTGTGTCTCGCTACCGCGACCCACTACTTCAGGTTGGTGAGGGCGAGGCCACTGCACTGGTTAAAGCTGCTGCTTGGAAAATAGGAGATCGCGGGTTCGAGCCCCACTCTGGCCTTCCAAGTTTTAAAGAAACAAGCTGTTTCTTCCCTGCTCGCTCGTAAAGATTCAATATTGTGGGGATCCTCCGTGACCGAGAGATGGCGTGCTCGGCCTCAGGCCGCCAATTTTGAATTTTGTGTCTGGAGGGCAGTGTTATCTCACCATCCTCAAAAGGTTCTCCTCGCCCAGTTTAGCCTATATGTTCACATTAATTCAGGTGGGTGAAAATCCATTTTATTTATTTGAAACATGTTTAAAGCCGTATAATTATATATACGGGTGTAATATCACAAGAGTTAACCTTCCTGGCACTAGAGGTGTTGTCTCTTTTACATTGCTATTTGAGATGTGAATTGAGGAAAATGGCAAGATTTTTACCCCCCCCCCCCCATGTAATCTCAAATGTAAAGCTCAGAACACTCTTTTTGTGATGGCAAAACACGGGGTGTTCAGCCGATGTTGGCTCAGCGTCGTAGACGGGGATCTAACATTGAACCGGCATTGGCTGAAGACCCCGTGTTTAACGGGTTATCTGGTTATGCCATATTTAATTCACTCAATTTTATTGAAAATATCTCATGCTTAGAGCGTGTAGTAAGATCATCAACTGGAAGGAAACTTACATTTATATTTGTCTTATTTTTGCCTCACGTTGGCATGCTTACTTCACTTAGTACTTTTTTTTCTGGCTATAATTTTATGCGCACAGTGCAATGGGCATCTCCATTTGCCGAGAAGTTGGCGCGGATCAGCAGTCATGTAAAAAAGAAATCATAAGCATCTCGTGAAAAATGTTGCTCCGCCGAAGATTTTGTTACCAGAGAAAAAAACATGTTGTGTCAATAAAGTCGATCGCCCAAGGTCAGGCCACTGTTGGGCCAACGTCGGTGACGTTGGCCCAACGGTGGCCTGACCTTGGGCCGGCGCATCCTATTTATGAAGAGTAATTAGCCTGGAAGGCACGACCTCTGCTTACGGATTACCTTTCATGGTTCTGCTCTGCAAAGCCAAAAGGCAGTAACTGCTTACTTGGAAAGTAAGCAGCTACTGCCTTCAAGACTTGGCACGTTGTTTCACATCGCACCACCCCTCCACCCACACTCGTATTACGCAATGTGCAGAGAATGGCATTTTAAGCTGACAGTCATTTTTTGCAATAATCGGCTGTGAATCTGCTTATCCGGCTAATAATTTTACCGATAATGAATTTTCGAAACTTGTAATTACTAAAAATGCTTGGTTTGACTAAGAATAACTTCCGAAAGGTTAGGTTTTCAGAAAATATTCAGGGCTACGTAACTTAATTATCAGCAAAGATTTGAGAACGGGCTAGGTATTTGTATTAATTGGAAAATAGTTTTCATGATAAACTATTAATTTTTTGATATTTCAGGTAAATCCAGTGGTATTTTTTAGTGAGCCAAACGGTTTTTTCTCGTAATTATATGAAATGGCGGCATTATGCAGACTTACGTAGTTCTGTGCCACAGATCTCTTAGATGTAAAGGTGTGCTAAATACAAATCTTGTCCAGACAAAACTCTGCCCCACATGTATAATAGCGGACATTTTCTTTAAATAACTTCTCTGATATTGTGATCTGAGGCGAGAGGGAGAGATGTTTATTTGAGGGTTATTTCGGTTTTTGCTTCTGATATCACCTCTGCTCCTTATGCCCAGTCATTGTTGTGTACGGAAATTAGGTGTTGGTGTTTCTAAAGAAGCTGGCCTCAAATTAGGCAGGTGTATTTCTGTGTGTGTCGTTAACTCCTAAGGTTGCATTTTTACATTCATCTGACATTTTTACATTGCTGGTTTAATTGCCATCTTCAATTGAATGAAAAAGCACCTGCACATTTGACAAGTTTAATTCAGTATGTTTGTCGTGAAGAAGCTGTTTGGTACGAAGTCAACCTGTAGTCTCGTAACAGCCATCCACCCAGCAAACAGGAGGACTTGACCCAACGTTGTTTCAATATTGGCCCACCGCCTACGGCGCTGGCCCAATATTGAAACAACATTGGGTCAATTCCTCGTGTTTGCTGTGCAAGTGTCCCTCTTATCGTCTAGTAATGACTTATGTGCGTCAGTCAGCGGTTCTCTCTGAATTCAGTTTGTCCATCAGGGTAAATTTTCTGTAACTACTAGTACCCTGGGATGTGTCCGACCCAGTGATAGACGAACCTGTACTATGATCCCCCCCCCCCCCCCCGAGCATCATCTCAACTTATCCTGTGAATAACGGTAACTCTCTCCTTGCTGTCTCACCGCTCGTATTCCATAAACAGTTTGCGCTGATTTTAACGCATTGCAAGCGAAGAAGTTTGCCCGAGAATTCTCGGGCTCTGTGTGGAATGAGTTAAACACGTCGCCCGTAATGAAAGGGTTGAGTAATTTGAGGGACAACAAGAGACGTTGGACCAGTGTCGTAATAATCTTGGTCCATCTTGTAAGACGCTGCACAGCAAACACAAGACTTTGAACCAACGTTGGTTTAATGTTGGAACAGCGTCACATACCTTTTTTCAACGTCTCGTGTTTACTGTGTGACCCAAAATTGTGTTTGCTGTATCAGTGTTTGTTGGATCATCTATTGTGCTCTGCGAAGCTTAAAGGAAAATACTGTATTTACTTAGCCCAATGCAAAATACGGTATCTGCTTACTTTTAGGATGTAGAGATACGACCTTTTGGCTTAGCACGGAATTTGTATATGTATACTTTTTAAACAGAGGGTTATTTTTTATTAATTTTAAGCTGTTTTCTCGCGTAGATGATGATAAATAATTTCCTGTTGCCACTTAAGTTAACCTAGCTTGTTTCACGCATTTCGTCTTCTGAAAATAAATCATGTTGCATTCATATAAAAGACGTGACATGTATAATATATGTAAAGTTTTGAGTGTTTATTGATCAACCACAAATCGTTTAGTTGCACGGTGAAAACCTCTAATATTAACTTCATATTATTCTGTTAATATCTGGTAATTAATTACACGATGTGTAATTAATAATAAATACTTGCTGTGAATTACCCTCTGGCAAATAATGTCGACGCTAACTAGATTGTAATTACAGTAGATTCCGTGCGGCGCGACAGCATTAGATTTCGAACAGCAAGTGGGTTTTCTTCTGCATACTTTCGCCTAATGTGAAATGGTCCCGAATGGGAATGAAATGGTCTCCAAATGACGAAGTCATTTATTTATAGTAAACCATTCAGCGTCGATCCCCGCCATGAAAGAATGAAAAATTATAACGAAGCGGATAGAGCTATATATAAAGACATCCATGATGATTTCAAATTGATAAAAACCGTTTGTTCTTGTGGTTTATATAAAACACCTAAGCAGGTGGTCGCTCATGACAGTTTTTAGCATGTGATGCCCCTTGAGTTATCCAGGGACATCGGTTGAGATGTTTACCTTCTGGTAGCTGTATTTTGGGCAACCTCCGCGACGTCAACCGAGCGTGAATCCAACACAAGTTGCCGTGTTTTCAATGTTATTTCAGGTTGGGTTGGTAGTTCCGGCAAGCAGTGGTATTATCTCGGCTGCCAAAATTATCTTTTAACGGTTAAGGTTTTTGGATTGCATTGGAGTTGCTAATTTCCATGCAGTGGTTATCGTAATGCTTATCTAAAACCTTGAAGTCACGTGAAAAGGGTAGGCAATATCTCGTCTTTGAACGTCTGTATCTCTCGCCAGATTGATCCATACGTCAAGGGATTAAAAACAAAGATCGAACAGCTCTGAGTCGTATTCTCGTAGAAGTGACGATATATCATAGGCTTGTGATTGATCGAGATGGCCAGGAGCCTACAATATATCGTAATTTGTTCGAGAATACAGGCCCAGTGGTGCGCGCAACCAGAAAATATGACTTATCCTTACGACCGAATATGACAGTTTCCACTGTAAAACGACCACAAAGTCCATGGTGTCACAGCAAACAGCTTGTGCCAGAAGTGTGTGTGAAGGTAAACTCGTGGCTGGCGGGTGGACCAGCCTTCTGGGTGATTACACTGTCCACAGAAAAGCCGGACTTGACAAATCTGAAGCCCGCTACTACGCACACACCAAGTGTCATTTTCATCTGGTTAATCAATCATATATATACACGCTGGGTCAGCGTTGTTTTAATGCTGGGGCAACGTCTCTGACGTTGTTCCGGCATTGATACAAGGTTAAGCGAATGCATTATGCTTGATTTTCGGAAATCGGTCATGTTTAGAATCGTATACGATGGAGGATCATTCTAGCTTGGAACAAGATCTTGGAGTGTGATTTTGATTACATTCAATTGCCCATTTGAGAACATAGGCATCACCACCTGAGAGGCACATGGTTGTTTCAGTGACAAAATAAAGTTCGTCCAATACTGCCAATACTGCCAAAACTAAAAGCAGTAACTGCTTACTTTTCCAGTAAGCAGTTGGTGTCGTTCTGCTTCGCAGATCAGAATACATCTTGTTTGTGGGTATTGACTCAGACTGAGAACGCCGGTATTTGTATTAGTTTGCTTGTTCGATTTAATCTGAAAGTCATTACTGATGCCAAGTAATCCCTGCAGATTCATCGCTGATGCCAAGGAGTTCTATAGAACCTCCTTGATGTAGATAACTTCAGATAAGAGCTACAAATGGTCTTTGGTGCACATGTATACTGCCATGCAAAGCCAAAAGGCAGTAGCTGCTGACTTTTCTAAGAATCAGTTACTGTCTTTTGGCTTTGTAGAGTATTATACTGCCATACAAAGCCAAAATACAATAACAGCTTACTTGAAAAGTAATCAGTTGTATTTTGGCTTTGCACGGATAGTACTATATTGACTATAATCCTATAGTAGCGGATTCAGACGAGTCCCCATAATCCATGTCCCAGAAGATCTCAAACTCGTTAGTTGGTACTTTGATTTTTAAACATTCAGGATTGAATGCGCGCATGCGTCACATTTACGCATTATAGCCGACTGACATCGGCGATTGATTATCGCTTACAACGCGGGATCGATTTTAAAGTCGATTACCGCGCTGAAATAAACAAATTTGTATAATGGCCCGCCTCAGCCCATAAGGTATTCAAATGAATCGGAAAGAGCTAACTATTATAAGAAATTTATGGCGATTTCAAATTGAAAAAACTTTTCGTTTCTAAGGTTTGTATGCAAATATTTTAGCGGTTTAACCCTTTAACCGCCAAATTATTCAATTTGAATTTTCACCCACTTGAAGTTGTGTCTCGCTGACGCGATCCACAACTTCAAGTGAGTGAAAATTATTCAGATTTGACAAAATGGAGGTCAACTCTTTTCAAATCTTGCTGGTTGATGTCACATTTTGTCTTTACCAGACGGACAGACAGATATTTTATTGACAGAAATAAAAGTCATTACAGACTTATTTGTCATCAATCTATATTTAAAATGTGGTACTTAATGTGCTGATAAAATATGAAAACCCGAATATATGCGGCACCGGCGGTTAAAGGGTTAAAATTTGCTGCATTGACTGTAGACAGCACTGTACTCTGAGCTGCCGTGCAAAACCAGTAACTGCTTACTTTTCAAGTAAAAAGCTACTGCCTTTTGGCTTTGCAGAACACCACTAACCGAGGTATTTTTGTGTGGACGACGGAAACAGAGAGGACGTGGATTATAAGGTTCTCAGTGTGATCAGACCATTGTAATAACTTGTCAGAGGCCTGACGTATAGGATCCTGCGTTAATGTTAATCACCCACCGGGGATGACAACTCATCTCCCACCACTACTTAACACCTTAATCACCAAACATGTCCTCATCTCGTATTATTTTAAGTGGGATATACCGCAGTTTTTTGCGAATATTATTAACTTTGTAATCGAAACTTTAAGGGAGTCCGAATACATTATTAGTTTCATTTGAATAATGGTTGAAATGTATTACTTAATTCACCGTTAAAGCTCTATTTGTATTTTTATTCTTTTAAATCGTCGCACATTTAGGTTCGCTCAATTTGAGGGCCAAAATTTGTCAAACATATTGAGTAAATCATGTTTATTTAAAAAAAAAATGAATATTTATGCTCATAATGAACTGCCAATAAAAGTATTTATTGCAACTTTACTCGTCCAACCCACCATTCATGTGTGCCACGCACTCACGCCTAAAAAATAGTGCCGTTCCAATTTCCGGTAAATGGTTGGTCCATGATGGAATTCCCAGGGAAATCAAGTTGGTCAAGCGACGCCGAAAGCCGATGATTTCTTGTGGTGTCTTTGATTGGCACAGCGGGCACTGATCAGTGCGCTGCTGGTCTTGTAGAATGGTCATTGATTGAGAGCTTCTCGGTGCTTTTCACTTTTCTCTATAGCAACTTCACAGTAAATGAGAGGCTCTGGCAAGCGCTGACTCAATGCTGGTCCAACGTAAAGATCGTTGGCCAGCAATGAAGCAACATTAGTGTGGAGGCTTGTGGTGATTTGAATCTCCCAGATAACAGTGGTGTTTTTGCTGCGAATTTAGTCAAATCATTGTGCGTTTGACAATTCTCTCGGTAATAGCCGGAACAATTGGCGCAAAACCCAGCAGGCACGATTCGTTCAGCCCATGTTTTTTTAATGCTGGGCCAGTGTCTGCGACGCTGGCCCAACAATAAAACAACACTGGCTCAACATCGCGTATTTTAGGATACCAGACAACTGGAAGGGAGTGTAAATCCCAGTGCTTCAAACCCGGTGACCCCTCATTTGTCGCCGAGCCACTCTTTTTCACTGTTTTGTCTGCAGTGGTGTGAAGAGCAAATTGTTCTCTTGTTCGCTGGTCTTACTTTCTGGCCTGAGAAAAATGGAATGAAACGAATGCGAGCGAATTAGTCCGTTTTCAATGGTTCTCTGTGCTTATTATGCAAATAAGCAGGGACGGTAGTATGGCGCTACTGTAATGAGGTCTGTCACGCCAGCAAATCAGGGTCTATCCCGGCAAACCATGATAGAAATACGGATAATGGTGATCTCTTTGTAACCACGGCACCACAACCTCGATCATACGCATGTGTGCTTAAATGAATTTAAAGTTCCATATATGCAGTTGTATTCCCCAGCCCTTACAGCGCGAGGGGCGACTTTAATCGTCAGAATCTGACGTCTAAGTCGATCCCCGCACTGTAAGATTAAAAATATTCATGTGTTCACGCTCATTTTCGCATTAGGATTTTCGCAGAATAACGACAACTCAAAATTGATAGCGTTGTGACCCGCTCTCCCTTAGGTTTCTGTATAGTGTCACACCTTTGTTGAAGTCGCTGAACTGGCTCTCTGCTCAATTTCGAATATTTGAATATGCACATTTCTATGCATAATTTTGTAAATAGAACTCGTAACATCTGCTTCCCTGATGCCTGATGTCGATCATCTGGTTGCATGGTGAGTTTCGAGATCGTTTTTTTTTGTCGCGCACAACTGATTTCGATTAGCTTGTTTGCGCCTCTAAGCTCGGGAGAACGAATATTATCAAATTGAATTAAATGAACCTTTAAATATATTCATACTGTCGTAGTCGTTTCAGCATTTCATCGATCAAGAACTGTACTTCGACCGTCAATATATTCCAGTCGTCACTAAATTTAATTGCAGAGAACTCGATACACCGCCAGTGCATTGGTGGGCCAACGCCTGACCAATTGGCCAGAACATCAGCCAGCCGCTGACTGGGGGATGTCGTCTGACGGGATGCGCTGTTTGTTTGTGGGTCTGGAATACACGCCGCAGAGAGTCCCTAGCAGGGCGCGAGTTACGAGGCGAGCAATGGGACAAATCCTTCCCCAGGGAGGCCCGCCATTATAACGAGGGACGCGGCCAGCTTTGCCGCCGCATTAAGTCATTGCGGCCAGCGCCGGTGGAAATGACAGAGAAAATTGGATCAGAGATATTGAATTAAGCAGTCGCGGTCTCATTGTGCCGAGTTGCTGACCCTAATGCGTTTTCCGGCGTAGATACTCCCGCGGCTGGGGCCGTATTTCAAGCGACCGGGTTGAAAAAATGCGTGATTTTGTCTGCGCGGCACGGCGCCGGGCCAACCTCTGCCGAGGTTGGCCCGACGCCGTCCCGCGCCGGCGCGAGCGGTGACCGATCTTGGCCTTTAATTAAGTCTGAGCTGATTGCAGGGCCAGGACGTCATTTTGTAATGCCCTGAGTGTTCATCACTGGTGCCACTGGCTCGTTACAAACTACTAATAACTAGCGTGAAAAGGTCACCCGGACTCCGCGTCTGATTCACCATCGACTCCCTGATAGCGGCCCCTCCTGCAGGAGAGGAGACTGACGGTTTGAGTGTTGTGCCACCACTCTCCCCCAGAGAGCCCTCCAACGTCTCCACGGTCTCACAGAGCCAATGAAAAATGAGACTCCAGAAGGCGTTATGCACTCTCAGATTGGTGGCACTCTTATTTGTGTATATGCCTTGAAAATCTTCACTGAGTATTCTATATTTATGCAATGTACAGCAATATATTAGAACGCGCCTTGGCACAACCCGCCACTAGTATTTTGGTAAACTATAATTTGCTATAACGTCAATACAAAGACTGTTATTTAACATGATTAAACACAACATGCTCAAATAAGTTGGTCAAATAGCATGTATTATGTAAATGCATTTATTGGGAAAATAGAGAAAAAATTTAGGCCTAAAAGAAGACAAATATTTTTTTACAATATAACCTAGGTTATAATGCTTAGAACGAATATGATAGATAATAGAACGAATATCGATATGGCCATCTCGATCAATCCAAAGCCTACGATATATCGTAATACGGGCCCAGATGGAACAGATACAATTGTACGCATATTTATAGAATGTGTTTTTAGGGGACAAAAGCAGCACATCTGGTCAGTCCATCTTGTTTTGTCACCTCGCATGTATCTAGCCGTATCCCGGCTGACACCGAGACATTGTCTCCTTAACCCCCATGCTCATCGATATACTAAGCCTAGTTTGTGTATCAACTTTGTAGACAAAATAAAATTCCAAGAAATGAAATAAATATAAAATTCCAAGAAAGTGAAATAAATATTTTGCCCGAGGCAGCGTGTGTAACTATAATTGAATCACCCTGGTAATGGAATGATGGTCTCCTGAAATGACGCTGGATACTCGTTCTGATGTTAACATGTTAACGCTTTCTCAATTCTGTCATTCTTAACTACATATTATTATCAGTCAAAAAATAAGTTTCAACTTCCAGAAATATTTTAATTACGGAATTGGTGGATGTACAAAATAATATAATCAATTCTGCTTTACATACCTAAAACCCCTTCCGGTGCGGTTTCGCAACAAAACACATTAATCAAATGAGATAATTAATGTCAAATACAGCACCGATTATATTAAATTATACTTTCATTTAGGCGAAGAAGCGTTTCATTGCTTTTTTGTTTTGCTATATATATATATATATGATATTTATTTTTATTTAATCAGCAAATGAAAGAAATTTATCATAAACGAGCCTGAAAACTTTTGGCGTGGGCGTAAACAAATCCCATTTCCGAAGAAGTAGGTAAGTTTATTGCCAAACGACAGTTCTTTTAAACAACAGTTTTCCCATTAAATTTGAAACCATTACTTCGTATATATATTTGATCAGTTCATGTTCAAACAAAATGCAGATATTAAGTTTTGATATAAATCGCAGATAGACCTGGTTAATGTACAGCGCAACGGGTAGTTTTGTCATTTGTTTGGTCCCTTCGTTGTCACTTGTTTTTTTCTGACTGGATTTCAGTCGTTTTGCAATGGGCGTTAACAAATCAAATTTCTGAAGAAGCAGATAAATTTATTGCTAAACGACTGTTCTAGTAAACAACTGTTTTCGCATTAGCATGATCGAAAACAAGAAGGTAATTAGAACTATGTGTTGTTACTTAGCTGTTCAGCTGACGCTGAGGCAAGTTTGAAACCTTTAATTCGTAAACATATATATTCCATCAGTTTATGTTCCAGAAAATGCAAACATATATGAAGTTTTGATATAAATTGCAATGCACGATTGCCATGGTCAATGTACAGCGCAACGCGTCGTTTTGTCATTTGTTTAACCATCAGGCGTTCACTGCCAGCAAACACGAGAGATTGACCCAATGTTGTTTTAATGTTGGGGCAGCGTCTGCGACGATGGCCCAACATCAAACAAACATTGCGTCAATTTCTCGTGTTTGCTGGGAGCTGCCGCCATCGAGAACGTGAGCTGGCAATGCGCTGCTGTCAAACCGCTGGTTTAGCGTCGGTCCAGCGTCTGCGACGCTGACCTGACGCTGAACCAACGCTCCACGTAGCTGGACAGACAGACGCCAGACGAGCTTCACGCTGGGCCCCGGTCATCGCCGGAGCTGTTTTATTTATCGGGTCTTGTCGTTATTCGCGGGACGTCACCCAGCAGGCGAATCCTGGCTAAATACTCTGGATGGCTCGCAACGTGTGCAGCATGCTCCAAGCAAACAATGCTGTTATATCGCTGGGCCAGCGTTACAGACGCTGCCCCAGCAATATAACAGCATTGGGTTAAAATATGCTGTTTGTCGGGTCAGTCCTGCACTGGTCTATAAATCATTAATTTTATCTTTTTTCATCATTTAATTTGACAGATTATTGCATTAACAGATTTTATAGTTAATCTATGACTAAGGACATCCGCCAATATGAAAAACCCATTATAATTTTGGTGATGATCCGGATTACGATCCGGATGCAGGATCCGGATTACGAGGTTACGCGATCACGCGGCGGAGGTTTGCAGTCTCTCACTGACTGTCTTGTATATAGTTCTACATGTTTTATCCATTTGTTTTTTTCGTGACGATAAATTTTCCTGGTCGAAAAATTAACGCTTTCAAAATATGATCCACACGTTTTTGACCAATGAACTTTTATTTTTCATGTTATGAATCCGCGTTGTCATCAGTGACATAAAGATGACGCGCCGGACAAGTTTATTATTGATCTTAATTAGTAAACCATATCTATATGATCCACACGTTGCACTTTTAAATCGATTGAATATACCGTACATAAATTACAGCGATACGGAAGAGACGTGATGGAAGTGTTTGAATCAATCCCGAGATTAGTATGTTTCGTCTGTAGTATCGACAGAATGTAATGGAAACTGATAGAAATCAACTGACAAGAAACTTATCAGCTGCATCGAGATGAATATATTTTTGGGTAGCACTTTACCCATAATTGGCCTGACCACATGTAGCCGTAAATAAATTGTACGTCGCAGTTTACCACTAATTGGATCTCCCAGACTAGTGCAAGAACTGACTGAAAGTATGAGAATTTCTCCTCGAGATTACATATGTGCTTTGCACGCACGCCTGTATATATGGGCGTTTTTTTCTTGAAATACGGTGAATTCGCATAATGTACACAGCGTTAACAGTCTGTAGACTGTGGTCAGTGGGTACATTTTGCGATTTACGGTATACTTGGACAATGAGACAGGACAATTGGCTAAAAAGGCAGTGGACGAGGCGGGCATTGTCTGTCCTGTCTGTCTATCTGTCGGTGCCGCACGTTACTGCCATATATCGCCCGTGTGTCCCTCTTCGCCGGACCTTCTATCACGCAGCATCCCCTTCTATACGTTCCCCAGACTAGCTCCATGGTGCAAAGCCAAAAGGCAGTAGCTGCTGACTTGAACAGAGCCCCAGGGTGCAGGCTCCTTGGTTGCTAGTGTCCGGACTGGGTATTCTTTGAATTTATTGACCCCAATCTCAGGCAACGGACTGGTCAAGATCGAGATACCTCGCCCAGTATAATGGCCATAGACATATAACATAGGTATTCAAATGAATCGAAAAGAGCTAACTAAGACATTCGTGGTGATTTCAAGATATAATAGCCCTTGGCCTCCCATGTTTGATACAAAATTATTTCCGTGTTGTAAGGGTTAATGGCCCGAGAATAAGGTCAACTAAGTCTGAAATACCACACGAGAGTCAACCTCTGTTTTCTCCACTTTGCAGGTTTCAAATTGCAGGGAAATAGACAGGAAGGCTACCACCAAATCTGGTAGCCCTCAATTATTGTTGGTAGACAATAGCCTCACATCAATTCATTAATAATGAAAAAGCTAATTTTAAAATCTCTGACGAACTATTTTTAAAAAAGTTACGATAAAACAATTACACTGTAATGTTTAGTAGACCATTGGACTACCAAGCGTTGAGGTTTTCGTACCCCACCCCCCCACCCCAAAAAAAAAGGATTTGGTAGACATGGGCTACGACTATTTAAAGCCCTGCTTTGACTTTCCCCCTGTATTAATCTACTGGGTTTTTGGACAGGCTTGAAATTACACAACCAATACAAAATGTTTTGATGTGGATGAGATGGCGGGTCATTATCCGGTTAAAATTTTTACTCGTTGTGTCGTCTCAATTCGGTGACACATGCCTCACAATGAACGGTTTGTTTAAAACCCGATATTTTCAAAGTATATCTGATAATTATATTGTCAACTTGATTTTACAAGTGTTGTATCTGCCACAGCTGATACAATACATTAAAGCGCTGAGCACGACTATATATCGTCCCCTTAGATATGAAAGGGTGTATATGTCCCTTGGTAAAGTGGCATATACACCCTTTCATATCTACGGGGACGATATAATCCTATTAATCTGTTTTATTAGCGGGTTAAATCCCTGTCATTACATCAGCTAAAGCAGGTTGTGTTTATGGTTGTGTTTGTTTGTTTGTTTGTTTGTTTGTTTGTTAATTTGTCAGCAGAATTACTTACAAAGTAATGAACAGATTTGCATAAAACTCGGGCCAAGGAACAATCCATTCAATTTTGGGTATGATCCGGATTATGCCACGGATCCAGGCTCCGCATTCGGATCCGAATTCAGATTTTTGTTTAGGACATTACATTTTGGGGTTGACCCGGATTGGCATCCGGATCGCGCGGCGAAGGTTTACAGTCTCTGACTGACTGCCTAGTTGGGAATGAAATGAGTGTTTAAACATAAAGATTTGCAAATCTTTGGTCTAAAATTTTTCAAGGGTTTTAATATATGCCAAGGTGTCAATGTTAACCCTTACAGTGCGAAGATCAACTTTAGACAGAATCTGACGTCTGTAGACGTCAGATTCTGACGTCTAAAGTCGGTCCCCGAACTGTAAGAGTTATAATGGCCGTAGAGTAGACCCATAACATATGTATGTAAATGAATCGGAAAGAGCTAGCTAAGACACTTAATATGATACTTTCAAATTGAAAAAACCCTTTGGTCTCCTGGTCCATGGATTATATGAACTTATTTCAGCGCTTCAATGGTCAATATTAATGTAAGTTGCGTGTCTTGTTCACGGTCAAACAACACTCCACCAACCTAAATTCCGCTTGGAATTACATGCGAGTAAATCATTGCATGAATAATTTCTGTTTTTATTCGGCTATAAGACAGACGGGCAGTTTTGTTACTATTGATTGAGCTGGAATTATTAATGAGATTTTGGACAGAGGTCACTCGGGTGGGCACACGACGTTGTTGCGACGTTGAATCAACGTCAATGACGTAACAATGTCGTGTCCAGTGGGAAGTCAGAGGAATGCCAGCTATTCATCCAGACGGTCAAGCTATATTGCCTCCTGCTTTCTCGTGGTTGGGCGTTCATTGAACGAAATTCCAATCTCCATTTAACTCTAGAAGTTGTGTGTCTCGTTTTTTTGTATTTTCTGTATACATGGAATAGGGCGGGACCCTGGTGCAGTGGTTAAAGCTGTCTGCTTGGAAAGTTAGAGATCGCGGGTTCGCGGGAACCCCACTCTGGCCTTCCAATTTCAAAGAAACGAAGTGTTTCTTCCCCACTCACTCGTAAAGATTCATGGACTAACACAAAAAATGACCGAAAATGCACAAAAAATACGTTTGAATAGCTGTTTATAAATTTTCCACAAGACAGAAACATTTTTTCTTTGCATAATTGAATTCCTCGCCCCCAAAAACATGTGTATAGACACCAATTTTGTAACTCTAACTGCCTTAGAACTCAAGTTATGGCACAAAACATGATTTTCAGATTTCGATGGAGGCCATTTTGAAAATAGCCCAAACAGGTAGTCCATCCCAACTTTTTTTGATGGCATCGACTTTTGATATCGGGGAAGGTCCAAGGAGCAAAAAAACTTGGTCTCAATCTGTCCTGGGGGGTGCACAGTAACCCTATCTGGCCCATGGACTAATACGTCAATGAGCTGAAATTGAAATACAGTACTCAGTCTCTAATGTCCCAGTGTGCCGAATAAAACTGTTTCCACGATTTTTTAATTTTGATCTAAAAAGAAAAGTACTCATAAAGCAACTTTAAATGTCAGCACATTTATTTTTCTCTGTAATTTAAATTTGTCTAGATTCAAAATATCTGTGGCGCAAAACTTGATGACCTCCCCAACAAACACGAGACGTTGACCCAATGTTAGCCTAATTTTAGTCCACCGTCTGCGACTCTAGCCCAACATTAACGCTTTCGGCGCGGAGATCGTCTTTAGACGTCAGATTCTGACGTCTATATTCGATCTCCGCTATGGCCATGACCCATATCATAGGTTTTTAAATCATGCGGAAAAGGCTAACTAAGACATTATGATGATTTCAAATTGACAGGAACACTTTTGTCACCATGGTTGATACAAAAAAAATTCAGCGTTGTATCCTGTAGACGTCAGATTCTGACGTCTAAAGTCAATCCCCGCGCTGTAAGAGTGAAAATATTTAGACTGATCGTAGACCCATAACATAGGTATTCAAATGAACCAGAAGGAGCTAACTAAGACATTTATGCTGATTTCTAATTGAATAAAACCTTTTGGTCTCCATGGTTTATATGAAAAATATTCAGCGCCTTAACCATTTAGCCGCCAAATTATTCAATCTGAATTTTCACCCACTTGAAATTGTGTCTCGCTGACGCGATCCACAACTTCAAGTGAGTGAAAATTATTCAGATTTGACAAAATGGAGGTCAACTGTTTTCAAATATTGCTGATTGATGTCATATTTTATCTTCAACATGTTTAAAAGGTGGTACTTATGTGCTGATAAAAAAATGAAAACCCGAATGTATGCGGCACCGGCGGTTAAAGGGTTAAGAGTTAAGCCAACATTGGGTCAACATCTGGTGTTTGCTGGCTCCCTCCTGACAATCCCTGGCTGATGACCTCGCTGAGTCTGGTGGTGATCCTGTCGTATTGTTATAACATACAAAGAAGCTGGACAGGCCAGCTCTCCTGTCTTCTATGTAACGTTATAAGATGCATCCCCTTTGACCGGCAACAAGGAACATTACTTATGGAGTAATGTGTCACTGTTTCCGTGCTGGGCATCTGTTTTCGCATCTGGATGTTTTATTTATAACCAATATCGTGAGCGTTGCTGGCACGATAACAAGATTTACTAGTAAATATATCAGTTTTGTTTCTTCGTTGGTTTATTCATTATTATTTGTTTAAAATCCCCTTCTTTCGTACTTTCTTTCGTTTGATCGGCTATTCATTCATTCATTCATTTATTCATTTATTCATTCATTTATTCATTCATTCATTCATTCATTCATTCATTTTTTCATTCATTCATTCATTTCATTTATCATTGTTTACTCTTGATACTTTCCTGGTTTATTCGTGTGGTTAATTTTTATGCTCATTGGTTATGAATAACTTACCTATGCCCATTTGTCTTTTTGAGAGGCTGTGAAAAATGCCTCAGGTTTGTGCAAAGTACGAAATTTGACCTAGGATTGGATATGTCATTTTATGGGATCATACATACATCACTTTATCTGCTACATCTGATATATCACATCCGAAGTGAGAATTTTCAAAACCCTGAATTTTGCTCATCTTTTTAAATTATCTTGGACCAGATAACAGTATTTTTCGTCATCTATTTTTTGTATGTGCGTGTGGGGTGTCTACATTCATTGCAGCTGCTAACAGTTTCTTTCTTTAAAACATTTTTTTATTTTTCTCTTTAGTTATTAAGCCCTATTTTGTTGAAATAATGTATTGTCTTTAAAATATTTGTATAACTTATATTGTTGTGTTAGACTTGGTAAATCTACTTTAATACAATGTTGATATGGTTTATTAGTGTGTCCCAGCAGTGTTCTATGTCTAAATTATGAGTAAGAAAATAAAATGCTGTAAATTAAATTTTCCAGAGAGTATCTTTATTTGGTTGTGTTCTGCAGTCACCACCATATAGTGTATCTTGAATAGAACAGTAAATCAAAACGCGGATCATTTGCCCAACACTGTTTAAATATTGGTACAGCGCTAAAATGTGTGTCCACTATTGAAACGCTTGCCTTTTGTAGCTTGTTTGTAACACGAACATTCACTGGGATTGGATCTTCACCGCTGACAGCCTGCTTCTCCTGATTTTACTCACAATGTACCGTACTCAATTTTTATCCGGATTTGGGGTGAAGATACAGTTGTTATCTATATCATCACATAAACATGATAAGGGTTTCTCAAATGAAGACACCAGTGCTCACTAATTTTATTGATTAATTGATACCGGTAACCTCCCCTGGTAGCCGTGTCGTGTGTCCACTGGTTTGAACTGTTGTTTGGAAGTCGCTCATATTCTAAAAAAGTATAAGTTTTGCTGCTGTGCATGCTGATGTAATCAGTACTTATTTATTATGGTTTATACGATGCAAAAAAACATACAGCGCAATTTTCATTTTAAAGCAAGTACAGTATCTAGACAGCGCATACTTGAGAGCGTTTGTCTCTCTGATGATCGCGGCAAATGGCCTGACGCGAAGGGGTTCCACAAGGCGACATTCACGGTCCACTACTTTTCCATGGCAGGACTCTATTCTTGGCGCGCCTCATGTGTCTGGACAGCTCTGCCAAGGTCTCACTATTTGCGGACCTGAGAGGAAATCAGAATCTCCACAGGCCATTCATCATCCACATCGTCTACCAGGAGCTAAAGTGTCCTATCTTCCACTCAATTGAGTGGCAGATAAGACACTTTGGCTCCTAGAAGACAAAATGTTCTCTCCACTTTTGGATTAAAAGGAACGTATCTGCCGTCTTGCAAATTGGCACATACGTCATTTTAATGCGAAGAAGAGGATTTGTTCAACTCCCTGAGATAGACGAATGCAATTTTACTTTACATCCTCACATTTCTCGCCCTTATAAAGAAACGGTCATCTTCATAATTTATCATTTTAAGTTATTATGAGATATTCTACCAATGGCACACAATCACTTATCTTATAATGATAGGCCTATCACAATTCCTAATATCCTGTTTCAGATATGATAGCGGATATTTTTCTGTCTCTGTCTGTGTATAAATTTCACGTCTATTTGGGAAGAGATATTTCACTCGTGTAAAAAACATCCTGTTCGAATTGAAGCTATGCTTTATTTATATTATGCATTGCAAACATTTGTCAAAATCAGGACGAGCCGTTCTCTTTTTCTTGATTGTCACCGCCCCCGTTTTCAAGGGTGAAAAATACGACCACCCAACAGCATGCAGGATGATATTGGGCAAGGCTTTTCTTATTGCCGAGCCAACATTTAAGTTGCCGGCCATCGTTTTCCCAGAGTTGTGAGGACATTTTACATAGGCCGCGGTGGACTGTGTGTGCCTTAGTTATGCTTCAGATCATGGGGTTTGACGTGGACCAAATGCCTGATGACCCGGGGACGGTTGAGAGGCCTCCCAGCAAATACACCAGACGATGGCCCAATGCTGGTTTGACGGTAGGCCAACGTTGTCGACGTTGGCCCAACGTCGAACCAGCTTTGGGTGTAGCTCCGGTTAGAGTATGCCGGCATCTCTTTCCTTGCCCGGTCGTTTTCCAGCGATGTTTTATTCATCTCGCTCCCATCCACCCGGGCATGAACGCTGGTCGATCACTGGAATCCGTCACCAACCGTGTTATGTCCTGGTGAAGCGCAGCACCTCTTATATCTAAATCTAAAAAGAAAATAATCTTATTTTATGTAATTATGCAAATTTGTGCTGTTACATGCTGTGATCCTAAAACTACTTTTTCAAACATTTCAGTTAGTGCGACGCTCAAGCACTTTAAACTGTTTTTCAACAGCTAAAGTTTTAGATTAAATCAATAAAATGGATGTCATAATGTCAAAAACTAATCGCGGCTTATTAAGGTACTGTGTACAGTATTTTTGGTTCATTTGCTTTTGGCAATTTTAAAGCATGGGTGACTATTTTGACGTTTTTAGATGGCATTCTGTATAATATTATATGTAGTCAGGTCAAAATACAGTTTCACCCCCAAAAAATTGCTACAAAAGGTTTCTCAACTGATTCCAGTAGGGGTAAGTGTACTTTATAACATACTAAAAGTTTACCAAAGTTGGAATCCCTGAAAAATGATTTTTTCAAGATGGCGCCCAAGATGGCCGCCAAAACCTCTTAATGATCATAACTAGGTAACTATCAGCTCGAATTTAATGATTTTGATGTCTATATCAATGTTTTTGGAGGCAAGGAACACGTTGAGATCATAAGAAATGATGTTGGTCTTTTATATAACACACAAAATCAGATATTACTAAAATTCAGGTTTATTGATATCACTGAGATGTTAAATCATTTTAAAAATATGCACAAACACAAATGAAAAAGTTTCATAACATTCAGTTTTGAGTATCATCATCATCCTCCTCAGATTCGACCTCTTGATTGTTGTTTGGATTGTCACAGTTTTCAGTTTGGCTAGGGCCACATGTAGCAGTGCAGGGGAGTCCATAGCGTCTACAGCCACATCGAGAGGATTTGCATCCCCGAGAACAGTTGCAATGAATAATTTTCAAGAGTTCCTCAGGTTCAGCATTGTTTTCGGTCATAATTGGAATTAACTGATCGTTTTCCTGTTTCCATCCCCATTCAGTCGGGTTCATTTCATTTGCCATCCCCATCCACACCATAATTTGAAAGTAAACACGTTGGCTATGGAATCTTGTTGCAGGTGATGTTGGGGGAAGCCGTTCGGAAGTGACAAAAGTTTGAGCATTGGCCACTTTTTTGGTAAAAATGACATGGCGCAGTGATGATAGCGTTTCATTAGATTTGCCACCAAATAGATCAACCATCAGGTTTTCTCCAAGATATGATATGTCCTCTTGAGATTTGTTTGGAAGGATGAATGCACTAGCACAGGACTTCATGACAGGATCAGATTTGACTAATTTCTGGAATGCTGACTTTTTACCAATGCCGAAAATCCTCGAAGTAGAATCACATCCTGAGTAGGCATGTATGAAGAGCAACTCATCGCACAAATCTTTTCCTAAAGTTTCTTTCAACAGGGTAATATTATACACTTTGCGTTCTTTTAACTGCTTGTTTGCATCAGAACGGAAATAAATGACCTCATTGTCTGTTCTGGAATAATGGAGGAGCAAGATCAGCAAATCCGTATCTTCACCGACCAACGTTGTGGTGCAATGATGCGATCTTTCAACAGCTGCCTTAACAATATCAACGTCTGCATCCCCTGGTGACTGAGTAACGTGGCATCCCCTTTTAGTTAGTGCCGCACTGATGAGAGCAATTATATCTGCCTTGTTTTTGTCACAAGACAAAAAGTCCTCCTTTTTGTCGGAAAACTCTGTTTCTGCAGTGAAACTAACAATAGGGTGTAGGTTTTTTTCCTCGTCTCTGATGTGTATTGTCTTTTATCGAGGGACCTTCACCATAGCCATCGAAAACCACTCTCGCTTGTCCATAATGTCTCACAGTGAAGTCTGCATAAGACTCAGCTATCGTACTATATGAGTCACCTTTCTTCCATGGTAAACGATGGATCAAAGAGCCACCATCAAGCACGTAACAATCTGTTTCGGGAATAGAGTTCATCACAGCATTACTTGATAAATTCGCCACATAGTCTCGAATTGCCTGAGCAAGCTGAGGTTTGTCTGCTTTACGAAGGATGTTCCTGGTCTCAAAGAGAGCTGAAGGGTAGGGGCTAAGTTCATATGTTAAAACCGCTTCAAGGGAAAGATCTCCTGACCTTGAAACAAGAAGGAAACGCTGGAAGAGAAGGGCAGGATCAATGGTACGATCAGGAGCAATCTTCACAGCTGAGATATTTCCAAGTGTTCGGGCTCTTTCTTTACGCTTGAATTTGTAAGTAAACGCAGACTTTCCGAGTATATCTTTTGTTCCCAACCGATTCAAAGTCTTGTACATTCACATCTGGCCCTGCCACTATGCCGTTGACAATGTTTCTCAGAGTAGGATCAGATGTGAAGGGTGAGCAGGCTTCAAGCTTTGTCCGAATTTTCTCGAGATCAGATGCATCTTTTTTGATGCGTGCTTCAGTTGAGTCTTTGTGTTGTGCACTTGTAGTAAAGGTTAGGTTTGTGAAATCCTGCATTGCAATGTTGTACTCAGATGTTGCAGGTGCAGATAAAGTCCAGAGGTTTCGCATGTCCTCGGTCATCCCACTGCCACGAGTTAGCCCACCAGTGCTCTTTAGAGACCTCATCAGCGTTTGTTCGATGACAAGATCACTACTAAGCCCCGCCCAGCACTGATTGCTCCTGCGAATAACGTGAAACCCATCGAGAAACTTTTGATAAACATCTGGGTGTTTTTCCTCCAGGTTCTTCATTTGCTGCAGGTAGTAATGAGCGGATCGCAGGTAATTGAAGTGTCCAGCTGCAGCAAAGACAGTTAGGCAATTAGACACTGCCTGCAAATGCATCAACCAGGCTCCTGTACGATCCGCCTTGATCAACATTCTGACCATGCCAACCATACGCTGATAATTCACCCACAACTGGCTGGTCTTTGAGGTCTGAGCAAGTTTAGATTTCGTCTTCTCCATTACTGTCTCGAGTTTGATCAAAGCCTCAGAACAAGCAGCATCTGTAAGAGTATTCTCTCCATTAAGAAGGGAAGAGTACAATTCCTTAGCTTGATCCAGCAGTGACTCAATCTCGGGGTCGTCCTTGGCCATTTCCGTTATAAGGTGGCTATATAGGCACTTGTCAACAAGAAGATGGCCGCGCAAAGCCCTATGAACAGCTTTCCCCGTCATCATATACACAACTGCATTTTCTCCATAGACAGTCTCAAGTATGTTTTTGAGACCGGTCCCTTCCATGAGAGTTCCTATGGCTCCCAGCAAGTTCATGAGTGTATGGAAACACCCCAACATCAGAACAATACCTTTCAAGTGACTATTTTGTGGTGCATCAATGATGATTTCAGCAGCCTTTCAATACAAGGGCTGGTCAAAAGTTACAATGGTGGGAAGATTGTGCTTCGTGGCAAGGTTGCAAATAAAGTCTAATGTAGACACAATGCACGATTTGTCTCCAGAATACATATTGATCATAGGCAAGAATTTGACTGATGACTGTCCAGGATGCTGGCTCCCCTGATGCAATATATGCATCATCCCCTGCCAATTCGGTGTTGCCTCTTCGAAGCCAAGGGAGACTTCCCACATAATATCGATCCTGTTGGCACTGTCAAAAAATATCAGGAGGTCCTCGAAGACTACCTCATGACAACATGCTTTGCAAACCTGTACTCCAAGATAGGAATTTTCGTTTTGTTTTCAGTTTTCAGCTCTGAGATCTGTCTTCGCGGAATAAGATGGTTTGTCTGTTTTCCAGGGGTGATAGCGGCAATGACAATCATCCCGTGAAATGTCCCTTTGCCGTCAATAGTGATGATGTTGTGATCCACATAATCAGCAGCAAAGAGGACAGACATATCCAGCAAATCTACATCACCGCCTAGGACATCAGGTTCCACACAATCTGCTGCATTTTTTTCAAATCTGATCACTTCCGTGTACGATGAACAGAATCCCATTTTATGAAGAGTATCCACAATGATCTTCGAACGATATAGATGATGGATTTGCACAGCAAGTCCTATTTGTAGTGGTGCAATAACAGCTCGTGGGCGAACTGCCTGAATAATGGCATGACCAACTGCCGCAACCTTGCGTCTTGTATCTTTCCCAACGAACAATGTTTCCAGTGCTGTCCGCAGACTAGTCGGAATGAACGATAGGGATGAATCAAGTTTTAAATCATCACTACTTGGATACTGATTTGTCACCGTAGAAACCTGAGATTTTATGTCACTTCTGATTAATCTAGCATCAGTTTCAATAATAGCGCGTTTTTGGGACTCTTCGTTGCCTTCCTAAAACTTTTGCTTGTAGTATGATCTCATAATCTCTGATGTTTGTTCTCTCATCGTAACAATATTTTCCAAACCTTCTCCTTCATAAAAATGAATTGAGTCCTTAAAGTGTTCTTTCAGATGTTTTTTCAAACTGTAATTGTCATACGCTTCTGAATCTTGATTGCAAAGATAACCTTTCATTATGAGTCTCAAAGATGTAACAGTTAGTTGTTCCTCATTGTTCAGTTCTAGGTAAGCACACATTTTCTGAAAGGCTTCATGCTTATCCTCATCTTTAGGACGACCAGACTTTCTGCGCTTTGCATCGGGGGCTTTCTGGAACTCTATAGGCACAGACTTAAAAGACCGGAAATTTCCACTACAAGAATGATGATAAAGTCCATCTGCTGCATGTGAATCTCGTAAATAGTATTCAATACGACCTTTTACAGTAAGTCCCCAATGATTTGAGCGGGATTCACAGACTTCTAAAATTGTCTCCACAAATTTGTCAGTCCGTACCCAGCTAAAGTGTCCCTTGTCCAGGTCAATTTCACATCCACAAAATATGCAAGCATTTTCACTGTCAAAACCTCCACTTGATTGCCTTGTGGTTCTCTTTGCTGGCACAAAAACACTACTTTTCTTTGCAATATGGCTTTTAATGTTTTTATCATTTATGTACTGTTGACGACAGCTTTTATGCACCTTAGTGTTGGTTGCAACTACAAGATCGTCCTTCCGCTTTACACTGGCTTCATCGATTCCCTTCGCCCCCTTCCATTGAACTGCAACCCAGTTATCACTTGAGTCCTGGATATTCTCCTTGCAGATTGGACAAAAAGCTTGACTGGCTGTGCCTGCACTCATTGTTAAATCAAGTCTGAAAAAGAGAAAGATGATAATTAGTTATTTAAGTTAGATCCGAGTGAACAATTTTTTCTTGCCAATATATTGAAAATAATCAGTCAACCTATTAAATAATGTCCCATTTTCATTTTTAATGGTTTTAATGGTTGTTCCTTGCCCCCAAAAACCTGGGTATAGACATCAAGATCATTAAAATTGAGTTGGTAGTTACATAGTTATGACCATTAATAGGTTTTGGCGGCCATCTTGGACGCCATCTTGAAAAAAACGATTTTCCGGGGGTCCGACTTCGGTAAACTTTTAGTATGTTATAAAGTGCACCAAACCCTACTGGAATCAGTTGAAAAACCTTTTGTAGCAATTTTTTGGGGGTTGAGGGTTTTTGTTTCATATATTGACCTGACTAATGGAAGAGGTTTACACAAAGCATTTAGAGAAAGCAAGACTGATTTAATTTGGAAATTTTCTGCCGATTTTCATCAAAAGGTTTATCAAAGGATATGTAGACACACTTTTCATTCCTCCCGTTGGCAGATTTTTCCAGAAAACATGTTTTATACTTTCTCACGCGACTACACGATCATGACGAATTTGGTCTAGTGACCTCATGACATTCGATTCCAGTTTGAACTATTATTATTATATTGGGAATGACATTTCTTGTCAAACAGATAAATTATGTGTGCTGTCAAAAGTATAGTTATATTTACTGTGCTAAAGAAAATACTATAAGAAATTGATCAATAAAAAGTCAGTGAATTTTAAAAATGTCTCCTGCTGCCAAACTGTCACGTCTGGTATCTGCTAAGCAGATGAAATGACCCTTTGATTCCAGGGGAGTGATATATTTATAACTGTTTCGTGACTTTTTTTCTATTCATATCAGCACAAAATAAGAATTGCCTCACCAAGTGTCATTTTGTGAAGAATGAATAATTGAATAAATTATTAAAAACACACAAGAGATCGTGACCTCCATAGTTTATCCCCCACCCCATCCTTTGCCTGATCCATCGGACTGGACAGTGTGGCCGCGGGACGGAGTGTGATTTTGACCAGAATTGATAGGAATTGTCCTGTTAGATTTCATGGAGAGGGACACGCCAAATTTGTCGCATGCCACATCGCGCAGTACCTGCCAGGCCAACCGCTGTGGAATATTTCACAAGAATTTTTCCACTAATCCATCACCGACTTGTCATTTTTGCTCCCGCCGGTCGCCCATTGCAGTGACCGTTAGGGTACAACAGGGTGCTGCCAAATGTCATCATGGCATATTTTCAAACCTTCTGCTTTGCTTGAGTCTTCTAAATGGTGGATTTTTTGTGTTATTATTAGCTTGCCTTCAACAAAATTACAATGGCTGATTAATGTTGTTGAATATAATTATTTCTTGCATTTTTGATCGCCGAGCCTGGCTTACTTTGAGGACGTGGCTTATTTTTAAGACATTAATTTCCCACACTAAATGAATGTCATATGACGTTGTAAATATTATTGCGTGTATATAAAGACTACAATATATATATATATATATATATATATATTGTTATTAGATGTGCAAGTAAAGCAAAGACAGTAAGTTTTCACTTCAAAAATAAACAGTCACTACCTTCTAGCTTTGCAAGGCAGTATAGGCCTAGCACTGAGAGGGTTTGCCATGATAGTTGTCTCGGCCAACGAGTCTAAATATGATTACTTTAGTCAGTTTAAGTACATTGCCCAGACTGCCTAGCTAATAACAGCGGGATATCAATTCCACTGGGCCAGTGTTGGCACAAAAATGGGCCAACGTCGCAGACGTTGGCCCATCTTTGTGCCAACACTGGCTAGCCACCGATGATCAGACATTGACAGAAATGTTTGGTTATACTAGATTATAAAATATCAATAGACGTGCTTAGTACTTTAGGGCTAAAAGGGATAACCTTTGAAAAATTATTGTGTGTTCACTTTTATTGGACCCTATCATTTTTTAATGGGAGGGCACTTTCATTTGCTCATGCACCAAGATAACACCATAGTTTGCAATACAATATTCATTCACCCTGGGGTAGGAATTGTGGCACTGTATATGGAAGGATATTTGATAGATTTTGCCATATCATTCGCGGAGGATGTTGCTTAATTCATAACCTTGAACTTTTCTCCTTGGAGAGTACTTTGCCACCGCAGAACCGTTAAACGTCGCTGGGTACTATTGGCACCTGTGTTGGCATGGTTGGGGATTATAATTGTATTCAGACTTAAATGAAGCTAATAATGATAAAAATACACAATTAATTTGTTTATTTAAATGTCACTTTTTTTCTTTGTTTTTTCATTTAATTTATCGTTTTAGCCTCGCAGCCCCTCATTTTAGCCCCTCGAGTGTACGGTATACGCTTACCCTCCTACCATAATTTCTTCTAATTATAGCTATAGCATCTGCTGAAAGAGCATTGTAATATTCATACTTTTAAGTTCGCAACAATTAATTCAGATCAGTGATCGAACAACGAACACGAGGACTTGATTCTAGCATCCGGTAGCCATTCTTGACCGACATGTACGGTGGTGCCTAATCACATTATTTTGTGCAGAAACTCTTATAGTTGTGAACTGAAATACATCTATATTAAACATGTATTTCGTTTTGAAGTGTTGTAAGTCATAAGTCAATAAAGTAGGACATGACCGGATAGTCCATGTAGCAACTACTGATTGATATGTAGGCTTAGTTTATAGTATTCAAGTGCACACTTTTTGTTGTCGTTTTCAACCCTTAATCCTTAAAGCGCTGAATTAATTTGTAAAAAAACATCGCATCCAAAGGGTTTTTTTCAATTTGAAATCATCATAGATGTCTTAGTTAGCTCTTTCTGATTCATTTGAATACTTATGTTATGGGTCTACTGCCAATACAAATAGTTTAATTCTAACAGTGCGGGGATAGACTTTAGTCGTCAGAATCTGACGTCTACAGACGTCAGATTCTAACGACTAAAGTCTATCCCCGCGCTGTAAAGGTTAATCTCTAAATAACCATGACGCATACACACACATTTTTTCGCTAAAATAAATTTCGAAATTGATCGAACCAATAGAGGCGTTTGACATGTGGATCGAATTTATAAGTTGGATGCCAGGATATTTTATGACATTTTGTTATTTTCATTTCTCACAACGGGAGAATATTAAATTACCAGGAAGTTAAAGGGATAATGATTCGTTTGTGTATTTGATTTTTTGTTATATCAACCCTTAAACCGCTAAATTAAATAATTTAAATTTTCACCCACTCGATGTTGTGTTTCGCTTTACCGCGACCCACAACTTTAAATGAGTGAAAATTACTCTTATTTGTTTAATTTGAGACCAAACATTTGCAAATCTTGATGTTTGAACACACATTTTGTTCCGACAAACTGCGATTTAAGCGGCTAATTAAAAGAGTATACCAAACGACTATAGTCGTACTTAGCGGTTCAAGGGTTGACATGTTTTAACCCTTTAACCGCCAAATTATTCAATTTGAATTTTCGCCCACTTGCAGTTGTGTCTCGCTGACGCGATCCACAACTCCAAGTGAGTGAAAATTATTCAGATTTGACAAAATGGAGGTCAACTGTTTTCAAATCTTGCTGATTAATGTCACATTTTATGTTTACCATGTTCAAGGTGGTATATACTTAATGTGCTAATAAAAAATGAAAACACGAATATATGCGGCACCGGCGGTTAAAGGGTTAAACTTTCACCATACAGCGCTGAAATACTTTATACAAACCATGAAGACCAAAGGGTTATTTTCAATTTTAAACCGTCATAAATGTCTTAGTTAGCTCTTTCGGATTAATTTGAATACCTATGTTATGGGTCTACGGCCGTTACAAATGTTTTTACTCTTACAGTGCGGGGATTGACTTTAGACGTCAGAATCTGACGTCTACAGACGTAATGCCGATCGCCGCGCTGTAAGGGTTAACCCGATAAGCACGACTAGTCGTGTTGTTAATCCGTTTTATTTGCCTTTTAAATTACCGTTATTGGGAATGAATGAGCTGTTTTCCCGTAACGTAACGTAACTGAGGGTGTGTTGCCATTTAGCCTGTTTAATGTACAAATAGCATGTATCGTTCGTTGTTCTCAATAATTGTTACCCATGCCAAATTGTTTCTCTTGTATTTTTTATTCATTTGAAGCTAATTTCCAACTTCAAAAGACGAAAAATAGTTTTATTTTTTGCGTGAAAATATACATCTTTTAAATTGAATTATTTGACCAGCTGAGCATCTACCACAAACTATATTATCAATTTATGTGACATATTATTTGATTTGAAATCTGCTTGAATTAGCAGAACAAGGAGATTGAGTTGATTATTCTCAGCACGTCCGCGTGAAACTACCAATTCTGACCCAAGGTTAAAAATGTATCCTGGAGCTCTATCCTTATCTGTTACCTCATAGTTTTTGTCGCAGAGTGGTGTTTATATAAATGTATCTGTAATTGTATTAGCATCCCCTTAGATATGAAAATGGGTATCTGTTCGAAAATGTACATTACAATTCATCAGGGTGATAATCATTCAGTGAACATATTGAAACTGTATGACTATTGCACGATTACTATAATCTGGTGTTGTCAGAATAGATTTGTCAATATCCACAAAATATCACTTTTCTCACTTTTCTCTCTAGACCAGATATTTTAACCTAACTGAGACAACAGAACCTTAACAATTGTCCAGTGCTTGACCAACGCCTCAGATCGACGCTAACCTAACGCTTATGGGACGCGGACTGACCAGGGGTCAATTCATGGGATCTTGGAGATTTAAAGTTGTACGCTCACCGCTGAGCGAAAACTACAAATCTCCGGACGCCACAGAAGACATTATTCAGGCAGGCTAAATTGGGTAATTAGGGAGTTTCTGTCGGGCTGTGCTCCCCAGTCAAGGCAGCGTGTAAGGCGATCAGGTAGGTAGGATTCCGGGGACGCCAGTCAAATGTTGGATCAACGCGGGGCCAACGCCTCAAGGCGTTGGCCCCGCGTTGATCCAGCATTGGGCCAGCAATCCGCATCCGCTCGGTCCCTATCTAGTGACACAGGGATTTGGAGGTAAGCCCCACCGCGGCCGCTCTAATATGGATGGGCCGTTTAGCTGAATGCGCTGATGTTCACCGGTGATTTAAATCTATTTTCACATTGTCAAGGCTGGCGTCCCCCGATTCTATCTCGACGCAGGCCAGTTGTGGGGGATATCGTTTACCTCATTCTCTAATATGTTCAAAGAAATGTGATGTGCAGTACTGAAACATTTAAGCATGCGGAATACTGAAACATCTAAGCATGCGGAATAGTGAGGCATTTTGTCGTATTTAACTTTATATTTCCTTTGTATCAATATGTATTGGATTGACTATCATATAGTTGGAGCCATGTAGGCTTACTTCGCTACAGAACTTTGCTACAGAACGGAATGACGTTTGATTGGTATGGTGATATTTAATGTATCCCAGATAAATTCGCTGATCTAGAATATTCTGCATGTATAAGTATGTATAAGAAATACTGCTGCTCAGCAGCAATTTTGGGTATTTTCCTTGGTTATTTCCGTTGAAGCGAAGTGAAAATGCCACGATCGTGTAATAGAATGATTACATGGAGTTTTTCGAAAAAAATTGTGTAAATTTGGATAGCGAGTTTGGAAATAAATGTGAGGCATGGTAGAAGGAAATTTTTCACAATACGATACGCCTACCCTCGGTAGTTTTATAATGTTTAAGGGTCCACTGTCGGGTATCTTGCTTGTTAGGTGTTCAAATGCATGACTATATCGATACAATATCGTCGCCTCAGAGGTGCAGGGGTCCTATCTGCAAATAAGACCCTTCAGCCCCGAGGAGACGATATGTAAATAAATATTGTCTGGATCTAGATTTCACCCCTAACGTCCATCAGGTTAATTGTTCTGTTTTGGTACAGTCATTCCTGCAAGTGACAGGGGAGACTGGGGGGTGGAGCGGCGCCGATGGCCACCCTGATAGACCCTAAGACTTTAGGTGCAGCCAAATCCTAGGGATGCATTCCACAGGGATCAGCGCGGGATCAGGCGGCTCTGTGCACTCCCCCCTTCTCTCAGCAGGGGAATACGGACTGCCCTTCCCACAGGACACGATGTCATTCAGCCGGCATTGGCGTAATGTCGCAGATGTTTCCCCGGTGTTTGGCTCTCCCAACGTAGATCTTCACTGTGTTAACGCTGATGCAATGTCCTAAACACTGGCCCAACATTGGTACAACCCCCAGCGTAAATATTATCTCGGCAAACATGGTATTTTGTCCCAATGTTGTGATAATGTTGGGCCAGCGTCTTTGACGCCGGCCCTATATTGTAACAACTTTGGTACAGAGTATCGTGTTAGCTGGGACTGGACCATCTTTCGACGCCATTGTCGGGCCAGATCCACCTTTTTGACCTCATCATACTGAGGGGGGTCCGGATAACTCCTTTCATTTCGTTTCCTTCTGATACGCTATTTCCCGGTAGTTCTCCTTTTCTGGAATGTCCCAGCTAAGACGCGACGTTGACTCAATGTTAGTTTGATGTTGGTCCAGACTCTAAGGCTGTGGGTCAATATTAAACCAGCAGCGGGTGCAACGTCACAGGCTAGCTGGGATGATTGTCTCCTGTTCACATTATACCGTAACCTTCCCATACAACCCTATAATAATGTGGATATCTAAAATACTAATTTTGTTTATTTAATTTTCAGTTATGTCAATGGTTGAAAATGCTTGAAATTTTAGTCCGAGCATAGTTCGATATTGTATCGGAGTTGTGTCTCGCTACCGCGATCCACAACTTCAAGTGCGTTAAAATTACTCATTTGTTTAATTTTGAGACCAAACATTTGCAAATATTGATGTTTAAGCACTTTTTTCGTTCACAATATCCCGCGATTTTAACATGATAAACGGCTACTAAAACGGGTTAAAAACGACTATAGCCGCGATTGGATGTGCAAGGATTAAGAAATCGTTAAAATCATGTTCCGATGCGAATATAAATGATCGTGACTCGAATCATTTCGATCCACAGCACACAGAATATCACTAACTCAACGGAACTCATTCCAACGATAGGCCTATGACAGTCATAATCACTGATAATTTGTTGTAAATGTGAAGTGTATCCGGGTACATGAGTGACTCTGCCTCTAGCTATATAGGAGGGTTAATATTAGAGCGCTCCAGATATAAGTAGGACTATATGTATTATCATTGTACATGTATCCCCATGTGATTGTGGTTAACTCAACAGTACAACAGCACCCGTTCTGGGCTGATTTCCGATTTCAGATCATAGGTGAAAAAAATGATAAATTTATTTCAGTTGTTTAATTTTTAAAATTGTTTGTATCTGGATATGCACACTTTAAAAGCGATTGTAAGATTGCATAATTCATTTTAACAATAATGCCGTGCAATCCAAAGGAGAGTAATTTTTTAAGAAGCGTTACAATCATTGTTGTTCAGTACTGTTTACAGTCATAATGGTTACAGCAATATATTGGTAATTCATGAATTTTCGTTCGCACCAAACCTGGTGGCATGGTGGTGATACAAAATTGTAATCATAATATTTTATATCAAAATGTAACCATAGACATGATAGACTACTAGTATACAGGAGCAATACCAACCAACAAATGTTTTAGTCATCTATTTTGTGTTATTACATGCGAAGGGTGAAAATGAGGTGAAATGTCAGGGTTAGGTAAGGCATTTATGGTCTGGACAATGCCTTGCATTCTTTCGGGAGACTACTAGCTGCTCTGCGAAGCCAAAAGAAAAGGAGTGACTGCCTTTTAATTTTGCATGGCCGTTAGAAAAGGGGGTATTGGCCATCTTGGCGATTCGGCATGATACCGAATTATGCCTTATAAATGCGGGTCGCGCTCTCCGTTTTGTGATAACCTTCACCCACTTATTCAAGTCACAGAATATATGACCCACTGCTACCATGTTTACCAGCAGTTGAAACCGAAACTGAAGTCGCCTCTCCATTTGAGTGATGAATGAGCCTAAACGATAATTGAAGTTTCAAATTAATTTTAAATGCATGTCCTGTATCGATGGGATACATCTTCCCTGGACACACTCGTCTAAGTTTTCTGGCTTGTCAAAAAAAGAAATCTACCCGTTTTTCGCAACAAAAAGCGGACCATTAAATATAGAAGTTCACTGTACACAATTATCAGGATATAGGTATACCCAGAAAGCATCGCGCTCGTTACTGCTCCACCTGTTGAATAAAAATAAATTTAAACAGGCATTAGATTGGGCAAGGCCTTTAACCAGCCACAAATAAGTGGCCCGATTAGGCCCTACTATTGTACACAGTGACTTCTACATATCTTAAGCATCGCATATTTGATACATGGCTCCGGCGGAAGTGGTCGGTCTCACTCAGAATAAAAAAAACACGATTTTAACCTGATAATTTCTCAAAATAATTCACTCCCGCCTGATCACGTCATGTTTGTCATGTTTGCTTCTGCACAAATGAAATGAATCGGGCTTTAGGCCACCTTTGTGCACATATAGGCTAAACTGGGCCAGGAGAACCTCCTGAGGATGGTGAGATGATTGAGATGACACTGTCCTCCAGACACAGGATTCGAAATTCGAGCCCTGGCGGTCTGAGGCCGAGCACGCTACCTCTCGGTCACGGAGGCTCCCCACAATACTAACTTTCACACGTGGATGGGGAAGAAACATTTTTGTTTCTTTCAAACCGCCGAGACCGGGAACCGAACCCAGAACCCTGGCGTGAAAGGCAGCGGTGCTAACCACTACCCTAGGGCCCCCGCCCTGCTTCTGCACAAATGATTTATTTGTCATTTCACGACACGTCATACACCCAGGCGAGAAAAACCAAAGATGGTTTCATTTTCTGAAGTCTAACATTATACCACCATCGGCTGAACGTCTCGTGTTTGTTGAGAAATAGCGTCAACAGAGTGACAAGGGCACCTGCACCTATTCCCATATATAATAACCATTGTAGAGTTATGTATTAACTCTGGTTATCAAAATGAAGAAAAAAAAAATCACCATCCCATTACTAGAGTTCAAGCCCCCACCCATACAGAGCACCCTACCCGAGGTGTCAAGTCACAAGATGGCGGCCTCCAGACAGCTATTTCCTGTCTGCGCGTGACAATACTCTCCTGTCTGCGCACGACAATACTTGACCAGTGCTGCTCTACCAATCCAAAAATGCGGTAACTGGTCACTTTAAAAGCAACCAGCTGCTGCCTTTTGGCTTTACATTGTAGTGGGCTAGCATGCCTTTTCATCTGTGCCACCCACGTTTATCCCGATACCGATAATTATGCCAGCTTTTCGACGAAACGAATCCTAAATACCGTATTATTTTATGTGGATCACCTATCACTTTTTAATGTCCTTTGAAATTGTGGGGCTGCAGTCTTTTAGCGACAGTAAGGATATCCCTACTTCCATAATATCCCGGCTGGATTGACTTTATATCATGGCTGTGATTATTTCTTTGCTTTTATACGGATTCTTCTGTAGTAACAGGTAATAAATTTGTCTGGTGTAGCGGAGCAGTTTGCTGAACAATCGGGGACAGATGCTCAATTTAGAAGTGTAGCTTGACACATGCATGCAATTTTTCTGGAACAAATTATTCCCTGACTTTACCCACTTAGTGCACTTGAAAGCTACTGTGACCCACAACCTAAATTGGATGAAAATTTAAAAAAAGGTTTATTTTGAGACTAAACATTTCCAAATGTTCGTGTTTAAACTCACATTTCGTCCTCAATAACAGTGATTCGATCGGCTAATAAAATGGATTAATGACGTCTATGTTCGTGTTTATCGGACAAATGGTTCAGATTGTTTTTTGTTCTGTTTCCAGGTATCTGTATTTGACTATACTGAGGGAGCCAATCAGCCGTTATCTGAGTGAATGGAGACACGTGAGGCGAGGGGCGACGTGGATAGGCTCTAAACTGCGCTGTAATGGCCGCCAAGCCACGCTGGAAGAAGTACCATTTTGTTTTGAAGGTAATGTTGTTACCCGGATTGTATTTGGAATTTAGTACATATTTCAAAATATATGATTTATTAATGCATTTAAAACTATTTATTTCAAAATCTAATTGTTGAAATGCCTTTTTTCTTGTATCAGTATTACCAAGAATATATAATGGTTATTATATATTTTTGGTATTACTTTGTCTATTCCCACTGGAATAAGTAATAATTTCAAACACAACTCACGTGTCAGTATTATTTTATTGGAGAACGAAATTATCCAATTTAATTATCTAAAAAAAGTCCACGTATCCTCACACAAACGTAGAAACCAAGTACCTTAACCATGTTAACACGGTCACTTTTTTTATCATAACAAAAATGTATTCTGAAAACTGCTGGTACTTTAGGTAATATTATTCCTTCATCATTAGATTTTGTCAACGCCACTTCCAGCCACCCATAAACACACTGGAGAAGAAGACACAAAAAACGTTATGGAACAGGTCATAATTGCGTAACTAACATGGAATCTAGCATGTGCAATATTATTGTAAGAGGACTCATTTTTTCAGTCGACTTTCACTGTACAGTGGCCGTTTGTTATCTTTGATAGTAGAACAAAACGGAATCTTCAAATATAACATGACCAAAATTCACTTTTTGTCTTAGTATATTTGACTTATATATGATCTTGTCTGCTTAATTTATCCCCCTGAAGATTAGTGTACTTGAATGATTTGGGAGGAACACAGTTTGTCCAGCTTAAATATAGGCCACATATCCATAACAAAAATGCTATTGTCTTTTGGATGGTAATCTTAAAAGTTCGCAGAATCCTTCATTATTTGGCCTTGCTTTACACATCATTTATCTAACAATTAAATTTCTGTATTAGGATTGTTTTGAAAAAAATACGCTTATATTAAAAACAATAAAATTATTGGGTTGTTTGGGTATTAAATGTATTCTGACATAATCTCGTAGATCTTAGACATATAAAGTGAATTTTTCCATGTTTTTTCTGACAACAAGACTAATGTTCCTACCTTGATCTCTTTTTTATAAAGATTTCAAATCGACCAACTGACGAAGCCACCGACCGATCAACCGACCATAAGCCATCGTTCAAATTAAAACTATCCTAATGATTCATAGTGTCTATCGATTGATAAGCCATTTAATTTTTCATAAAACTAAATTACTATGTGATGTATTGAAGAACAGAACTAGTTAGGTTGCTATTAGGACTATGCTAAAATTTGCCCAAATAAATGAAAGATACGTTTTGTTCTTGATAATTTATGTCACATAAAAGTAGGATCATAAAACAAGAAAATAGTTTAACGAAGATATGGAGCTACCCAAAATTATCGTTGTGATAATAGTTTGTCGTTTTTCGTTTTTCATATGATATAACCTATGTGCTCTCTACTGGAAATACTTCCACCGAGTCATAAAAGTGCATTTTCTAAAGTGGCTGCCCCCAAATATTGTAAAAAATCTTCCGAGCCCTTTTGTTAAATGGCACTCATTACATTTCAAATTTGACATGATACTCTTATGTAGGTACATCTGTCGATCTGACAGAAATTTTAGGAAGATCCATTGAGGAATATGGCAGATATATTGAAAAAAATCCTGTAGCATCCCAGCAAACACAAAACATGTGTATAACATTTAGACAACGTCGGCCTAACGTCTTCGACGTTGGTCCAACATTGTACAAATGTTATACAAATGTTTTGCGTTTACTGGGATAACACTGTTATAATTGCTGATTAATCTTGTGGTGATACTACATGTATTTGTTTTGACAGGGATCTCGTGGGAAGGGGTGACTTTGGAGCAGTTTATGGAGTGTCCTCACAACCTGGCGACAAACAGGCAGACCAGGATGCTGGCCAACCTCAGTCGCATAGAGTGCTACAACAAGTCAGCCATCCCCGAGCCCGCGCGCTCCAAGATCATGCTGCAGAGTGCCAAAGACAACCTGGCCAACATGGCCTTCTTCGGCCTCACAGAGTTCCAGAAGGACACCCAGCTCATGTTCGAGCAGACGTTCAACCTGCAGTTTGTGGATGATTTCGTTCAGTACAACGCGACGCACGCGCAGGACGTGAAAATCTCCGAGGAGGCGAAGGCCAAGGTGATCGCCGCGAACAGCTTGGACATTGAGCTGTACCAGTATGCAAGGCAGCTCTTCCTGCACCGGCTGCAGCGTCTGCGAGAAGACGGCCTGCAGGCTGGCAGCAGCACGCGAAAGAACAGCGCGGGCGGCACGCGCAAAAAACTGGACACCGCGGTGCGGTACAGCAGCGAGGACACGGCCAGTAGGTATCATTACGATGACTACGAGGAGGGCGACGAGAACTACGGTAATGACGATTACGACGACGAGGACTGGAGGCGCAAAGTGAAGCGACGGAAAGAGGACACGTCGCACGCCAGGAAAAGACACCATCGTCGAAAGTCCACGCTATGATGCACGCCCGTCTGTAGATAGCATAGCTTGAGGTTATCGTGCTGGGGTTGAAAGGGTGTTTTCTATCACTTAAAGTGATAGAAAACACCCTTTCAACCCCAGCTCGACAGATATGTATATTATATGGATCGCCGATGTGGCGATGATCTCCTTACCAGATTCTAAAATACACTTTTTCCAGTGTTTTTTTTATTCAAAACAATATTTTTTGCACAATTTCGGATCGCGTGATATTCAATACTAATGATCGGGAATTTCAGCTATTATGAATTGTTAATGAAATTTGGCATTATTATGCAAAAACATCTAAATCTGAATTTATTTCTAGTTACTACGCAGAAATCTAATCAACCATTTAATTGTTCATTTTCATTTTTTATACATGACTACATTGTATTATTATGACTCTCGAATCCCACAACTGGAAGATAAAGCTGAGGTGCAACATTCGTTTATCCGGGTGGTGGGGTTAAGAGAACTTCGCTCCAAGTGGATAGATAACGTCCTCTAGCACCCAAAGTGTTGTGTCACTCATTTGAGTTGTGCAACCCCTTGGCTGCAAGGGAACGTTATAACTCTGATCAGAATCAAAGGTGGAAGTATTTTAATGGAGATTGTGTCACATGATAAGTAATTGTACATGATACTATGTATATTATTGTTATTAGCCTATGTTGAACGAATGATAAATGTTGCCGGCGTGTTTGTTATGTTCTTGTAAGTATGTAAAACTGCGCCAGCCATTTTGTGTAGATTTGTAGAGTTCGATTCTCTGCTGAACTATTAAAGTGTGGATCACCACCGCCTATTAACCCTTATCGTGCTAAGTTAATTTATTAAAATTTTCAACCACTTGAGGTTGTGTCTCGCTACCGCGATCCACAACCTCAAGTGGTTGTAAATTACTCACATTTGTTTAATTTGAGACCCATCATTTACAAATATTGATGTTTAAACAACCATTTCATTCCCAATAATAGTGATTTGATCGTCTACTCAAACAGATTAAAAACGATTATTTTCGTGATTAGCAGGCAAATGGTTAAATAAGTAATACTGGAATCTCATTCACATCCTCCTTATGAGTAGGCTGAGTAGAGTCGGTGACCAACATCTCGCCCTGCTCTCTCTCACCTCCTAATTCTTCTGCATATCCATTCTCAATGCACGATCAAGTTTGTCAATCTTCATCCGATGTTGATTGAATGTCTGAACATCACAACATCAATGATGTGAATTTAAAGTTTATCAGTATATATCACTTTTCCATTACATCACTGATGTCGACCATAACCATTTTTAGTCCGTTTCGGTAGCATCACGGTTAGTGCCTGTGGGAAATATGAGGTTAAACATGAAGCTCAGCTAATTTTTAGTCTGAAATTAATATGGGTACTTTTTACCCACTTTACTCGCGATAGCCATGCCCAACTTCATATTGATACAAATTGAGATTAGTATTACCTCTTAGAGCACTGATGATTTCGACAAAAATGAAGCATGACTTAAACCTATGAGTGACACTGATATACCAGTAACCACAAAACATTCGTATACCATTTATACACTGTTGGATCAACGTCAGAGACGTTTGGCCGGCGTTGTATAAATGCTATACAAATGTTTTGTGTTTACTGTTATAGGCCTAATTAGTTACCTAAATTTTACAAAAAGAAGTAATTTTCAGTCACTACCAACACCGCTACTAGTATCCAGCCAAGCGAATGAGGAAGAAATCATGTTTTTTTCGCATCTGGCCAGTGTGACCTTTTGATCTCCATAAATGTATTTTTCCCACCGATGTCACTCGTATGCAAGGGGTCTGTAATATTCTCAAGTGTGTACATGTACATACTGTAGGAATACAAACTGCTGACTACAATAATAAGCAACCCACAAATTTTAAATTTGAAATTTCATTATATTTTTATTAATAATGTTAATCCCGCTTGTGTACTTAGGCATCTCACAGACTCACACACACAGCCAAAAATAACTCCCTTTGGGGAGTTATGAATTAAAAATAACTCCCTTGGGGAGTTCTTTTCAAATGGCGACAAAGAAGAAACTACTCCACAAGGGAGTTAATAAATGCTTTTAAAAGAGACGGAAAATACTCCTAATAAGCGTAAATAGTTACACAGTAATTCTGTTGTGGAGTAAAATAACTCTAGTTTGTCTGTGTGTGCATGTTACTTTCACAATAATCACATTTATTTGTCATAATATTATTTTAAGTCCAAAATCTAGTCTACATTTTACCTCTTGTAGTATTTTTGCATCTACTTTTAACCCCGTCAAGGAGGGAAAATATTGCCACTCTTATGATGGTTTTTAAATATTCATTTTTCGAATAGGGTTAATTGTATAGGCATTCATGGTTTCATTTTTGTAGTTGTGTTTGCGGACCAGGATAATTTGACTAACATTTTGTCTGATTTTGATGAATTTTATATTTTACCATGTTGTAAAGTGCAGCATTTGTTACTTCTTAGGTTCTATTGCAAGTGTATTATGAAGATTCAGAAAATGAAGTGCTCGTTGTACTGTGAAAATAAAATATGGTAGTTTATTCAAGATAGTATTACATTAATACTAGGCCTACATGTGACTATGTTGAATAAGATGTCTTTTATGTAATTTTTAAATAGGGTAACTATTTACTAAATTACATAAGTATTTACAAATGAATTCACATATCCATATCTCGGTTTGTTTGCAATATCATCCTCTGGCAGCTAATGTGTCGTCTCACTCAAATACGACACTTTGTCTCCTAGAGTTATTAGGCGAATTGGACGGTTTCTGTACAAATCGTGTCAGATTTTATGGAATAAAAGCATGAACGATTTGGTGAGCTCACTACGTCTATCCAATGATGGCTGGATCTTCCTAAACATCCAGCCACTATCCAGTGAACACGAGACGTTTACCCAATGCCGGTACAATGTTGGCCCACCGTCTGCGACGCTGGCCCAACATTGTACCGGTATTGGTACACGTCTCGTGTTCGCTGGGTAGTGGGTCAACCTTAGATCCACATATACGACGTATATATCACTCTGCAACACCAAAACGCAATAACCGCTTACTTTTCAAGAGAACAGCTACTGCCTTTTGGCTTGGCTTTGCAGTATTGTTCTTGTTTCGAGTGTCCATCCCAGTAAACAAGGAACATTGAACCAGTGTTGTTTTAATGTTGGCCCAACATTAAACCATCATTGGTTCATTTCCTGCAAACACGATACGTCAGCCCAACGTTGGTTTACTGTTGGTCCACCGTCTACGACGTCGGCCCAACAGTAAACCAACGTTTGGCCGACGCCTCATGTATGCGGGTTTGTATCTTGTATCTTGTATCAATCATCTCACCATCCTCAGGAGGTTCTCCTGGCCCAGTTTAGTCTATATGTGCACAAAGGTGGCCTAAAGCCCGATTCATTTCATTTTTATCTTGTCACTGTCCATAGCTGATATGTGTTTTGGGTGCTGAATATGTTATATGATATTCTACATAGCCATTTACTGTTACCATATATCTATATATAGTTGTAACGTAGAGGATCGTGACAACGCACAACGAGCACATTTTGTCGCAGCAGGATTTAAAGGGTGTTGTCTGTACTATTAATTCAGCAGCTAAGACCCTTTAATCCCCGGATGACCGCTCTAGCAGTCTGTACAGCCACAGACACCCACTGATATTATGTACAGGTTATATTATATAAGTAAACGTTATTCACTTCTTGTTCACTTTCACGTCACCTTGGCAACAATGGGTCTTATCTGTTCTTGTAGACTGGTCGCTCGGACCCTTTAATTCTCAGACGACCGTTTTTTCATCCATATCAGGACAGATCCTCGCAGATAATACAGTCCTTCTAAATAACAAATATTTTTGGTCATTTGAAGCTGGAAATTGCGCTAGCAATTCCAGCTTCAAATGAATAAAAAATAGAAGATAAGAAAACAATCCTGCAGGGCAAAGGGTTAAATAAGCGAAATATTTTTAGCACTGCTATGTATTGAGTACACAAGTGTGTAAAATAGTTTGTGATTAGATGCTGCAAAGAGAATCCTTAATAGCTTTTATAATTCGACAAAAATCATAGTATTTCGTTTGTGGAGCTACTTTCCAACGTTTCTCAGTTGACATGTATATCTTTTTTGGGGTTTTCACTGCAGCCAAAGAGAGATTTACCGTAGATTGTACCGTATTGTTGATTATGACAAAATTATTTTAGATTTATGTAGACCATGGGTTATTTGTTACCTAACTTAATATTTTACTGAGTTACAAGTTCAATAGTAGACGCGGATGACAATTATTCAGATCAGTACATTTTGCCCATTTCAGCCCTCTTTGCACCCGTCTATTTACATTTAGTCTAATGTTCATTCTCATTGAGATGTGAATTGCTGAAGCAATTAGCCATCTCAATGAGAATGAAAATGACCAGCTTTTATGAAGTACTCCCAAGTATAATACTATGGTAGCCTACCACTTTTCAAGTTCTATTTTGCATTCTAAACCCATACTAAGTATCTGAAATTGAAGCCCGAGGAATTGTACCATTTCTTCAATAAATTTTATTGAAAAAATGCCATGTGATTCGAAAATGCGACGATGGAGCTTAAATGCTTGACCAAATATGCTCTTACTAATCACGATATTCAATAACTACTGCAGTTAAAAAGTCAGCAGTTAACTACTCGCTTTTAATAACTACGGCAGTTAAAACGTCAACAGGTCACAATTTGCTTTTTACAGCGTCCTCTTATTTTTATTCTGATACGTATTTTTAAATCTGTTTTTATTTACACACCGGTATTGAAGTTTACCAGTTATGTTTACTGATATATATTTATTGAGACACAAGTAAGATAGCTATATACCTACATTATAAATTTATCACTATGGGTTTGTAACCTACAGTTGAGAAGTAATTATCATCCACTTGAGGTTGTGGATCGCGCCAGCGAGACACAACCTCAAGTGGATGATAATTGTGAAGGTTTTATCTGAATACTTCAGTTCATTAAATCAGCAGAACATATTATAATAAATTGTACAAGGTACTTTCTACTGTTTCGGTGAAATTTCAGCTTAGTTAGATGTCAAGTGTGGTAGCTGGTATTGAATATAGAAGTCGCTAATTATTAGACACCATCTCGTAGGTAGTTAAGGACACGACTCTAATCTGAGAGAAGGGTATGACATTTTAAACTCCCCAAGGGACGAATTAAGATTTAATTCATGGACAATTTTACTCACTAGAAAAATCACGTCATTTTCAAATCCTATGTTAAAAACGTTCACTGCTATTACTGTTTGCAATAAAATGTGAAAATATGAAACTACCAGCGTTGTGTTTATTTTCTCTTGTCTGTGTACTGATTATGTTATTGAACTTCAAAATGTAGAATATGTTGAATGTCATCCGTTGAAGATTTGGAATTATAATTTTCACCCACTTAAATTTGTGTCTCGCTACCGAGACCCACAACTTCAAGCGGGTAAAAATGACTTACATAGAGTACAATTTGAAACAAAATATAGACCAGTCTATAGCAAATTTAACCCTTACAGTGCGGGGATCGACTTTAGTCGTCAGAATCTGACGTCTGTAGACGTCAGATTCTGACGACTAAAGTCGATCCCCGCACTTTAAGAATCAACATATTTCTAATGGACGGAAACCCATAACATAGGTATTCAAATGAATCAAAAAGAGCTAACTAAGACATTTATGATGATTTCAAATTTAAAAAAAAAATTCTGGTTGCGATGTTTTCTTTTACAAATTAATTCAGCGCTTTAACAGTGTTTAAAGATTAATGATCATTATGTCCTTCAAATTCAAAAGGTAATACCACCCAGAAGGGTTCCCACAGTCATGGAAAATCCTGATTACTAATATTATGACATCGGAAATAATGAGAAATAAGTAAAAATTATGAAAATATAAAAAAATACACCTAAAAAGTGATGGGAAAAATTATGGAATTTTAATTCTCACAATTGTCACCCGCACTTATATCGACACATTTTTGACACTCCAATAAACTGAAAAAAAATTATCACCATGTAATGATGTAAATTCTATCCGTTACTAAATTGGTCATCCCATGCCAAATAAGGAGGGCTTTATTCCCTGCATTTGGTTCATAGTTTGAGTTTCATTTAATTTCCATGCTAGAGATGTTGGAAAGATAATTTAATTGAACAAAATTTAATGTGGTAAATTATGGCCGTTCTAGTAAGGAAGGTAAACATTAATATTCTGAGCTTCAAATTTAGGATCATTATCAATTCTGTGAAACTCAATGACCTCGACCTCCTTTGTTTTCATCGAGCTGGCTAATACAATGAAGTATGGGGGAGGGTTCTTATATAACCTTATTTTCACCGAGTGACGTCACCGCGTTTCACAGAATGAAGTATGGGAGATGGGGTGTTATATAACCTTGTTTTCACCGAGTGACGTCACTGCGTTTCACAGAATGGGTCATATCTGGAACTACTTCCGAATTTATTCCATGGTTCACCTTGGTCCTTGAAAACGGAAACATTAAAAACATTAAAATAACATTGGGTCGATGTCTGTTCTGAGTTTTCGTCTTAAAACTGAACAGATTAGCCAGAAAAAAATGAAACGAATCGGGCTTTAGGCCACCTTTGTGCACATATAGGCTGAACTGGGCCAGGAGAGCCTCCTGCGGATGGTGAGATGATTGAGATGACACTGTCCTCCAGACACAGGATTCGAAATTCGAGCCCTGGCGGTCTGAGGCCGAGCACGCTACCTCTCGGTCACGGAGGCTCCCCATAATACTGACTTTCACACGTGGATGGGGAAGAAACATTTTTGTTTCTTTCAAACCGCCGAGACCGGGAACCGAACCCCGAACTCTGGCGTGAAAGGCAGTGGTGCTAACCACTACCCTAGGGCCCCCGCCCTTCACACCTGAAAAATAGCCGAACATGAATAATGATTTGAATGTACATTACTTTAACGAATTAGTTTTATTTTTTTATTCCCATGATTGACTTTAATTTTGACTTTAATTTCTGTTCTTTTTAATATATAAACTCCAATACAGCATAATTCATAATAAAAATTTTAAAGATTGTTTAGTATATTCTAGATCAGCATCATTTACAATAAATACATTCATCCTGTGCATAAGCCTGTAAATCCATAAAAAACATCGCTAGTTTGGTAGAGACAATAGGTGAATAAAATGACAAAAAATCAGTTGGCTTGATTATCGCCATCCTTAAATGGGACATGTCATTTGAATATGGTGAATGTTTAACACGTACACCTATTTTATTCATATTGTATAAATTACAGACGATGAAAGTGTTTTTATCTAGCTCCTAACATTATAACATTACAGCTTCAGAGTGTAAAATATTGAATCCAAACATTCTACGCAAATGTATAGCTTTAAGATTGATGTATCCGACACATCACACGAATTCTCCAGCAAAAAATATCTTAATATTCTACTCTCAGAGATGTGGCTTGGCTGAACATTTTAATAACACCAGCACCTATTTTATTCATATTGTATAAATTACAGACGATGAAAGTGTTTTTATCTAGCTCCTAACATTATAACATTACAGCTTCAGAGTGTAAAATATTGAATCCAAACATTCTACGCAAATGTATAGCTTTAAGATTGATGTATCCGACACATCACAAAAAATATCTTAATATTCTACTCTCAGAGATGTGGCTTGGCTGAACATTTTAATAACACCAGCAGGTGACCATACCACACCCTCATCACTGCTATGGGTAACATTGCGACATATTACCCATTTTTCTAATCTTTTATCTTGTATTGTTAATTCAAAAGAGAAAATTATATCATTTTGGTACATGGGTTCACGTAAAAAGCATTGTTTCAGTCAGCTGAGCTGACTGTGTGAGACATGTTTTGCCAGCCGCGATCTTTTGCGCATGACTATCTATTGACACAGGGAAATAAATGGCTTGAATCAGCATGTCCACTTATTCAGCAGTAGAGGGAACCAGTGTCACGGACCAAATTATTCTAATATTCATGTAACGTTAGTATCCATTCCGCTTTCGAGATAACAACAAAACACCTGCTATTCATCACTATATTTAATCCACATTATGTGACCCGATCTGGTAAAATGTGTCGTAAGTCGCATATATAAATATTGGAGATATCCTTAATCGACACAAAATTACATTAAAAATGATATATAACAAACTCTGTAGCGTGGTTAGCTCTAAATAATGACTGCACAAACTCAGAGAAATGTGAAGTCTGAAGCCAGATATTTTATATGCCAGCTTTATATATTGCAGAGCAAGCTTTATATGCCATAGATTTGTACACTGTATCAATATTTTCTACGTATTAGAGACTGTTTTCATGGCAACGTGTAAATAGAAACTAATATCAATGTCATTTTTTTTTGAAGAGATGACATCTGAGTTTCTTTGCATCTGTGATTTGACGTCATTTTAAACCGAAGAGAGTACAGAGGATTCTTTACATCTCCGCACAACTTCTGTGGAGGGCTCTGTATCTGTTCCCAGACCAGCTATTTCAGCAACTACTAGATGACTGGAATTAAGATACATATTTTTCTTGGATGGTAGTCACAATTAGTCGATGAGCGTGCTATCACTTGCATCCCAGCAGAATGATTTGTTGTTTTTGTCAGGATTTCAGATCACCTTTGAAGCATTATGACTTTTGCAGCTGATGTCCAAGTTAATAATTTAATAATCATCTTGGCCCATACATTTTCTGGGCCAGTCACACACTCTTCAACAAAATTATGGAATGCTTTGTCTGTTGACAGGATGATCTGCTGGACACTGTTGCGGATAATTTTCTTTAACCCTTCAACCGCCGGTGCCGCATATATGCGGGTTTTCATTTTTTATGAGCACATTGGGTACTACCTTTTAAATATGTTAAAAATAAAATGTGACATCAATCAGCAATATTTGAAAACAGTAAGTAAGTAAGTAGTATTTTAGGGTTTGATATATTTTATCCTGGAAACACAAGAAATCAACCGAAGTAACGCTAGAGCTTTAACAGCATTGGGTCAAAGTCTAGGCATTAACCGTTCTATGACACAGCTATTTCTTATCATCTTCACTCACCGTGAGATTAGAATTTCTGCTGCAATTCCCACCTCGCGGTGAATAAAAATGACCTGGTGTTATGAAATAGGCCTACTCAAGTATAATTTATTATACACTCTTCGCAGTAGGGCCTACCTAGTCCTATTCCATCACCCACTGTTTTCTTGTGCTCAGAAAAGACGCCGATCAGCCCCTCGACCCCACTCCCGTCTTCATTGACTGACTTATCCCCCTCCTATCTGTCATATCACACCCTGCAGCCTGTCTGTCAAATACAGAGCAGGGGACGTGGCGCAATGGCTAGATCGCCAGTCATGCATGCGTCCCGGTTTCGAAACCTGCTGTTCCTGTGTGGCCCGGGGTTTTCAGAGAAGCAGCATTGTTTCTCCTTTCTCAATGTGACAACGCGATCATGTTAATGGCGGCCTCGTCGAGTTAAGGTTGAAACTAGTGTATTGACGTTGATTTCGCGCTGGTCAAATTCAGAGAACACCATGTCATCGTTTCCACAAACAAGCTGGTTTTCCATGTATGCTGGGACATAAACTGAAACTCTGACCCAACATCATCAACTTGTCACTAATAATCATTATTATTACACCCATAATTATATCGACCCCCCCCCCCCCCCTCACGTATTCAAAAGCTGTAGAGGCTTTTAAATAGGGCTTAAAGGTGGGCTCACAACCAAACATGCCTACCCTGGACGACGTGACTGCTTAACCACCTGTTTAAATGTATCTATCTAAATCTTATATTTTGATTTTTAAACAATGAAATTCAAAACAGCAATAAATACATATTCTCTATTGTGGAGAATCATAGGTCTATATGTTAGCTGAAATCAACGTTATTGGGCTATTGGATCATGTCAAATTGACAAAGTATATTTTTACAACGAGATAATGCAGAGATAATAGACCATAATAGAAGAGACAATCTCAATGATTTATATTGTTTATACGCAGCACAGGATGGCCGGATTTCAATAACTATTTAATATGTTGAGGCTCATAAAATGTCAGTGTGATGGATCTCCACTGCATGTGGCACCGTGATCAGCACAACCCAGAAGACGCTGGCCCAACATTGAGTCAATGCCACGACGTGTTTGCTGTGAGGAGCTGGGACAGAAGTTTAACATCCCACCGCACACGATGGATTGATCCAATGTTGCTGTGGACGCCGGACCAAAACTATGATAACATTGGATCGACGTCTCGTGTTTGCCAAGGTAAAGTCAACGTCAGTCGACGCTGATACAACTAAAAGCCAACAGTTTGTGCAATCAGAGGTGGTCAATTGCGCATCTTTTACCCAAGACGCCATATACATAAGGTTTCGGTTTGAGATATGAGCGGAGAAAAAAATATTATCACAGGCGCACGACAGTCGAAAGCAGGTCCACACCCCAAGTTATTTGAGGTTTCTGCTAACATCTTCAATTTAAATACCGAGATTTAAAATGAACGATCTTCATCCAAATAAAAGATCAGTTTTTTGAAGGGGCCTATACAATAAAAATGTATTCCTCACTGATAATTATAATTCCAGGCCCTAAATTTACAATTGTCATTGTATTTGTTGAATTCTTATGACCCAATAGGCATGTGTGTATTGACCCGACTAGGCATGTTATCATGAGGCACGCTATATACTGCACTGTAGGACTAATAAGCAGAAACTGCCTTTTGGCTTGCACGGCAAAATAGATGACTGATGACACGTGCACAAAATTAATTGATTTTCTGTCACAGTGTATTGTTATTTCGTATAAAAAGATTTTCTCATTTTTAACCGTACATCTGTTTTCCATTTTTCACATTAATGAATTGCAGATAGGAAACAGTGTCTGTTGTCTAATAAGTGTATGAGAGGCCACAAGCTGCTAATAGCTCTAATAATAACACAAGAAACACCATACCAGGCATGTAATCAACTGATCATAATATGGACAAATGTCTCCGTAGAGATATCTGCAAACTCACAACCAGCTATGCGTACTCACCAAGACAAGCTACTTTAAATAGTGGAACTTGTAATAGTACTATAGTCTGTAGTTGACACGTGAATTTATTTGATTCCCAATAATTATCAACTGTTAGACGAATCTGTAGCAGCACCAACTCACATGGGATGTGTTTTATTTAATGATATGTTATACAACAAACACATAGAATGTTTTTGTCAAATGTATTACATAGATGAAGGACCTTACTGACGGTATATATATATAATAATATCATACATCTCAAGACAATCTTGTACCCTGTTGAACTTGTAACACATGAATAACGCAGATGAAGGATTGCCCAGGCACTATGAAGTGGGGTTATTGAATTAATTCTAGGGAGCTTAGAACGAAAATTTTCATGGAACTTTATCATGTTTATTAATAATAACTATATTTTGTCTTCATTTGCCACCCACTTCAAGTCATCTTCATCCACTGTAAGTCTCAATTCTCGGCTTGTAGTGGATGAAGATTACAATGGTAAATTCAGGATTGAAAGGGTTGACACTTCACACTCCACATCCGAATACTCATGCGAATTTTCTTGATTGAATTAAATAGAAAAAGTCCAAAAACGATTTCAGACGTGATTAGCGCACAAGGGTTTAGACGCATCTTGGTGATTCAAATTTGATTCCTTGGTTGCTGGGAAGGCTCGGATATAACCACCAATCTCATATAGCCACCAATATTGGTGGTTGGCAGTTTCATTACCCAGGGCCCGTAATATCTTACAAGTTACGATATTGTACGAGAATACGGCCCTGGTGTGGTCAACGGGAGTTACTCAATATCAACTGAAGGTAAAATAGGTCAATGATATCCCAATCCATATCAGGTACAGTGTGCCAAAGGCTGTACACCAAGCCATGTAGGCCTACTGCTAATTACTTGGTCTTCAAGGAATGATCTACAATGATGTGGCTGTAAGGTATCTAATTCTTGCACAGCATCCTGATGATGTGGTTTAACCCTTTAACCGCCGGTGTCCCATATACATCAGATGACTGATGACACGTGCACAAAATTAATTGATTTTCTGTCACAGTATATTGTTATTTCGTATAAAAAGATTTTCTCATTTTTAACCGTACATCTGTTTTCCATCTTTCACATTAATGAATTGCAGATAGGAAACAGTGTCTGTTGTCTAATAAGTGCATGAGAGGCCACACGCTGCTAATAGCTCTAATAATAACACAAGAAACACCATACCAGGCATGTAATCAACTGATCATAATATTGACAAATGTCTCCGTAGAGATATCTGCAAACTCACAACCAGCTATGCGTACTCACCAAGACAAACTACTTTAAATAGTGGAACTTGTAATAGTACTATAGTCTGTAGTTGACACGTGAATTTATTTGATTCTTAATAATTATCAACTGTTAGACGAATCTGTAGCAGCACCAACTCACATGGGATGTGTTTTATTTAATGATATGTTATACAACAAACAAACACATAGAATGTTTTTGCCAAATGTATTACATAGATAAAGGACCTTACTGACGGTATATATATATAATAATATCATACATCTCAAGACAATCTTGTACCCTGTTGAACTTGTAACACATGAATAACGCAGATGAAGGATTGCCCAGGCACTATGAAGTGGGGTTATTGAATTAATTCTAGGGAGCTTAGAACGAAAATTTTCATGAACTTTATTATGTTTATTAACAATAACTATATTTTGTCTTCATTTGCCACCCACTTTAAGTCATCCTCATTCACTGTAAGTCTCAATCCTCGGCTTGTAGTGGATGAAGATTACAATGGTAAATTCAGGACTGAAAGGGTTGACACTTCACACTCCACATCCGAATACTCGTGCGAATTTTCTTGATTGAATTAAATAGAAAAAGTCCAAAAACGATTTTAGACGTGATTAGCGCACAAGGGTTAGACTCATCTTGGTGATTCAAATTTGATTCCTTGGTTGCTGGGAAGGCTCGTATATAACCACCAATCTCATATAGCCACCAATATTGGTGGTTGGCAGTTTCATTACCCAGGGCCCGTATTATCTTACAAGTTACGATATATCGTAGGCTTCGGATTGGTCGAGATGGCCATCTCGACCAATCTGAAGCCTACGATATATCGTAACTTGTACGAGAATACGAGCCCTGGTGTGGTCACCGGGAGTTAGTCAATATCAACTGAAGTTAAAATAGGTCAATGATATCCCAATTCATATGAGGTACAGTGTGCCAAAGGCTGTACACCAAGCCATGTAAGCCTACTGCTAACTACTTGGTCTTCAAGGAATGATCTAAAATGATGTGACTGTCAGGTATCTAAATCTTGCACAGCATCCTGATGATGTGGTTTAACCCTTCAACCGCCGGTGGCGCATATATTAGGGTTTTCATTTTTTATTAGCACAATTAAGTACCACCTTTTAAACATGTTAAAGATAAAATATGACATCAATCAGCAATATTTGAAAACAGTTTACCTCCATTTTGTCAAATCTGAATAATTTTCACTCACTTGAAGTTGTGGATCGCGTCAGCGAGACACAATTTCAAGTGGGTGAAAATTCAGATTGAATAATTTGGCGGCTAAAGGGTTAATTTACAACTGACCTTTAAATTCAGAAGGTGATTCTTCAGCAATTGGCTGCAACCCATGCCCAGCAGACACGACATTGAATGGTGGTTTAACGTTGGTCCACGTCTACGACGATGGAACGCTGGGTTATCACACATTTTGAGTGATCAGTCACTCAAATGTGTAATAAGGGGTTACAGTCAGGTGCTGAAGAATCCTCTACTCAGTCCAGTAGAACCTGCTATGAGCAGCCACCCTATAGGCAGCCAACCTCAAATGGGAGGCCACTTGAATATTCCTTAAACCTCCTTGAAAGTTCACTTTTCAAGTGCCCCAAAGATGGCTGCTCATAGCAGGTTCTACTGTACGAAACAACCATAAATATTTGTAACAATAAATATCTAGTCAGCATAAGCCCTGAATACACTAACTATCAGTTTTAAGACTGAACCAGATAATTTATCATTTTTTACATTAAGTTATAACAAAATTATGAGAAACACCGTTATTTAATAAGAGAATAAATAATAGATAATAAAAAAAACCTCAACTAGAATGAAGTTGACGACCAACAGAAACAAAAGAAAAACAATCGTATAAGTATATGTTGATACATTGATCTGTCAGATTTCTACTTGCAGCCCAGCAAACAGGGGAACAACATTGGTTGAATGTTGGTTCCCCGTTGAACCAACCTTGGGAGAGATCGAGAGAAAAAAATGACGGTCGACAACAGAGAGAATCACTAGCAGTTCCCATCGAATACAAGACGCTGAACCAATGCTGGACCAAGATTAAGCCAGCATCATTTTAACATCTTGTGTTTGCAGGGTCAGTACACTGGCCTCGTCTTAATCACCAACATTGATTCAATAGAATTACAAGTTTCACATGTCGTTTTGTTACATCAAATATCCTCATGTACATTTTTAAATCATGCTGCCATATTATTTAAATAATTATAATACAATTTTTTTACACAATATACCAAAGGATCAGATGGAAAAAAATAAATAATCCTTTTTCACTAGTCACTGCTATTAAACTATTGCATAGGACAGCAATTCTAATTGCAACGTGACAAAAGAAGTAATTAACCGAGCTATTATTATTGCATACAGTCATTATTCAAAAAACAGTACATGTATATTGTATCAACCATTTGGTCATAGAACTGCAGAAGGCCAATACTGGAAATATTGATATACAGTTATATAATTCACTGTGTGGTTTTATTGTACTGTACTTGAAATGTTTGAAGATGAATGCAGAAGACTACTCTGCCGTTCACAATGAAAAGGCTGTCTTTTGGCTTATGGCAGTACTGCAGTATGATCTTTCAATGCGAATTATTGTGGTGAAGGACAGGACTTCCCTAAAAGACGAGCTGTAATGCTGGTTCATTGTTGTACCACTGTCTACGACAATGGCCCTACATTCGACCAGCATTGAACCAACATCATGACGTCACAGTGATTCATCTCCACTTGTGAACGATGCACAATGTTGAAAAAACTATGTCATTTTGACAAAAATGTGTTATTATTCATACCTTTATAATTAATAGAATTATTATTAGTTTTCTACACAATCAATATAAATTGTAGAAGACACTGGAATAAAAGAGGAAGGTTACATTCCAGTAAACACAAAACATTTGTATAACATTTATACAACGTCAACCAAGCGTCTTTGACGTTGGTGCAACATTGTCTAAATGTTATATAAATGTTTTGTGTTTGCTGGGACAGCACTTCGAAAACATGATCATTATAAATGATAACGATAAGTTGTTCTAGTTTAACTGAAAATAGCAAACAATGATTTAACCGGTAACCATTTTTGCTTTAGTTTCACGAGGTCACATTTGAAGTGATCTTTTCTTGTTGCGGTAAACTACTTTTGAGAATGATAATAGTGTGTTTGTGTTTGTTCATGACAGATTATGAGTAAAGTAATATATTAACACATTTCTAATTGTTCATTTCGCGTCTACTGCAAATTTGTGACAGTGTTGAGAAGAGATAATTGACTTTTTAAAAGGATGAACATCTCACTTTAATAAATACATAGAACCTGCTATGAGCAGCCACGCTTGTGACACAGAAAAAGTGACCTTTAAACGCAGGTGGCTGCTTATAGGAGGTACATCTCTATACAAAATGCCATTTTAGGGAATGGCCAAGTGGCCTCCCATAGGAGGTTGGCTGCTCATAAAAGTGGCTGCTCATAGCAGGTTCTACTGTATTAACAGAATGACAATAATATATCAATTAGCTATAGATTTCGATCCTAATAATTTTCATCAATTTTTTGCGACAAAGAGAAATTATGTTAAGTTCAGAAAATTGTTTAGATCTTAAGGGGAAAATATGTTGATTTAAGAAGTAAAAATTGAGATTTGTCTCTGTAGTACAGTGTATTGTATAGTATTTTTTTATGAAACTATACATATGATTCATGCCAATATATATGTGTAAACGTGTTTGCAAATGTTGTTAAATGTTGACAATGTTTAGCCTTTTAATCATCTAACAATGCAATATATCAATATACATAACAAAAATTATTCGACAGCCAGGTACAGATATGAAGCAGTGATTATTGTGTGATCAGATATTTATGAGCTTCTAAAGCCGTGAAAGAAAGAAACTCAGCAGTACTCCAGCTTGACCTGTATAAACTGTGCCTTTTAGGCCAAAATAAACCTTCTTCAAGATGGCCAGTGCAGCAATGATTAATTGATATAAATGCTCATCTAAGAAACGTATGTTCCCTTTTTATCTTCCACTATTTTTTAGACTAGATGTGAGTATTGTGTGATCACCACATCACCAACAACACATGCAAGGATTCCTGTCAATTCTTTGCAGTGAATAATCAAGATTAACAAGAATCTTCAAGACTTAAAAAAAACAGATGACGTCACATGACAAATAGTTTGTTCAGTTATCACCTCTTTTTGCCGTAATTTTTTTTTTCATTCTGCAGGTGTTTATGTAGCAAGTCAGACACCAGTTGTAACCTTTTAATTGTAGTGTCTTTACCCAGCACAGTCATCATCTCCGCCACGGCCGGTCCCTCCTGTAAATGGCAGATAAAAACCATCAGCCCTCACACCGCTAAATTAAATACACTGTAACTTACATTTTCACTCACTTAAAGTTGTGTCTCGCTACCGCGATCCACAACTTCAAGTGGGTAAAAATCACTCTTATTTGTTTAAATTTAGACTAAACATTTGCAAATCTTGATGTTTAGACACCCATTTCGTTCCCAATACCTGTGGTTTATTCGGCTAATAAAATGAATTAAAAACAACTATAGTCACGCTTAGCGGTTTAAAGGTTAACCCTTTACAGTCTAGTGATGTATTTATGCACACAAAAATAAATAACTATAGCAAAAAAAACATTTCCAATGTTACACTGGATTAAATTTTTCCTGAAAATTTGGAATCCAACGAGCATAAAATGACATCTATGCCGTCAATAATTCTTTTGACATCACCTCAGCTCAGGCTACGGCGTAGCCAGAGCTGAGCTGAGTAGATTTCAAAACTATTGATATCAAACTATTGATGGTCTAGTGTATGGATAGTGCCCTCCTTACTACCAATAGTTCTTTTGACATCTACTCAGCTCAGCTCTTGCTACGGCATAGCCAGAGCTGAGCTGAGTAGATTTCAAAACAACTATTTTGTGCAATGAAAACCCTTTACTTTTACCATCAAGTTATCTTACTTAAATTTTCACCAACTTGAAGTTGAGTCTCTCTACCACTACCCACAACTTCAGGTGGGTGAAAAGTACTCATATTTGTTTAATTTGAGACAAGACATCAGCAAATATTGATGTTTACTATTTTGAAAAATATCAATATTGGAAAAGTATGCAGATCTCATCCGTATTTTATTATAGAAATTGATAGTTTCATAAGCAGCTTCTCTCAAAATAATGTAATATTTTTAGTGGCCCAAGGAAAGCCGTACATAGCAAGTTTCCCTGGATTTTCATCTATGCAAATATACAGCACGTAACATAAAATTGATACGATAAGGTACTGGTATCAGTAGCATATTTTTACCAAGTAATTCACATCAAGGTGAATGAAAATGAGAAGAAATCAACAAGAACTTAAAGGGTTGAAAATGAAAGTGTTTGTGATCGCAATTTCAATTTGTTTCTCAATGTGTAAATGACTTACCCAGAACAAAGTTAAAGTAATAAATATAGTACAATACATTTAGTATTTTTAAATGTCATACCTCCATTCCACTCATCACTGTTCGCATTACTTTCATGTAAGGGCTGAATTTGATATTCTTTAATTTTGTGAATTGCTTCAAATGGCGACTAAGTTCCTCCCTTGTAAATTTCTCTTGTGGAAGTGTTTTGACTTCATGTATTGTCCACTCGAGCAGCTGAATAATATATATAGGTATTAGGAGATAAAACAAAGGTAATAAAATGTCAAATTGACACAATGTAGAAATGCTTAACCCTTTCAGCGCAGGGACTGTCTTTAGACGGGGGACTGTCCCCACACTGAAAGAATTTAACATATAATAATGGCCGTAGACCCATAACAATGAAGCGGATAAGCTAACTAATTTTTCAAACCCTTTAATCTACATGGCTTATACAAAAATATCTCAGCATTGTAAGGGTTAAATATATTCAGATTGTGAAAAGTGCTATACCTGTATCCTGTGGAAACAATAAAATAAAATAATAATAATGGTGAGTTCTTATATAGCGCACATACAATGCTCTGTGCGCTTCACACATATTACCCCTGGTCACTGAACCTGCTCATTCATGTACCATTTCAACTCCCTTTTTGGAGCATACAGCACTTGCAGCCATTTCGGCGCTAGGAACTAGTCGCACACATTGCCATCTCTGTCCTACCAGGTACTCATTTACACCTGAGTCAAGTGAAGCATGTGAGGGTAAAGTGTCTTGCCCAAGGACACAACATCGAAATAATGTCCCAATATTGAGAGGGGAGAAACATGATATTTCTCCGAAAATCCTGCACCAAGCGGGATTCGAAACCGCACGGCAGGCAGTGACATTGGCAAAGCTCCGCGCTCTAGCCATTGCGCCACGTCCCTCTCTAATATATATATCATCTGTACAATATATCATCTGGACACCTTTCTACTCTATTTATTACGTTTAAAGGTAGTTATAAATTAAATATAATTTATTTATGTGGACATAAATTGAGAATGACACACCAACCTCTAACAGATTATCACTGTCTGCCAGATTAACGATACTGAGCTGCGAAGGTACTAGCCACAAAAACTCATAATCTGTCGACACTAGGTCTTCAAGAAGAGTTATACGATCCTGAAATGTAATTGATTGATTGATTATTTAGTTTATTATTATGACATTGTACATTTATCCACATTTCACAATCATGTTACATGGCCCATTATAGGTCAATCAAGAAAAAATAATCTAAATTTGAATAAACAGGTTTGTAAAATATGCTGCAGTGCACCAATAACATTATAACTATATACTAAGAAATGCGATTTCACTGACAAAATGCGCCTTTCAATGACGAAACAGCACATTCTGTCTTCCTCTCCATCCTTGTTACGTAAACAACTTTAATATTCAAACTAAACTTCTACATGACATGATAAAAACAAATTTGTCAATATTTCATAATTTTTTTTTCTATATAGGCCATACATTATAAGCCAGTAAATACGGTACAATTCATTGCCATAAAATTATTAGCTGAAACAATGACAAATAAAATGGAGCTCATCCTCTCATACACATACATATATAACAAGTCTAGAAACAAAACCTCTAGCCCAACCTCTAGCCCTTGTCCTGGTGGGATCATAATATACTATACTGTTTGAAATTATTCTACTGAATCAAATATTTAGTGGCAGCTAGATACTCAGTTTATTTCATTCAATTCAATTCGAGAGATGTCTACGTTTCATAAATGGAATTTATTTTCAACATTAGATGCAAGAAATTGTGTTAGCCACTCTGGCTTTAACCCTTGTCCAGGCGAGTCATCTGATTTAAATTTTCATTTAATACAAATATTAAAACAATTATAGTCATGCGTAGCATTTAACCTTCTGGGAGCCATATTCGGTATTTTTGAATCCATCTCCAGTGAATCATTAATAATGACCACATTGACATATATGATACAAGGATATGTTCAGAACAGTTGTTGGGCTTTACATTTCTGCTGGTGGCATGCCTCTATGTACCATGACCTAATTAATAATTCAAAATTCCTGTAGAAAATGTGCACTCGTGTGAGAAAATTAAATGGTTTAGATGACTGAAAAATAGTAGGAAACAATTCAGCAAGACAATGGTTAATATACAATAAAAAGAAAAAATAATGAAATATTTTTGTTTATATTAGAAAAAATAGCCAATGGCTTTAACTTTTGCCAGTTTGAATCTCACAAACGGGCCATCGTCTTTTCAACAACTATTTGAGATCGAGTCACGAGGCTCAGATCCCCCCCCCGGCCTCATGCGACATCGAGGCCCAACCTTCATATGATCGTAATTTAACGACCAGCATAATAAAGTACGAAAGTGGGGAAGGAGGGAGGGAATTCTGTAAAGCCATTGGCTATTTTTTCTAATATAAACAAAAATATTTCATTATTTTTTCTTTATATGTCAAAAAAATGCCAATGGCTTTAACTTTTGCCAGAATCCAACCAAGGGGGGAGGAATCACGAAAGAGCTTATTCCTAATTTTAAGTTCTTTGATCCATATAACATTCAATACTCAACGTAACTATATTAGATTGAGTATAAAATTTCTCCCATATTCACTATGCACGGCAAGCCTCCTGATGAGCCGTAGAAGCCAAAGAGACTCAGTGTTCTACCTGAACTCTTGGCTAACCTAATAAAATCTATTTGTTTACTATCCTCATCCATCCGTTTTTATTTATAAAATATACATTGTTGTGAGGTCCGTTAACTATTAACGGTAACCGGATCTCACAACCTCCTGGAGGGAAATTCCCTTGCAGCAGGATGTACATGCATTCAAGTGATTGTAAATCGAACATAAATGTTCAGAATTACGGAACTGTACAACTGACTAAAGTATGTATGTTCCTTCAAATTATTTAACAGCTGAAACAGTAATTTAATAAATACTGGGTCGCATTAGTTAAAGAAGGATGTTAAACACATCCACAAGAAGTCCTACGTTAGTAGTCCTTCACTCACAAACCTAAGTTTATATATATACAGTTCACTTCCTTTTGGAAGATAACTTTGTAGATCACTACTCCATTCTCCTCGACAAGAGGGAATTTTTGACAACCCCGAACATATCCCTTCAAACAAAAACAAAACCATTGATATGTTCTTATTCAAATTAGATGTAAGATCAAGTCCTGATGGTATGTAGTTCCAATCACGGCTTGAGGTGGAAACTCCGCCACCTAATTATCTAATGTTCCTTGAACGTGCAACCTGAGTAAGTTGAGCACTTCATTTCAAATATCCTCTTATTCTTTGTCTGAGGTATTCAAGGAATATCCCATTTAATCATTTCCTATAATAACAATAGCTATATGATTTTGTTATTCACTTATTCCATTATCTCTTTAGTTTTCACTTGGTTTGTAATTCTCATACTTTTTTTTTTTTTTTTTTTTTTTTTTTTTTTTTTTTTACTAGAAAGTGTTCTACTTTGAAGGACCATTCTACCATTTTTATCTAGAAGAATATTCTTCTCAACAAGGTAGTGTTGAGATAAATTATTCTATAATTATATTCATACACATCAAGAGGTTGAATTAATTCATACTATCCCTAACTTTAAGGAATTCTAATTCTGTATGACATGGTTATATTTTATAACCTTACAACCCTTTTATTTTCGACACACTCACAATTTTGTGATATGCCAATAGAAAAACAAAATTCTCGACATGTCCTCATTTGTTAAAGAGTTATTCATCAATCTCTTGATTTTAAATCTTGATCCATCATAAAAGGGCAACTCTATAGGTATTATTCTTAACCTATAATTGTTTAACTCTGCTTCATACATACCCCAGAATCCTAACCCAAGTTAAAATTCTGGTCCCTAGCAGAGTTTCCCACATAGAATTTTTATATTTTTATTAAATCCTTGTCAAACAATTATTCTTTGACCCTTCAGGAGACATATCCACATAAGAATTATGTCTTAGTCTCCTAATAATTCAATGGATCCAAGTATAAACAATAACTTGTTAACTTTAGGAATTGTCGAAAGAACAATTCCTCCGAATGTTTAAACTTCTAAGGACGAGGAGTAATTTACCCCCCCCCCTCTTTTTTAGGATTGAATCGCATTGATCCACCCCAAAATTTATAACATCCATGAAACTTAGAAATTAGTTAGTTTCATAAATAACTAAATTATTTATTAGACCAACTTGTGACTTCAATGAATAATTGACTTAACAACTAAGTCAATTATCATTTAAACAATTACTCTACCTCATACAATTTGTTACTGACGAAGAACATTACCCTAACCCTTCCTCCTCTATTAATAGTAATTTAGACTTCAGTCTAAATGACATTTGACCACGATTCCTCAAGAATGAAAGACCTCTTTGAATGGGGCTTTTCCTACCTGATTATTCAAGATCACATATAGAAGGAAGAGAACTTAATGTTCATCATTCCAATAACAAATCAATTCAGGTCTTGAGGTTCGTGAAGAGGAAGCCTTCAAGTAACCCCTCTTTCAGACAAATTCAAGAGGAAGTGAAGAGTATAAAAAAATTCATACTAAATTTTTCTACTACTTCAATCTCATTTCATAATAAGTCACTTCTTCCTTAATATTCTTCCTAACCCAGTTTCAATTAACTTAACTGGAACTGGTTAGTCTAAAATAATACTCATAGATTCACCATCTTGGAGATCTAATAACCATACATTATTCAGGAGTAGCCTCAAGCGCGACATACTTGAATATCCAAAGGAATACCATATTTTTAATGGTTATTCATAACTACAATTATATTAAAGTGATCTGATCCCAATCAGATCTTAGCCTTAAATAATTCAAAAAAATCTATGATTACATTCATTGACTCTCTATAACTTAGTCATTAAATCCCAAAGTTCACTTTTTCATGGATTATCTATGACCGTTATCTTTGTAGGATTTATTCCACAGTCCCCGATGTTATTACATCAAGGAATGACTTCCGAATCTCGGAGGAATAAAATATCAATTAACCATTAGAGAGGGGAACATGCCCCATGATACCCTTATCGTAGACTTATCCACTATATATACCTAGGAAACTTCCAAATATGGAAAAATGTCAATATATACTACTGATCATATTATTGCACTCCATTATTCAATAACGTCAGAAAGTAAGGATTATAAATAAATACTTACTTACTGTATTCCAACGTTTCCCCTTATAAGTTTATACCGGATGACCACGTCAACTGATGTATAAATAAATCAGGCGAAAATTTTTTATCCTTATTTTCCAAAAAATTTCCCGACTTCCTTCGGAATCCCTAATTCCTACCGGAAGAATCAATTCTTAATATCCTATTGGTATTCTGCCAAACAGGAATTATGATTGAAACATCAGATTCTTTATTAGTACTGTAAATATAAAGACTGTCTCCCTCCTAGTGGACAGTCCTTAATATGTGCTATATTTTCACTCTGACTCTCCAGAGTTTCTCTCAATTTTGTAATTGAATTACAGATTTGGGAAATGAATCTCTGTATCACTTTGTTAATCAATCTATCTTTGTAGATACTAAAATATTGATAAGTGTTTCCCACCGAGCTATACTAACTCAGGAACAGAAAGGCCATCATATGCTTCTCTGCTCCAGAGATCATATTTCCAATTACTCATGTCGCAACATGTGATATCGCACATCTTATTATTTAATCAGTATCTTGCATGATCCGGAGCTATATCTAGAGACAGTAATAACGATATACAGGCTTTCTCCTTGTATATTTTTATTATTAACTTTAAGAATCTCTAAGATTATACACATGTATATTACAGACTCTATCCAGATTTTACTCAATTATCATGATATAACTGGCCCAAAGTCCTGTTTTCCAGAATCTCACCAGAAAGAAATCAACAACCCCATAATTTCGGGGTTAATAAATTTCATTTAATTTATAATGAGAGACAAGTGTTGTAAAGGTGTCTAACACTGATATAACCTTCTGAGTCCAACCACGAGCAGTAGCTTAGCGGAGGACACAATCCTTTGGACTAATTAGAGATTCTAATTCAATTATGAATTTCAAGAACTTTTAGCCAGTTCATACCCATATTCTTCACCCAATTTCATCAAATTTGCATGAATCAGACCTATTGATCACCCACTGGGAGTCATATAAAATCTGAAGGTGAAGATCTTCAAAAGAAGAACAATAATTCACTTAGAGATATATCCAAACCTTTTGAGGAAAGTAAGAGGGGTTAAAACCATCTCAGTATTTACCCACTCAAGATGTTTACCATATCTTGTTAAAAATAACAGGTATACTTCCCTGCAATTAGAACTGGTAAACCCAGTTACGAAACTTTCAGGGAGAATCTGTTCCCTCCAACTTTCCTCCCTGGATTATTAATCTCAATCTCTTAAGGAATTAAATCTTCCTTCAAGGGTTCGGTGGAAGGCTTCATTAGAAGCCTTTACAGGTAAACTCCTCTTAAAGAAGTTTACACTTAGACCCAATTACCAGTCAATCAGTCTCACTTATAGTAGTGCCATGGCAATCTACTGAAATAAGAAATAATTTATTTATAGACTGCACCACCAATATCACGGAATAATTTGTCTGGTGTAGTTTCCCAATTTGCCACATAACTATGTGCAAAATCTACACTTTAATACTTTGTTGTAGCAGTTTCCCACATGCAGAATAGTAGCTTGGTATATGATCATATGGTAAACTGCTGCACAATTTCCTTAAACAAATTATTCCGTGTAAAGTACAGAGATATCTTGGAAAACACTAGAAATCAATCAATAGTATGAGTAGTTTCCTACTACATCCCCTGTAGGGAAACTATTCATTATTTCCCTCTGTACGTTGGTCTAATCTGCTAGCATCTGACCGAAGCCTGTGCTGTATTCCAACCTGAAATCAATTCACTGACCTGGTGGAATACCAGAATGTTCCAATCCGTGCGAAAGCACGTAATAAAACTCCAGTACAAATCTGAAGACAAGAACATTCTATGGACGTGGTATTATCCATGTCCTGCAGAAACCGGACCCTTAACTCTTTAAGTCCCATAAACCGCTCATAGCGGTTTAAAATCATCAGATTACTGAAACCTGCACATAATGGTTTCCTTCTTCATAAATAATACAGTAAAACTGTATTTTCCTGACAAATATAACTAGGACTGAAAAAGTTAATGGTCCGGACCGGTTCAACCCGGGTACGAGTACTTAACCCGTACGAACTCGTAACACCCTATGGGATAGGAGCTTTTATAGCAACCGACCTTCTTATTAACTTTATCACCAAATAGCAATTATTATGGTATGCGAATTACTCGCTAGAAGGAATTGGAGCATGCTCTTAATTGATTATTTTATCAAACCATCCCTGGTGGAGGCAAAGCCCCACCGGGAGCGGCCGTAACCGAATCCGATGGGGTGAGGATCCGGAAGGTAGTGCGTAAACCTGTACGCTCCACTCTAACACAGAACACACTCCTCGAGTTCTGGGGATAGATATTTCTTTACCCCAACTGTGATTCCCTTAGGAACCGCAGATTTTCCTGAAATAGAAATATTAATTATTTCTTAACAGTTCAATGTTTATAACAATTCTGCTTTAAAACAAATAATAATAATTATTTGCTCATTTATTAAATATTATTGAGTGATAATTATAACCTCAATTATTAATGTTCTTATAAACCTAAATATAAATTTATATTTAAATGATATATAAACAGAATTATTAATAACACAAATTACAAAATATAATCTCCAGGGAAATTCTATATCCCCTGGTAATTTATATGTACCATAAACCAATTCACTATGATTCACAATCAACATTATCATTATAAATATTACAGGACTTTTTAATTTCATGTTTAGACTAAATATAAAGTCTACCAGACTGCAGTCCTTCTTGATTGGTTTATCACCATAAAAAGAAATTACTCTCCTTTTACACAAAATCACTAGTTTAATACTAGTAAATAATTCTCATTAATATTCATATTTATAATTAATTGATATATACTCTAAATGATAGAATCATCCAAATCTTCATTGACTGAAAAATATTGTATTCACACTAAGTCAATTGATTAACCCCTGTAATTAGCGAGATATAGTACTGTGACTGTGTCATTAGACACGAACAGACATGACATGCTTAATACATACATGACATTGTTGTCATGTGTACAATTCTTTATCGTACAAACCATTTAGAAAATAAGTGCAGATGAATTAGGTCTAGACTACCATAGACAGAAATTCGTCTCTATCGCTGGCCGCCCGGCGTTCACCCCTTGCGGTAAATTGCCGGGACTGACGTCGTTAATGTCGGCCAACTGCACTGATAGACATGTACTGACCACTCGCTAATACAGACCATCAATACGCTCAAGTGTACAGAATACTATACAGTCACACCCATCTCAACTCAAGTATACCTGTATGCTGTGGATGTGTGTTCCACGGCATGGTTTACTGAGATAGGATAATTATTCTGATTTTGATTTAACCAAAATACCAATTCAGATTTAATAATTTACAAGATAGTTCCAAGGGACTAAACAATCCCTAAAGCTATGAATTGAAGCGTAACCACACGACAATATCATAACGCACACTACGTGTTAAAGAGGTGTACTATAGGCCTAGCCTGTACACTTCCCACCGGCTCCATCGTGACATAGCAGTAATCAGCGACAGCCATGCTCATCAGACGGACGACCGTTCAACTATCTTCGACTCAAAATCTAATGATTAATTAAATCAATAATCTCATCCGACCAGGTCTTTATTCCTGAGACGGTAATCTCTTCAAATTGAACCTAAAAATTAGGTAAGCACTAGCGTTATTAGCACTTTATTACAGAGATTTCTAAGATTAAATTTAACTTAGCTCTGTCGATGGCTCGTGAAATTTTCATATGAAGGTTGGGCCTCGATGTCGCATGAGGCCGGGGGGAGGGGGGATCTGAGCCTCGTGACTCGATCTCAAATGGTTGTTGAAAAGACGATGGCCCGTTTGTGAGATTCAAACTGGCAAAAGTTAAAGCCATTGGCATTTTTTTGACATATAAAAACAGTTTTGCTGAAAGGAAGATACTATTCTGCATGCTGTACATAAATCGCTTGTCCCACAAAAGTAGACAGTTAGCTTTTTTTGCATGTAACAACCAATAAAAAATTGTACCTTTGCCCAATCTAGGACATTTCCTATATATTCATCTGTCAAGGTGTCTTCACTGATATCACTTTTTCCACTTCTGAAAACACAGAAATAATTATAAAGGGTTGTCAAAATATAAAAGAAACAAAGGTAAATGATTTGTCATTTGTAGTTAATTTGGTAAGATAAACACAGCACAGATATTATGTATCTGACATGTCCCAGTCAAATGATTAAAATTCGTGAAAAGTATATGAAAAAACTATAAAAACTTACTATTTCACATAAGTTAGTTTCAACTAAAATATGAAAGAGATAAGACCACTGTAACTCAAACAACGGCTTTCTATATAAATTATAAAATGAAACCCATGACATGATGAATTCACAAATTTCCTCTTAATTTTATCTATTGTACATAGTGGAATAAGTTTTATCTAGATTCTAGTTTTGGGAAAAAGCTTGCAACAAGCATGATGTATGCAGCAGATTTACTGCGCGATGGTTCTGTCAATATGTCAAAGAGAAGGAGCAACTAGAATATTATAAATACAAAATATCTTCATAGTCTTTGGATTTTGAACTATTTATAAAAGTTACACTCAAACGGGAAAATAAGTTTATTAACAATGTCACCATAAGTGCAGATTACCACAATTTGTTGCTTGGTAGAAATTATTGTTTCATCATAACATTGCAATTAGACAAAAACAATTTTATTAGCTTGACCACTTATTTTAGACAATATACAAAAGAATCATCGACAATGGACTATTGGTTGCTACATATTACATAACATATGGCTCCTTAGCAGCCTGTGTTGTATGGGGTAATGAAATAAGTGGCACACACACTTTGCTGAAACGGACAATAAATTGAAAATAACACACTAAAAGAGTACGATTATCTTGCAATATGACACATTTTCTAAGTATGTGAGGCATACTAAAGGGTCCCTTCTATAAGTACCTATGATTAAAGTTTTCACAGACGAGATCTCTGAGTTGGTTTATAACATCTGCACGCTCTTCTCCTTCTAATTTTTGTGCTATGTGTGTTTGATTAAGATCCCGGAGTCGGCTCAAATCAACACGGGTTGAATTTGTAGTAAGTGTGTCAAGGTCAAACTGAAAATAAAGAACACAACAATTACAAATAAAAAAACATTACTGAACAATACCAGATAAAAACTTTTAATGTTTGCCTAATTGAACACTTTCGAAACTAATCCAGAGATTCATGTGGGTTAAAAATCATTTTAAATGAGCAAATTCAGACATTGTGGTCAAATATCAAACCAACACAAACACACTCGTTTGACGAGATCATAAGAACAACTTTATGATTAGGAAAAATAAGTGTATTTTAGTACTGCTAGCCATGTGGTGATGTGCAACTCTGCTGTGCAAAGCAAAAGACAGCAACTTTTCAAATAAGCGCTAACTGGCTTTTGGCTTTACACGGTGGAGCTAGTCACCAGTTTATTATGGTTGCTTACATGTTCAACAAGTTCTGAGAGTCGCATTCCATGGGTGTCACTCGTGGTAAAACCTGAGCCACCTGTTTGTGTCAACAAATTGAGAACAGCTTCTGGTGAATAACCCTGATTCTGTCAAAACAAAGAATATGAATTAACTATTACAAATTTCAATGAATCCTTAACTCGACTATAGTTGTTTTTAATCCTTTAACCCTTTCAGGCCTGAATTTACCATTGTCATCTTCATCCACTACAAGCCGCGAATTGCTGTCGCAATTCTTGACTTGAAGTGGATGAATATGACTTGAAGTGGGTGGGAAATTGAAGAAAATTGTCATGTATTGGTTAACTAGTTTCATATAAATTATCATTCTAAAACACCTAGTTGTAGGAAAATTTAGTCTGTTTTCAGGGATGTAAAATGATGCTTTAATGCATCGTGGAGGCTCAAAGGGTTAAAGAGCTGATTAAATCACTGTTATCGGGAACGAAATGTGTGCTTAAACATCAAGATTTGCAAATGTTTAGTCTTATAATAAACAAATATGAGAATTTTCAGTCACTTGAAGGTGTGGGTCGCGATAGCGAGACACAACTTCAAGTAGCTGAAAATTTAATGTACTATTATCATTCAACTATATGACGTGACCATTGGGAGTAAAATTCATCCAAAAGAAAAAGCTACAGGCAAATAAAATAAGCTGTTAACCTGTTGAACACAAGATTATTATGCTACTGCTCTGTTTCTGAAACGAGATTATTTTATGACGTCATAGTTATCTCATGCAATCAGACCCGGAGATCTCCTGGGCTCGTATCTGAATGGTCTCCCTAAATCACGGAGATCTCCGGGGCTCGTCACAAACGGGTTAAGATTTTTTTTCATATATTACACAAGGGCATTTCATACGGTCATGTAATTTTTATTTACTTCAATAGTAATAGCAAGCTCCAAATTAATAAAAAATGCATAAAAAAGGAATGAATAATGGTTGTTCAATAACAAATCTACCTTAGCTGATAACAAAATATACTAGACTGTAATAATTAAGACTAATGGCTGATCAAGTATTATATAATTATGTCACCCTGTTGTTCAAACATCATTTATTGAATAAATGCAACTGAATCTAAAGACCCTCTTAATCTATTAGACTAAATACATACATGGTAAAGAAATAATTACCAATGGCTCAAAGATGGTGAATACAGTTCTCTTGTTAGAATACTTACTCTTAGATATTCTACATGAATATCATTTTGCCTTTTGGACAGCTTTGTACCATCTCTGTAAAGATAAGTCATTTGAGATGACATTTTTTCAGTTACAACTTCATATATGTTTAACTCCCAAGACAGGTGTCTTAAAGTGTGACTTGCAACACAAATTTTAAAATGCACATTTTGTTGTACTTTTTAAGATGAAAGTTTTCCGATACATCACATATCACCATCTAAAGCAAAAAGACAAACAAATGGATATTTTTTGAAAAAACAAACAATTTCAAGTATGCAAAATGCACAATACATTTAAAACATAATGTACACCACAGTGACACAATGTCTTCATTGAAACAATTTGTTTTTTTCATTATTAAAAATTGAATACTTAAATGTATGTAACAAAACAAAACTATCTGGAAAGAGTGACAAGCTGTTTTGTGGATGACCATCAATGCCCGATGTCAAAAAGAAGATGTTGCCAAATATTACTTCTACAATTAGAATTAAATACTAAATTTAAAATCAAAACTAATGTCACATGGACAAAACGAGCATTCCATGGCAATATGAAAGTTGCAGGAACAAAGCCAACATTATATTGACATTTTGTGAAAAACATGTTTTTTTCAAATAAAATAAAAAATAAATGTATTTTTGTTAAACACAATTTACACAGGCTTACACATGAATAAATAGATTGATAGAAAAATCTCTTGCCTCTAGATTTCTTCACTGAACAACCCCCCACCATGCTTTGACTGAAAATCATGGTCTAAGGCAACAATAAACAGTCTCTCCCGGCAAAATTCAGTATAACCCAGCAGAGACAGTGAAAAAAAAATGTAACGCACATTACCAGGTACATACATATTTTGACAGAAATTTATTCAGCCACACAAACTGCTTTTTTTTTCAAACAATAATAATTTTAATTTAAAAATTTATTTCAACTCAATTCATACAAAATAATCTTCTGTTTCAGGCTTCTTCTGGTTTTAATGGTATATTCATTATTATTTGGAGAGTTAGTCATATACAAAGGTAAAACTGTTACGTACCAGTAATTTAATTTCAATAGTGTAGCGACAAAAATCAATTCATAATTCAGGTTTTAATATTTAATATTTTAAATATTTTTTATTATATAAACATGAACAGACTTATAATCTCTCACTTGTTCAAAAGAAGTGGCAAATGTCCAAACTTTGGTGGTTGCCAGCCAAATGCAAAGTAGAGTAGTATGTGCTTACTTGTAGAGACTTGCCATTCCTAACAATTAAAAACATGTTCTTTTAATTAGGCCTACTTTTAAAAATAATTTTCAAAGAAAAATAAATATTGATAATAACATTACTCACCGCACCTCGGAGAACATGACTTATTTTCATTAGATGATCATCAACGACATTAGCAAAGTGGTATGTCGGGTAACGATCTGATTTCAGCAACACCTAGGTAAAAATTTGCAAAAAAATGAAAGTTTCCCAAACATTTAAATTTCTGATCTCTGGGACAATTATGAAAACAACAGTAGAACCTGCTATTAGCAGCCACTCTTATGAGCAGCCAGCCTCCTATGGCAGGCCCCTTGGATATTCCTCAAAATGACAATTTGTATACAAAAGAACCTTTTATGGGCAGATACCTGCATTAAACAACCACGATATCTGTGCCGCAAGGTCATAGCAGGTTCTACTGTACAACAAAATAAAATCGAACTGCACCCATGAAAGCGTATTACTTTACGACATAAAAAAGAAGAGGGGGTTTAATAATCTTTCAAAAGTGAAAGGAAAACATGTAACACCTTTAGAACATTTTCGAAAAATGTTAGAGACATAAATTAACTCACAGGATCTCCTTCAGTTTTGGAAACATCATGGACAATGGGACCATAGACCAAGTCGTGCCATGGTTCATTACATTCTTCAAGCTGCAACAGATCAGTCCATTCCATAATATTTACATCAATACACAGCAAACAGTCTTGATATAATTTTTTGAATTACTTTAGGAAAACTTTACCATAAATCCGTTTAAATAACACATGCACAAGTATTTATCTTTACCATTGACTGCAATCTTATTACTTCACTGTGATTACCGTATCCCCGCGCATTAACATACATGCTCTTAGTTTTCGAAAATATGTGCATGCACTTATATATGAACATGAAAATAATCTCTTCAAATTCGTTAAAATCTTCATTATTTGATTTATTGCAATCAAAAGTAAACTAAGCTAACGCTAGTAACCACTGACTGTTACTTGGAATGACTCCAGGCAATAGGTGTTGACACTACTGTCATATCACACCTCATTTGTCCACGCTTCATAGCTATCACACCCATATCTTATCGCTTTAACGGCTTGAACTGTCGGCGCATATCTATGATATAGAGCAATTCTCTTCTGATATCTACCCGTTAATAAATAAAAATAATAATGTAGTTGAGGTTTACGATCAAAATTATATTTATTTTTATTATTATGGACATATACTAGTATTGGTTTCTATAAGTCAATACATATCAATATTATTATCGATAAGTCTTTGAGTTACACTGTGGTACACGTGGTAATTTTCGAATATAAGTGCATGCACATAGTATTCGAATATAAGTGCATGCACTTATAAACGAACAAGACTACTTTTGGAGCCATGTTAAAAACAGTAGATTTTCACTTATAAGTGCATGCACGTTTATGAGCGGGGATACAGTAAGTTAATATGATTCTGTATCTAAATGCATGTACTCATCACTTGACAAATCATAATACCACCTCTGCTTATAAGGTCATGAGAATAATACAGGGCAACATAAATTACAGTATTTTTTTTTAAGATGAATACACATAAAGATGTCTTATACATCTTTACACTTCCCTCACTTTACAGCATAACGATTATTAGAAAACCAACGTTGCAAAAAAATGAAGAAAGGTTAGTTCACTAACTTTAAAGCGAATCACATGTGGTTTGTTTGTTTTTAATTTCTCCTCAATTTCTGAAGGTTCCATGTGACGGCACCTATTGTCATATCTGGGCTGCTCTCCTCGTCGCATGGCATCTTTCCTCAGCAATTCTAATCGATGTGATGAGCAGAAACAGTGATAGGCAGAGCCATTCTAATGTGACAAAAAGGTTGACATAATACTCCTTGCAGGGTTTTATAGACATTCTACTTACAACAGTTGAATTACATTACATTTTTATTTCTAATAGAAATTAGACCAACATTGCAGTACTAAATGTACAGCACTGGTAGAAACATGTTGGGAAAATATAGGAGTAAAAGTATATAGAGGTACAAAAAATATAGTATGATTCACCACAATTGCTAGACTGTTAACTTTTTTAATGCCGTTTCTGGTTAATAAACTGTGATATACTTTAGCCAATCTAACGCCTACTGATAACGGGGTGACAAGGGTAACCCCATGTTACATTACATTATGTAGGCCCCGTAGAGTAAATAGAACTGTTTAACTGATCAACAACAAACTATATGATCCCTTCTGGCTATGATAGTTAATTTACAGTCAAATTTTAATTTTACTTTCACCATCATAGCCATATCAATAGCAAATTCTAGTTTGATCAAAGTTAGACAATGAAAAGGTATCAAAACTTCATACCTGGAGCAGAGTTTGTATCATTTCCCAGTACGTGGATAGTCGTTCTGACTGAAAACATAACATCTTGTCGAGTTACCCTTACAACGCTGAATTATTTTTGTTCAAACCATGGAGAATAAAGGGTTATTTTCGATTTTAAAGCATCATAAATATCCTAGTTAGCTCTTTCTGATCCATTTGAATACCTATGTTATGTGTCTACGATCATAATAAATATTATTACACTTACAGCGTGGAGATCGACTTTAGACGACAGAATCTGACGTCTATAGAACAATTTTTTTCATGGAATTGTTTAATAATTAAACATTTATCTTTTTCTCATTTGCCGCCCAATTCAAGTCATCTTCATCCACTACAAGTCGAGAATCGTAACAGCAATTCGTGGCTTGTAGTGGATGAAGATGACAATGGCAAATTCAGCCTTGAAAGGGTTAAATAATTTTATTGGTCAACTGGTCAGCTCGGTGACCGTCTTTATACGTCAGAACATTCTGATGTATAAAGACGATCCCCGCAGTGGAAGATTTAAAATATGTATAATGGCCATAGACCCATAACATAGGTATTCAAATGAAGCGGAAAGAGCTAACTAAGCCATTAATAATGATTTAAAATTGAAATAAAACCTTTGGTCTGCATGATCTATACAAAATTAATTCGGCGTTGTAAGGGTTAAAGGCAGTTTAGAACAGTTTGGTCGACTGAAATAAGCCATTTGTCCTCATTCATACTATTCATTATCTCAGTTTCTATAAAATGAGAAATGCAGATAGTTCACATACGTATAAGATTTACATACATGAATACCTACCTCATAGTATATAAAGGGGGATTTGTGTAACAAAATATTTTATAGAAGAGTATTTTTTTAAAGAGAACATTTATGATTCTACATGATTATTATTTCACATAAAAATGTCATTTTCATATATACCTGCTTATATGGTCCAAAATGGCCTTCCCTTTGTGGACCTATCAAGTACATAATTATGAACTTTTTACTTAATTTAAATGGCATTGAAAAAACGAGTACACTGTAGTTATTTCAAAGCAACAATCAAATTCATACAAAATGAATATGGGCTATTCTCAAAAGGTGCGTCATAAATGGGGTACTTTTTTAAATAGACAAAAATGATATTACTCCATGCAAACTTGGGAATGTTTTAATACTTTTCAATTCTAAACAAACTAAAGAAGCTGGAAGAGCTTTTAAATCCAAATATGCCAATTTAATCTAATAATTATGACACATTTCACTGCTTTTTGATGCATTATTTGATGCAAATAAATGGGACATTTCAAATCATACCCAGAACAATTGTTTATCACAGGATACCAAATATTTTTTTCTAAGCAATTTACGGACTTATCTGTGGAGGAAGAACTTATTTTATATAAAAAACATATATTAGCAGCTAAATTTAAATAATTAGAGGCTTTTTTATGAAATATATTAAGCTATGGTGGTAGTAACATTTTGTGTCCTATTGACAGCTAGTACTAAATCATGTCATAAGTTTTGACAACATGTCACAATCTCTTGAAAACGTAAACTAAATAGCCAAATAATATGATGCAGATACAGAAATAATAGTTGTAAACAAAAGAAAACAAAGTAAAAGGCTTTAATTACTACTTTTACTGAACATAACATTTTTGTGTCCTACATGCATTTTCTTCTGATGTCATTTTCTTGAACAGTAGTCGCCATTTAGTGTTCAAATTGGTGTGTATACATCCATGTGTACACAGGTTGTATGTGCTTTACATAATTGTATACAAAACAATATGGAACAGAAAGAAAAAGGTATTTGTATAGGGGATGAAAATATGGTAAAATGTGTGATCGTTCGACCGCTCATATATAGTGTTTTTATTCCACAATGACTGCACAAAATAGCAGAATCAATGTTGGATCTCGTCTGTATCTATATTTATATAGTTTTGTTAAAATTGGCGTTTAAACCTACAAATCACAGAAAAGTTATGATCACAAAACATTGTGAGACACGAAAGTAGTCGTAACATAGGACACGAAATGGTCGTAACATTGAAAATCTATACTATAAGTAAGGACACGTGTCCACATGGTCGAACATTTGGTCGAACATGAGACACCAATGGTCGCACACAGGACATCAAGAAAATCATTCACTGTGATCGCACATGGCATTATTGAGAGGACACCAAAAAACCTTTGGTGTCCTCTGTTCGACCGTTCTAAAAACACGTATTTTTCACATTTATCCTCCATTTTCTGCTTCCTAATTTAATTGTATGACTAATTATCATTAATTTAATCTGTTAAGTGAATAAGTTAAAATTTTGTTTAAATAAACGGAACCAAATGTCCCACTAGTTCGACGCACCTAGTGAGAACCGCCCATATAGCTTTACAACCAAGAATAAAATCCATACTTACACTACAGTACATGAGACTGAACAATTGATTCAAACATTTATTCTTAGCCCTAGGATTATTTAATGTTTACTAGAATAAATCTCTGTCATAGGTACGAAATCAATTACATTACAGCACAGCTATTTTTTTAGTTAAATTATAGGAAATGTATGCTTTGTTACAATCGAGGTACTGGTATTGTACAACTAACCCTCATCTATCTCCATTCCAGACCACTCTAGAATATCCATCAGTTTCTCCATAGCTTCAGGCACCAATCTTGTCTACAAAAACATAATATGAAAAATTAAGCAGTCAGTCAGTTACCGGCTTTAGCGGTAGTCTTGTCTGCAAATAGTTTGCTTCAGACTGACAGAAAAATTGTGGTAATATCACTCCACAGCAAAAGTGGATAAATCACACATAGCCTATTTACGATACCGGTACATGTATTTTGACCACAGGAGAAATATAAGATGATAAATATACTGTTAACCCTTTCACTGCTATGGGCAACTATAGTCACCCAAATACACCAAGCTCAGCTGACTGTCGCCCAGTAAATTCTCTAAAAAAATAATAATAAAAAGGGTTTTTTAATTTTCGTTTTGTGGTGTCTTTTTATTTGCGAGCTGACTGACTGATTTTGTAATATAATGGCTTTTAGTATCAGTTGTTTATCAGATGTTTTTTTTAGGAAAAACGTAACACACATGGTGCAAATTATATGCAACAGTAACAGTGTAATGGTTAGTAAATAATAATGTACATGTATTTATTGATAGGGCGCACATATCCAGCTTAGGGCTGCTCATGGCACATTACACATGTTACAGGGGTGTAGCTAGCCATATCCAGGTACACGAGTGACTGCGTGTACACATACTAGATAAAACAATAATAATAATAAAAAAAAACATAATCTGCTGCCTATAACATAGCTTATGTAGGCTACACATAGTTGAGCCGCTGCACTGGAGTGCTGGCTTGATAACAGTATAACTGGTTTCCAGGAACTGATTATGACATTGTACATCTTAATGTAATGTGGGCCTAAGTGATAAATCTTCATGGTGGGCATTAGGTTGGTATAATGTTCTATACCTAGAAGAGTATATTTACATAGATTGACGAGCCCTAATGCACGTTTACAAAGATATAATTCACCGGAAACAAATTAGGTAGATATATTGGTTAACTGGGAATAAGAAACAGACATCTAGAAACTAATTGGGATTTTTTATCATTCCTCAGATAATAATTTGCTTCCACAGTTTAAAAAAATAGTATTTAGAAATTTAAATACCTGATCTGTGTCTTCAATTCTGACGATAAATCTGCCATTGTGTGAGCGAGCAAAAAGATAATTATACAAAGCAGTTCGCAGCCCTCCCAAGTGAAGTCCCCCTGTTGGACTGGGAGCAAATCTCACTCGAACTAGCTCATGTCCAGCAGTACTCGTGCAATATTGTCTTCGCCAATTAGTGTGACACCTCAAAGCAAGTCTGAAGCATTTCCACGTCATTGCAGCTTCTGCATCAGAAATAATAAAAAATATCAACATTATCAACAAAACAAAAAAATACCAGGCTGATCAATCTTTATAATAGAGCTGAAAAATAAAGTGTGCATGTTAAATGCTTGCAATTATACTGCGCATGTGGGTGGGACTCAAACCTATGCCCAACAAATTGTGATATATCCAAATTCACATTAAAGGTGTAGTCAACTGTCAAAATATGCGGGACAATGTGGTCCCCAGAATGCAACAGTGGCCCCTGGACATTCCACAATGACATTTCACCCCACATCCACAGTTATCAGCCAAGATAATAATACTATATGCGTTTCATACCCATCGCCGCATTAAGAGCAAGTTCCCAAGTCATATAAACTCTATATACTTGAGCGACATCTATGAGGAAGTAATTCACCATTTCTCTCATGTGGGCTTTGTGTTGTGACACAAAAGGTTGTGTTACCATGTGGGACTGGAAACAGTTGACCTCCAGCATATTGACAGTAAAAGCTTTCCCAGCCAACACGGCACACTCACCATATGTTGATTTATTACGTCGCAGACATTGTTCTAACATTAACCCTTTAGGCCCTCACGATGCATTAATGCATCATTTTACATCCCTGAAAACAGACTTAATTTTCCTACAACTAACGTTTTTTTAATGAGAATTCCCATGAAACTGGTTTAGCAATACATGGCAATTTTCTTTAATTTTTTCCCAATTCTAAATCATCTTCATCCACTACAAGACGAGAATTGCGACAGCAATTCGCGGCTTGTAGTGGATGAAGATGACAATGGTAAATTCAGGCTTGAAAGGGTTAAAACAGCATTGGACCAATTTCTCGTTGAAGTAGTATCTTGTAATCAGTTCAGTCGCTGATATTAATAATGTCAAAGTGTACTCTATAGGCTAATGTAGGCCTACACTTGACCGTCCCACACATGCGCATTTCAAAGCTGTATAAATCATTAATCGTGGTGAATGAATTTCTACAGAAATTTTACAAGCACCATTTTCTAGTGATGCGGCGACTGGCTTGAAAAAATCCCAAATTTAGCATCCGCAGTCAAACAATGCTAGGCGTATAGGCTATATTTTAATATTAAGATTTAAATTAACCATGGTGAATGATTTTTAGTGATGCTGAAACTACACTTAATATCTCATTGAAAATTATTGTATAGTTTGAAGAGACTTAGGCTCAAATCATCATTTCTATTTTGCAGGGAGAGAACTTCCCACTGGTCCACTAGTCCGATCACTAGTAAAGGTCGCCATGGCCCAGTAAACATTCATGGCTGCTGGTTCGTCATGTCCAGTAAACACTTTCCCCCAGAACTGTCTGATTTCTCGCTGTCGGAGTACATGTAGGTAGTATCTGTCTGACTTTGACACGGACCCGAATATTATTTGAGTCAGTTCAACTAAGTTGAGAGAGCTATTTGCACAGACTGTTCCAGTTGCTCTCTGGCTTAAATGAGTGAATAGCATCATTCAAGCATATTGGACTATAAATTATAGTGGACAGTTAACATACATGTTATCTGTTAAAAAATAAAAGTTGTCTCTCAATTGCTGTCTTGCATTATTTCTAAATGGATATATTATACAGCACTAGTAAAACTCTTTGCAGACTAGTAAATTTGTGTCATTACTAGTCCTGTGGGCTAGTTACAAAATTCAAGAAGTTCTCTCCCTGTTTTGGCTTCTTGATATGTTCTTATGTTTTCAAAATGTGTATAGACTAAAATTGCTTACCGTATTTATTCTAATAAACGCCCATATTCCAATAAACGCCCACCGCCTTAATTTAAAATAAAAACTACGACCATGTACATGTATACTACATGATCATTACAAAACTACTTTAATAAACGCCCATCCCCCTGTAATCTCAGGGGGTATTCTAATTAATGCCTTGGTGTTTATTAGAATAAATACGGTGTAGTATTTTAAAATTTAGGTTGAGCATTCACCGGTCAAAAGAGAAATAAGAATGAGATTTAATGTTATTCCCTGTATTTCTTATTTTGGACCTATAAGAAATTATCATCCAGCCTAAAATTTTCTTTTCGCTGTTTTGTCTGGACTCCCCTTGCATTCCACATTTGTCATATTACTAATTTCTTTGCATGACATTAACTAAACAATAGTAGCTATTGACAAAGTGAAGGTAATATTTTGAAATAGGTCATGTTTTGAGTTTTTTGAGATCACATTGCGCCTTCACTGTGCACCTCCAATTATTTTAAAACAAATAATATATTTGGAAACAGACTAAAATTGCAATCATTTTGGTATTTTAAGTGAGACAATAGACAACATAAACCATATTGGCAAGTAGACAGTAAAAAACATGAAAAAAAATGTGTAAAAAAAAATGTAAAAAACACTCAATTCGTAGGGAAAATTTTGTTTGAAAATTATTGATTACTAATGATGAATTTCTTCATCCATGTCTGACTCCTACTTTATCATTATCGTTCATGTATAAATATTTCACTTATTAATTTCAAACTTGATTAGTATTGCTTTGCATAGATACTGAACAAAGTATTCCCTGGAATGTATCATAGGGCTCTGATCCTGACTGCTATCATACCACCCACTATGTGACTGAGGCTACACAATTAACTAGTCTATAACTCAAAAAACTATCAACATGGCCTATCAACATGGCTATAATGCCCCTCACCCCCTCCTATCAGCATGAACATGGCTGACTCCCATCATCCCCTCCCATCAGCATGAACATGGCTGACGACCCTCACCCCTCACATCACATTGAACATAGCTATAACGCCCCTCACCCCATCCCATCATCTTGAACATGACTGACGCCCCTCACCACCTCCTCCCTCATCACCTTGAACATGCCTGACACCCCTCACCCCCTCCCATCACATTGAACATGGCCAACGCCCCTCACCCCCTCCCATCAGCATGAACATGGCTGATTCCCCTCATCCCCTCCCATCAGCATGAAAATGGCTGATTCCCCTCATCCCCTCCCATCAGCATGAACATGGCTGATTCCCCTCATCCCTCCCATCAGCATGAACATGGCTGATTCCTCTCATCCCCTCATCCCCTGCCATCAGCTTGAGCATAGTTGACGCCCCTCACACCTCACTTTTAACGTGACTGACACCCCTTACCCCTCTCATCACCTTGAACATGGCCAACGCCCCTGACCCCCAGTCTTCAGCCTGAACATGGCTAATGCCCCTCACCCCCTCCCATCACATTGAACATGGTTATAGCTCCCCTCACCCCCTCCCATCACCTTCAACATGACTGACACCCCTCACCCCTCCCATCATATTGAACATGGCTACGCCCCTCACCCCCTTGTTGGCAAAGAAAATAAAAATATTTTCCATATTTTGTTGTTATTTCAGTTAAAATAGGCCATTTTAAGCACTTAAATTTGTTTTCTCCTGTGGGAAAACCCCCAAACCCCCGACCCCTTTTGGACTCCCCCTCTCAAAACATTCCTGACGAAAACTCTGCATATTGAACAAGGCTATAACGCCCCTCACCCCCACCCATCAGCTTGAACATGGCTAACGCCCCTCACCCCCTCCCATCACATTGAGCAAGGCTAAAATGACCCTCACCCCCTCCCATCAGCATGAACATGGCTTACTCCCCTCATCCCCTCCCATCAGCATGAACATGGCTGATTCCCCTCATCCCCTCCCATCAGCATGAACATGGCTGACTCCCCTCATCCCCTCCCATCAGCATGAACATGGCTGACTCCCCTCATCCCCTCCCATCAGCATGAACATGGCTGATTCCCCTTATCCCCTCCCATAAGCATGAACATGGCTGACTCCCCTCATCCCCTCCCATCAGCATGAACATGGCTGATTCCCCTTATCCCCTCCCATCAGCATGAACATGGCTGACTCCCCTCATCCCTTCCCATCAGCATGAACATGACTGATTCCCCTCATCCCCTCCCATCAGCATGAACATGGCTGACTCCCCTCATCCCCTCCCATCAGCATGAACATGGCTGATTCCCCTCATCCCCTCCCATCAGCATGAACATGGCTGACTCCCCTCATCCCCTCCCATCAGCATGAACATGGCTGACTCCCCTCATCCCCTCCCATCAGCATGAACATGGCTGATTCCCCTCATCCCCTCCCATCAGCATGAACATGGCTGATTCCCCTTATCCCCTCCCATCAGCATGAACATGACTGATTCCCCTCATCCCCTCCCATCAGCATGAACATGGCTGATTCCCCTCATCCCCTCCCATCAGCATGAACATGGCTGACTCCCCTCATCCCCTCCCATCAGCATGAACATGGCTGATTCCCCTCATCCCCTATCATCAGCATGAACATGGCTGATTCCCCTCATCCCCTCCCATCAGCATGAACATGGCTGATTCCCCTCATCCCCTCCCATCAGCATGAACATGACTGATTCCCCTCATCCCCTATCATCAGCATGAACATGGCTGATTCCCCTCATCCCCTCCCATCAGCATGAACATGACTGATTCCCCTCATCCCCTCCCATCAGCATGAACATGGCTGACTCCCCTCATCCCCTCCCATCAGCATGAACATGGCTGACTCCCCTCATCCCCTCCCATCAGCATGAACATGGCTGATTCCCCTCATCCCCTCCCATCAGCATGAACATGGCTGACTCCCCTCATCCCCTCCCATCAGCATGAACATGGCTGACTCCCCTCATCCCCTCCCATCAGCATGAACATGGCTGATTCCCCTCATCCCCTCCCATCAGCATGAACATGACTGATTCCCCTCATCCCCTCCCATCAGCATGAACATGGCTGATTCCCCTTATCCCCTCCCATCAGCATGAACATGGCTGACTCCCCTCATCCCTTCCCATCAGCATGAACATGACTGATTCCCCTCATCCCCTCCCATCAGCATGAACATGGCTGACTCCCCTCATCCCCTCCCATCAGCATGAACATGGCTGATTCCCCTCATCCCCTCCCATCAGCATGAACATGGCTGACTCCCCTTATCCCCTCCCATCAGCATGAACATGGCTGACTCCCCTCATCCCCTCCCATCAGCATGAACATGGCTGATTCCCCTCATCCCCTCCCATCAGCATGAACATGACTGATTCCCCTCATCCCCTCCCATCAGCATGAACATGGCTGATTCCTCTTATCCCCTCCCATCAGCATGAACATGGCTGATTCCCCTCATCCCCTCCCATCAGCATGAACATGGCTGACTCCCCTCATCCCCTTCCATCAGCATGAACATATAGCTATAACACCCCTCACCCTCTCCCATCACCTTGAACATGCCTGAATAGATAATATTTATTGTCGGTCAGCGTCTGCATTTCGTTGCTTTCTTGGCGACAGCCATAACTGTCACTTCTGACGATGGCATCCGATAACTTTTGATGTCTTTTATCAGTGTTTATTTATTAGTCAAATTAGACTACTATAATAGACTACTTTTTTAGACTATATAGGGGCCTAATAATAATAATATAGATAATAATAATATTATAGCAGGGGTGGGCAGGTGAAATGAGTCCTGTCGCCACAAATGGCTATTTTTAGGTGCTCTGAATGGTCATTTTCAAATATTTACATTAAAGATATTTTGCTTCTGTCGCCACATCGCCACATGTGACCACTTGCCCACCTCTGTAGTCTATAGATCTAGACTAATATTTTTCAATTGATAATTATTAATACGGGAAAATATTTTGAAATAGGTCATGTTTTGAGTTTTTTGAGATCACATTGCGCCTTCACTGTGCACCTCCAATTATTTTAAAACAAATAATACATTTGGAAACAGACTAAAATTGCAATCATTTTGGTATTTTAAGTGAGACAATAGACAACATAAACCATATTGGCAAGTAGACAGTAAAAAACATGAAAAAAAATGTGTAAAAAAAAATGTAAAAAACACTCAATTCGTAGGGAAAATTTTGTTTGAAAATTATTGATTACTAATGATGAATTTCTTCATCCATGTCTGACTCCTACTTTATCATTATCGTTCATGTATAAATATTTCACTTATTAATTTCAAACTTGATTAGTATTGCTTTGCATAGATACTGAACAAAGTATTCCCTGGAATGTATCATAGGGCTCTGATCCTGACTGCTATCATACCACCCACTATGTGACTGAGGCTACACAATTAACTAGTCTATAACTCAAAAAACTTTCAACATGGCCTATCAACATGGCTATAATGCCCCTCACCCCCTCCTATCAGCATGAACATGGCTGACTCCCATCATCCCCTCCCATCAGCATGAACATGGCTGACGACCCTCACCCCTCACATCACATTGAACATAGCTATAACGCCCCTCACCCCATCCCATCATCTTGAACATGACTGACGCCCCTCACCACCTCCTCCCTCATCACCTTGAACATGCCTGACACCCCTCACCCCCTCCCATCACATTGAACATGGCCAACGCCCCTCACCCCCTCCCATCAGCATGAACATGGCTGATTCCCCTCATCCCCTCCCATCAGCATGAAAATGGCTGATTCCCCTCATCCCCTCCCATCAGCATGAACATGGCTGATTCCCCTCATCCCCTCCCATCAGCATGAACATGGCTGACTCCCCTCATCCCCTCCCATCAGCATGAACATGGCTGACTCCCCTCATCCCCTCCCATCAGCATGAACATGGCTGATTCCCCTCATCCCCTCCCATCAGCATGAACATGGCTGATTCCCCTTATCCCCTCCCATCAGCATGAACATGACTGATTCCCCTCATCCCCTCCCATCAGCATGAACATGGCTGATTCCCCTCATCCCCTCCCATCAGCATGAACATGGCTGACTCCCCTCATCCCCTCCCATCAGCATGAACATGGCTGATTCCCCTCATCCCCTATCATCAGCATGAACATGGCTGATTCCCCTCATCCCCTCCCATCAGCATGAACATGGCTGATTCCCCTTATCCCCTCCCATCAGCATGAACATGACTGATTCCCCTCATCCCCTATCATCAGCATGAACATGGCTGATTCCCCTCATCCCCTCCCATCAGCATGAACATGACTGATTCCCCTCATCCCCTCCCATCAGCATGAACATGGCTGACTCCCCTCATCCCCTTCCATCAGCATGAACATGGCTGATTCCCCTCATCCCCTCCCATCAGCATGAACATGGCTGACTCCCCTCATCCCCTTCCATCAGCATGAACATGGCTGATTCCCCTTATCCCCTCCCATCAGCATGAACATGGCTGATTCCCCTCATCCCCTCCCATCAGCATGAACATGACTGATTCCCCTCATCCCCTCCCATCAGCATGAACATGGCTGATTCCCCTTATCCCCTCCCATCAGCATGAACATGGCTGATTCCCCTCATCCCCTCCCATCAGCATGAACATGGCTGACTCCCCTCATCCCCTCCCATCAGCATGAACATGGCTGACTCCCCTCATCCCCTCCCATCAGCATGAACATGGCTGATTCCCCTCATCTCCTCCCATCAGCATGAACATGGCTGATTCCCCTCATCCCCTCCCATCAGCATGAACATGGCTGATTCCCCTTATCCCCTCCCATCAGCATGAACATGACTGATTCCCCTCATCCCCTCCCATCAGCATGAACATGGCTGATTCCCCTCATCCCCTCCCATCAGCATGAACATGGCTGACTCCCCTCCTCCCCTCCCATCAGCATGAACATGGCTGATTCCCCTCATGCCCTCCCATCAGCATGAACATGGCTGATTCCCCTCATCCCCTCCCATCAGCATGAACATGGCTGATTCCCCTCATCCCCTCCCATCAGCATGAACATGACTGATTCCCCTCATCCCCTCCCATCAGCATGAACATGGCTGATTCCTCTTATCCCCTCCCATCAGCATGAACATGGCTGATTCCCCTCATCCCCTCCCATCAGCATGAACATGGCTGACTCCCCTCATCCCCTTCCATCAGCATGAACATATAGCTATAACACCCCTCACCCTCTCCCATCACCTTGAACATGCCTGAATAGATAATATTTATTGTCGGTCAGCGTCTGCATTTCGTTGCTTTCTTGGCGACAGCCATAACTGTCACTTCTGACGATGGCATCCGATAACTTTTGATGTCTTTTATCAGTGTTTATTTATTAGTCAAATTAGACTACTATAATAGACTACTTTTTTAGACTATATAGGGGCCTAATAATAATAATATAGATAATAATAATATTATAGCAGGGGTGGGCAGGTGAAATGAGTCCTGTCGCCACAAATGGCTATTTTTAGGTGCTCTGAATGGTCATTTTCAAATATTTACATTAAAGATATTTTGCTTCTGTCGCCACATCGCCACATGTGACCACTTGCCCACCTCTGTAGTCTATAGATCTAGACTAATATTTTTCGATTGATAATTATTAATACGGGAAAATATTCACTCTTTAGCATGGTAGAGTTTCAGCTACTCACTCAAGTCCAGAATTTTTTTTTTGACTAAATCAACACAGTTTTAGAGTCTACAGCAGTTTTTTTTTTGAAATTTCATTCAGCGGAACTGTGAGTGTGACTGTGAGTGACTGTGTCTGTGTTTACCTTAAAATCTGTTAAGATTTGCCAGAAAAATCGGCGAAAATAATGCGATCCTGGTTGATCTTTTTTAATGTGTCTTCTCAGCAGACACGAGACATTCAACCAATGTTTGACCAATGTTGTACACGATGGGAAAACATTAATTGGTCAAACAATGGATCAATGTATCGTGTTGGCTGGGTAATTGGTTTCGGTATAGGCTAGTGAGCGATAATATAAGAAAATAATTTCATAAAAAGTTCACTACAGAAATGACGCTTATTCTGTAGGTTTAAGGCTAAATTAAAAAATAAAAAGTATGTATTGTAATCAAATATGAAGAATTATGCATTTGTATACGTTTTTTGGTAAAATAATTAAATATATAGAACTCTTTTGACATTCACGTAGCCTCTGAGGTTCCTTTTCAGTTTCACGTGGTTTTGTTGTTTTCTTCGTGTCGTGTAAATTCACTTCAACATTTTCTTATTATTAGTGGTGTAACGTATAAATGGTAGATGTGACACCCTCATTGCCAATGCAACATGTAGGCTTATTTTTGGCTATACCAGGCACGCGAATTTTTTTAAATGCATCAATAACATTAATAATAAATATTATACAGGTGCTGTGCAGCATAGGCCTACTATAAATAAAAATACGAGGTTGTTAAAATAAAAGGTCAGACTACTACAGTCTGTCCGACGGTGGAGGATGTTCCAAAATAAAAGTTAGTTTTTCGGTAGACTATCCAGTCAGTCAATTCTCAAGCGATTTTCATGAAATTTTGTAAACCCTATTTTCTAGTCATTTGGCATCAATCCTGAAAATTTCGTAGAAAAATATTGGATAGTTTAAAAGTTAGACCATTTGACATGTAGTAAATGTCTATTTATGACGCTCCTCTATAACATGTTTAAAGCCATTTATGAAATTCAACAAATATATTATACATCGTTTTACACCATTTATATCTATTGAGTTAACCAATGACAGGTGTTGCGTCGTCAATCGATAAATATGTTGAGCGTTTACTACTCAGGGGGCCACCAGTAAATTACTGGGGGTGGCGGAGTTTTTGAGCTGGACCAATTATTTATTTCACCCCGAGTCTGTAATATTATATTTAATTCACACTCTGCCTCAAGCAAAATTTTTATTTTTTTAGAATTTTTTTCTGTCTACAATGTTAGATCTCACACTAGGATTAGTATTGATGTGGGGGTTAAGGAGACGAGCGAAGGAAGGCTTCGCAAATTAAAGTGTCATTTAAAAATTTGTGAGGGTCATTAAATATTTTTTACAGCATGTCCTTGAGACAATTATTTATTTCTGAAAAATTAAGTCTGAAAATATTTATTTCAAAAATACTCCGGCCTTCCCCCCCTTTCTGGAGATTGAGTGGACCCCCTAAGAGTATGATTCAATACTCCCGCCGTCATCAGTGGGCAATAGATTTTAAAAATGTTTTTTCTCTAAACGTCAACATTTTAGTAATTAGAAAAATCGAATAAGAAACAGACGCATATTTCCAATACAAGGGAACGTGACTTGGTCGTTCCAGGTCATTCGATCATATAATTCAAATAGGCCTATAGATCTTTACCTCATAACTTTCAAAATAACCTAAAACGCACACTCCACTCCCTTTTGAGATCAAATGGGGGAGGGGGGGGGGGCTCTTTGGGAAAATTAGAAACGTCCTGTCAAAAATCCAATACTCTTAAATGAAGTCCTATAGCTCATGAGGATAATTAAAAAATAGACAGAAAAGATACCTTTTTAGAATGATGAAGTTTCGTCGCATGACCTTTGATCTTTGGTACCCAAATGTCGCATTTCAAAACTGTTGAAAGTTATAAGAAAAAACAATATTTTAGGCTATATATTTGCTTTTGAGATGATTGCTGTCTCATCTTCAGCACTGTGTTACATTGCACATCCCGGTTTAGGCAAGTTCCAACTCTATAGAGTGAGACTAATATAAGATATGACGCAGGCTATTTTAATCTATTTTGGGCGTGTTCCTAAGTTGTAAGTAAAATGTATGTACTACAGCAAACAGACCCTTACTAACCTTACGAACGCTAAAACCGCAGCTGATATAATATGACATATGTCGCGAATCGCACAAACTCAAAATCAAATTATGTAGATAGAAATCAAATAAATATTATCGGGAATTAATCAAATAAAAACATATAGTCAACATAACTCATCACGTAGGGCTTTTTTTATTGGGACCAAAATCAAATGGAAAAAGCAAAAATGCCATTTTTTATAGTATTATGGATAAAGACATACACATAGATATAATCAAAAATGCATAATAAAGAAACTATATAGGTCTTCAAGCTTTTTTTAGAAATATGTAGAGGGCTAGATTTTTCTCGATATCAAGAATTCGAACTAGCCTACTGCATGCATCCTTTTAATAGCATTCATTATTTTTTAATGACAACCAGAAAAAGCTATCACATTATAATAAATAAATTAAAGGATTACAATATTTGCTATGTTTGGACATTTTCATTAAATGCTAGTGGAGTGTAACTCCTTTTTGGATTTTAATGCAGACAGCGTGTGTTGATTCAACATTGGGAAATAGTTTAAAAGGGGAGTTAAATAGCGTTGGTGAGAATTGTGTACAAATCCATGTCTACCCTTTTCTTAACTATGCAGGGCTAAACCTTTTAATCAGGGGATCCTCTGTCCCTCGAAAATAATAAAGCAGTGGACGTTTTTTTCATTTGTGCCGCAATTTTGCCATAATTACCAACAATTACCCCAACAATGTGCTAATTTTCTGTCAGAAAATACGACTCTCAACAATTGCACGTGCAAACACACGCCAATGCCAAGAGCGTGAATATGCTCCAATTAAGCTAGCCTATAATTTTAACCCAACCACAAAATTTGACATGTTTACCAGACTAAAAAATGGTGTCATTGCCCTGAATTCATCACACATCAAGTGTTATTAGACTGAGAAATACTGACATGGTGATGGCAGTATTCATGATAAGGTGATGGCAGTTTTCAGTCAATCGATTATCCTGGTGCCTTTTATTGTCATACATCTTTGCTATTGGTGGACAGCGATTTTAGTCAATGTAAGCTCTGAAAAATGACCAGATAGTATTACGTTTACTATTTTCTCAAGACTGATTTAATAAAAATTAAATTGAGACAACCACAAAGAACGCAGCCCTCGGTATGATAAGGATTGAACAAATATTTAATAACAGTTAATCTTGAATTAGGCTGAACATGAAGCGAGAAGTTGTTAAGCGAGAAGTTGCTCACAATCATACTTAGAAAGATTGATCACATGGATTAAAAAGGTTAAATTGACCAGGTATTGGACTTTTATATAATAAGTTTCGAATTACTGCTGCAATTCTTACCTCCAGTCCTGGGGCTGATTCTAAGAACTAATCTAAATCAAGAGTTTGCTGCACCTCCCACCCCCACAAAGTTCATAGGTTTCTCACTTTTCTATTTTTATTTAGTATGTAGGCCTACCCTATATAACAAGTTTCAAAACAATAACCCTCTAGAGAAGTGTATGGAAAAATAATAGTCTTCTGAAAAAAAATAAGGATTTCTCTTTTTTTTTTTTTTTTTTAAAAGTTTAAATTTTAATCTATGCCTCTGTAAACACCACTTATTACACTGCAAAATCTTTTATATATAAGTATACAGTAATAGATATACCAGGTAAAAATTGCAATATTTGTTATGTTTTTTGTCAGCTACAAGTGTAAAATTAGCGATGTTGTCATTTTCACAACAGCACTATGACCGACAGCAGGAAATAGGTCTTTCGGAAATATTTTGAAAGGAGCAATAATTTTAAAATGAAAGCTGGTGAACCAAAGAAACAGAATATCATAAAACCTAATTTGTTGTTCTAGGGATGCAACAAAATATAAGTTTTCAGAATCAGCCCCAAGAGTCAGGACTACTCAAAGTGAATAAAAATCACCCAATCTTGTGAAATATCAACGTTTAATATAACAAAAGAAAGCAGAAAACGCATTATTTTGATGAATTATGGAATATATTTTACAAATAATTTTATTAAAAAAAATCATATGTATCATGTATATATAATACAAGTACATGTAAATATAGATATATAATTATGCGACATGATATTGTAAGTTTAACTGACAGCATTCACTTAAAATGTCAATCTTTAATTACAGAATATAATTCTCGTGTCCACGTGACGAACAGTACCGTAACTCATTTCTGAGCAAATACCATAGCGTTAATTTTAGTCAGGCCGCAACATTGAATGAATATCTTATATTTGCTCTTGTATTCCATCTGATGAACACAGCTTCAGAACTACTATTTTTCATCCTGTGACGTTGGAAGTGCTACTGTGTGGTTAAACTTCAATACTAGAAGGAAATACTGCCAGTACCTTTGAAAAAACACATATAACAACAATTAGGCCAGTATTTTTATATTAGTTGGTTGACAGAAGTTATTATTTGAAACCTAGGGCAGGGGATACTGGTCAATTTTATCGTTCACTAGCTCGGGGTCGGAGGAACTAAAAAAATGAGATCAATTTTTGTACCTGTCAACTTATTTTTCTATATAAAGTAGGGGTCGTATGGTTGAAAAAAATACAAATCCAAAACTGACAGGATGTGAAGAAACAATCTGTGTTCATCTAAATCTACTTGCAGGTTTAGCTATTCACCGGCAAACACAGGGTTGGCGGCAGTAAAAAATATGTTTTTTTCAATTTTGCGTTTTCGTGACTTGGCGGTTTTGTCAACCAACTAATTAAAAAAAAATCTTATTTCGTTTTCATATGTTCTATAAGCACATTAAATACCAGCTGTCAAACATGTTAAACGTAAAAAGTGACATCAATCAGTGAGATTTCAAAATTAATGACATCCTTTTTGTCCCATCCTAATAATTTTCACTCACTCGAAGTTGTGAATCGCGTCTGAGAGACACAATTTCAAGTGGGTGAAAAGTCCAATTAAACAAACTTGGCAGTTAAAGGGTTAATAGTAGTATAAGACCGGCTGTCAAATAATACTCCTTGCAATACATGTACACATAGAAACACATAAGGCTCTCTGATATACAAAAAGATTGACTGCCGCCCCTGCAAACACAAAACATTTGTATAACATTTGTAGGCCTACAATGTTGGACATTGTATAAATGTTATACAAATGTTTGGTGTTAGCTGGGTGAACATTGTACCAATATGATACTTATATAATGTCATATGGAATCAATTGCTTGTGAAGTATTGTCTTGCTGATAAATATAAATAATTATCTCAGTAAGATTACCAACGTGTATTACATATCAATTGTATTGTAATATTTTATAGGATATTTTATATCCGGATATAGCATAGTCTTATTTATAACAACTTCAAGTGGGTACAACTTTAAATTCTAAAATTTAGCACCTCAAGGATTGATATTATGCTACATTATAAATAAAATTATGCAATACTAGATTCTGCTTTATGTAAAATAATTAACTAGAAGAGATCATTATCGACTGAAGAACTATACCCAGTAAACACAATGTACAATGTTAAACCAGCATCGAAGACATTGAGCCGACATTCTACAATGTCATACAAATGTTTTGTCTTGGCTGAGCATACACATACACACACTAAAATACAGTAGCAATCATTGATTATAGTCAATAGTAATAAAATATTATATCCTGCATTATTGGTGAATTCATATTTCAACCACCTGAATAATAAATAACAGAATATTTGCACTTGGTTAATTATCATGATAATTAAGAAAATTCATACATTTTTTTTTAATTATCAACACACTGTGCGTATAGTTACAACTAACTATTTTTCTGAATAAATATAACCAATCATGCCTTTAACAAACAAAAATATTCATAGTTAACATTGTAACACAATATCACAATTATTTTTATACCGTAAAAATAAAATATCACAATTTCAAAATCATTATCAGAAGGTAAACTACAAGAGCATCTCACGCCAAAAGTCATAGGATAATTTTGCAGTTTGTTCATTTACAAATCACTAGCTATGTAGTTCATCAAAAAAATGGTAGTAACCAGTGGGGATCCACTTTAGATGCTAGAATTTGACGCTATAGACATCAGATTTTGATGTCTAAAGTTGATAGCTGCACTAAAAGAGTAAAATATTCATAAAGGCCCTAGACCCATAACATAGGTATTTAAATGAAGCAGAAAGAGCTAACTAAGACATTTATGATGATTTCAAATAGAATTTAGAAAATATTTCAGCGCTTTAACCATGAAGAGAACAGACAAACAATCAACATAATAACAGACAGCTGATAAACCATAAATAAATTCATGTTCTGGACTAGAAATATGTGTCCACCAAATCACGGGGATTAAAACATTCCCTCCGGCAATCATATACCATGTACCCGTATACAGTGGCATTTTCAGAGCAGGTACTTACAAGGGGGTAGAGCGGGGTGTCAGCATGAATCCCTCACAAAAAAAATTGTTTCATATGACTTTGAGTGGGGCATACAGGCAAAAAAATGTTGTCAATATTCCCATCACTTCAATAATTTTAAGTACAAGATATATATAATCTTAAGTAGAAAATATATTTCCTCCACATCCCCTCCCCCTCTAAATGCATCAAGATCTTGTCAACTCAATGACTGGCCTAAATTTCAACATGTGATGACTCCTTTTTCATTTTGTTAGAAAATGGGTGCCCGGTTAAGTGAAGTGAATCTTTTCATCACTATGGTCCCACAAGAATGTTAAGTACATCTGTAAAAGACAAAAACAATGCAGATATGTCTAAAAGATAAAATGTGACGGCGTATGGAGAATGCAAAAACATGCATTCATGGTTCACCCTGAAGGGGGGTGCATAATTATCGTTCTTCAATGTGTGACATATTTAAGACAGAATAGCATGCGCCTGATATGAACAAAACAGCATGGTATGCCCCTACATAATGTGATAATAAAAAAATCATTGTGACTAAAATAATCTACACATGATTTATCTTTAGATATACAACACAAAATAAAACAAGCACCAATGTAGTGGAACAATAAACTCGGTACCCCTGGTCTTATACAACAGTATCGTTACTCGGTCATCAGGTCATTCAACTGGCACCAATGGAGTTGATATGAGGACAGTTACACCTACCGAGTTCAACTATAAATAATACATGGTAGAATCATAAGGCCCAAAAATTAGTATTTTTCACATTCATCCTGGATTAAAATGGTTAAGAATAATTAAATAACAAAATAAAAATTTCTGTTTTCTATCAAGAACTACTTGAACAGCTGACAACTTTTCGAGGTTTTTCATATTTAAAAATAATACTGAACATTTCTCCACCAAGTCTATTTGCCAGCCACCGGTTTTTGAGTACCGCTGTCTTCAGTGATTCACACATGAACGCGGCGTTGTAGTTGGTGTGGATGGCCCTACCCATGCCTTCTAGTACCATAAGATCAGCTCCATGACTCTTCATCTGGTGGCTCAAATCATAGTCAATATACCTGGAACATAGTTGTTTAGATCCATATACTGCCGTGTAAGCTGAAAGGCAGAAACTGATAACTTAACAAGTAAGCAATTACTGTCTTTTGGCTTGTGCAGATCCATTACTTTTGTTGCAATAGTATATATATAATAATCTTTACAACATTTACAAAGCAGGGATTGACTTTCCCGCACTGTAAGAGTGAAAAAGTTAAAAATGGCCATAAACCCATAACATAGGTTTTCAAACGGAGCGGAAAGAGCTAACTAAGACATTTATAATGATTTCAAATTAAAGAAATCCCACGGTTTATACAACAATATCAAGTGCTTTAACCCTTTAACCGCCAAATTATTCAATTTGAATTTTCACCCACTTGAAGTTGTGTCTCGCTGACGCGATCCACAACTTCAAGTGAGTGAAAATTATTTAGATTTGACAAAATGGTTGTCGACTCTTTTCAAAACTTGCTGATTAATGTCACATTTTATATTAAACATATTTAAAATGTGGTACTTAATGTGCTAATAAAAAATGAAAACCCGAATACATGCGGCACCGGTGGTTAAAGGGTTAATGTACATATTCCATCTGGATTGTCAAAATAGTTTAAAAGCTAGACTAGGGGTTCTCCACTTCCTAAAATACTCAATACAATTATGTCCATTAGATCAGTCTGTCGACCCTGTCAAAAAGGATTTTTATAAAAACATTTATTCCACTTTGTGGACGTAGTGTGGTGAATAAAAGGGGCATCAATGTTAGTTAGTTACGTCAACCAATAGCCTTACTCGACGAGCAGAAAAATTGTGGTTCAACAATCCCCACATCAGGCAGCTCTGACAATCCATAGGGGTGGAGGAGAGACGATTAAGACATTCCCAGTCTCAAATGAGTGTGACAAATAGCAGACATATGGTGTCCCGAATTTTTTAAATTTCTGATTGAAAAATTGCAGTTTAAACCGTTTCAGGTGTGACTTGTTAAGGGTAAAAAAAGTTTCTAAATTGGGATGTTCTTGGAACCCTTCAGACCTTGAGAATATCTCGTAAATGTATTATATCTACTGATGGATACTATTGTTCCTGAACTGTAATTGTTCCCATTCTAATTCAGATAATATTTTGGATGAACAAATGAAAACAAAGATGTCTCAAATAATGATAATAATGGTGTTTGATATTCATAAGCCCCACTTATTTGCCATGAAGATTAAAGAACCCGCTGGTCCCATTGTTCAGTTGGTACTCAGAATTATTACATTTAAATATAAAACTGCAATACATTTAACACAGAAATTAGAATCATAAATGGATATTTCAATGTCACATTTGAACTAACAGCCTACTCCTACATAATACAGGCCTTTATCATTTATTTACCATTACGAAAGGGTCTAGCATACTTGGGTGTGCATGGTGAACCATGGTATACCTTTCATTTCGTCGCCTCGGAGCTAAATGATCCTATCTGACACTCGTTAGAGTGGCAGATAGGATCATTTAGCTCTGAGGCGATGATTTGAAAACATACTATGTACTGTAGTGCCATGCAAAGCCAAAAGGCAAAAAAATTTATCTGCTTACTTGTAAAGATAGTTACTGAATTTTGGCTTCAGAGGAGAACAGTTAACCTTTATAGCATCCATGGGCAGCTTCGTGCTAACAATCATTTATTGTTTGGCATACTATTTACTGACACATTATATAAAAAAGGAACGCATTTGACTATTTAATGCATTCACATGTTTCCCAGCAGCAAACTCGGCACGTTGAAATAATGATGTTTTATTGTTGGACCAACTTGTGCAATGCTGGACCAACATTAAAACAGCCTTGTTTCAACGTACCACGTTTGCTGGTTTATCGGTGTGGTACAAACATCATATTTATACTTACCTTAGATCTAAACATGGTGATCCTTGTCCCGATTCCATTACGAGTAGACTACCCTCGCTAAGCCCATGACTGATGTCCTCACACACCGCGGCCACTCTCTTGGTCAACACTGTCAGCTCATTATAGGTAACATCGTTCAGGGCAGGACGGGAATTTGCACACAAAATCACCTGTAGAAGTCATTATATTTAAAAAAATTATTCTTGCTACAATGTAGAATTAGCACTGTTTATCCTTTCCAGTGGGGGACCATCTTTATACATCAGAATCTGATGTCCGATGTAGACGGTCTCAACACTAAAGAATTTAAATATTTATAATGGCCGTAGACCCACAACATAGGCATTGAAATGAAGCCAAAGAGCTAACTAAGATATTTTTGATGATTGAAAAAGACCCTTTGGTCTCCATGGTTTTTACAAGAATATATCAGCATTGCAAGGGTTAAGAAATTTTGTTATATTACATAATTGATGACTCTTGGTTTTGACATTTACTACCTACGTTTGTGCCTCGCTTCAGAAGTGCCCGTGTGAAAGGAAATATGCCAAGAATGATATCACAGCCACTATTGTCCACAAAAATAACTGCACATTTATGTGGTGGTCCTCGAAGCCGTTCAAGCCAGTCATCAAAGTCATCAACTAACCAAGGACGAGCTGAGTTGAAAATAGATTTCAGATAATAAAGTTCTAAAGGTTTGTTTTATTTTCATAATTATTATTTAATTGTATAGAGCATAGAAATAGGGTCTCCAAGTACATAAATAAATGTAGGATAGACATGTGTAAAAAAATATTGGTAATTTATCATACATCCAAAATGATTGTTTTGTTTTTGATAATCACATGTCGATATTTCAATGTTTGACATTTGAAACAATTTAATTTCAGATTAGACTGACCAGTATTTAGTGTTTTAATTCAAGCGTGAAAATTAATCTGGAATTTTGTATAAAACCATGATTATTTATATGACTATAAATGATTTAAAAGTCAGAATGGGTACATACGCTGTAAACTGTTTAGAGCTTCCTGAAAGCCAAACTCTCCAGCTTCAATTAAAGCAGCTACTTCCTTAGCGCCCCAGTCAAAAACATTACCAGCCAGTAGTCCTTCTATCAGACGAACCTGCTGCGCTTCCCATTCCATTTTATCCAAGTGGTCAAGCCAGGCTGGTAACAATTTCAAAGCTTGCTCATTCTCTTGCTGTTTTTGCTGGAAAAATCAAATTATTAACCCTTTAAGCACAGTTATTAGGTATGACATGTGTAAGTTTCACTCACTTAAAGTTGTTGGTGACAGTAGCGAGATACAACTTCAAGTGAGCGAAATTTAAAAAAAATAGCTTTGTGGGTAAAGGGCAAAAAAATTTAAAAAAAGACTAATTTGGTTACAGAACAATTTCATATCCAGGATAGATATGGCAGAATGAAAAAACCCTAAAACTGTTATTCAAATCAATAACCATTGCTTATCTTGTATTAACTTTCGAACAAGAAAATTTGAAGAATAAATGAGCATTAAAATTAGTAGATTGAATATGTTTTAATTAAAAATGCACAATTGTAAGTAATTTCGGTGTGGGGCGCAGTAGCAAGAAACAATGGGTTAAAATTTAATAATTTAGCGCTTTAAGGATTAATGAATATTGGAAGAGTGAAAGTTGACTACATATATGATGCTACCTGAGAATATGGATCAACAAAATGAAACTCTTCCATGCAGTGTTCTCTGGTATCAAGCAAGCTCCTGACAGTCAGCGAGCCATATGTACTAAAATATATAAAACTGACACATCTTCACCGAAATATAGATGCACATTTAGATATATGTACTGTATAGAAACTAATAAACGCCCATATTCCAACAAACACCCTCTCCTCTGATTTGAAAATTAAACCAACGATTATGTACACTATATGATCATCAAAAAACTAGTTGAACTCTTATAAGAGACCATCCCCCCCCTTTAAGATCAGGGGGTATTCTAATTAACGCCCAGGGCATTTATTAGAATAAATACTGTACATTTCTACTATTACTCTGAAGAAAAAATGTGGTAAAATTATGTTTCAAGTTGATTAATAAGAGGACTGAAGTCCTATATCATCCCCCGACATAAATTAGGTCAGAATTTTTTGTGGTCACAAAGTGAATGTCTTAATCCATTTTGAATTTCAGTAAAACCTTGAAAAAATCTAATTCACATATCCATTTGAATACTTTTTTGAGTTTCACCGCCCCCCAAAAAATTTAAGTAGGTCCGGGCGGCCATTTTGAATTTCAGTAAAACCTTGAAAATGTCACCTGCACATCTCCATATGGTGGGGAATGTGATAGTAAAATTTGAATAATTTCTGACTTAAAGTTTTTGAGTTTTTGCGCTCACAAAATTTTTTGGAGTTGACCTCTGGCGGCCATTTTAAATTTTTCTAGCATCTTTAAAAAATCACTTGTACATCCCGATGTTGCTAGGAATGTCATGTTAAAATTTCAAAAAAAAATTAACCGGTAGTTTTCAGCCCACAAGAAAACCTGACGCTGGACGCCAGACAGAATAAATCCCCCTCTCCCTACGGGCGGTGGATAAAAAATCATATACAAGATTGACATATTGCTAAATTGAAGGTTTCTTTATTGCGTTGGTGATTTTTATATATAAACATCCCTTCCAAACAAACAGATTTGACTCACTCTTAATCTTCAAATCCTCTTATTCAATTAATTGCTGAAAGGATGGATTATTTGCTGATCACCACTGAGACCCACAACTTGAAGTGGGTCAAAATGACTTGCATATTTAAAACTTGAATCCAAACATGCCAATTTAGAAAATGTGGTGCTCATTTCCCTTACAAATTGAAGGAGAACACAAAGGCTCCAAACAGCAATGGACATGAGAAAGAAATAATATCAAAACCTCACCAGGGATTTCTCTTCAGATCATTTAGTCGCTGTATGTATTTTGCTATGAATCTACTTGCACGTTTCTCAGCATCTCCTCGACTTGGTTGACTGCGTACAGCACGTTCTGCAAACTAATTACAGCAAAGAATTGAACAGACTTGAAAGTATACCAATAATAAATTACAGTGAAATTGCTCTATACAGTAGTACATATAACTGAAATAACATAAAATGATAAATAATAAAGTAATCTGCATTTTAAAAAAACATATTGAAAATCAGTTTGAATAATAAATATGATAAAGGATGATAGGTAAAATGTTAATTTTATGGGCTTTCTTATTATATCCAACCCCATATTTCATAGATTTTATAAGATCTTTCTTTCTGCCATTAAGATTTATTGAATGCAACAGTTAACTATCCTACCTTATCAATGGCATCTTCAAAACATTGAAGCCAATATTCTCTAGCTGATGCATCTTGTGTTAAGTCAACAGTATCTGGCAGATAGCTTGCAGAATCCAGCAGGAGTGGACAGCTCACAAGAGGCTTGGCAAATCTATCCAGCTCAAGCATGTCAAACTACAGAAAAAGATGATTAATTTCTTAATGTAAGCACACAAGATACAGTACTGCCAAATTTATAGAATTTTTTCCATTCTCTAGCAGATAATGCCTTGCTTCAATACAAGATTTTATCGATGAAAGTTGAGGAAATAATCCAATGCCGCCAATCTGTGATGCTCTGGAGTTTTTTGAAGACATTTAAAATATTATTATTAATTTCTAATTTCCATGTATTTTGAGGGAGGGAATCTATGAAATATATTTCACATAATCTGTATTCAGATTATGGGCCTTCATAGTAGTGTAGTGATCAACAAACAACTGTAGAAAATGAATTGCAAACATCTAAATTAAAAAAATAAAACATCATTTATAACATCTCTTTTTTAAAAAAATAATGATATAAAAATGTTCATTTGATGGGAAACATATTTGTGCATTGCAAATGTACTTAGGGCATACATGATCCCACAATCATAACCAGTGGGCTGGTGAATTGTGTGCGACTAATTTTCATTTATATAAAGCTCGTCAGCACTTCCAGCTTCAAATGGTGAAAAATATTTATACAAATGTACAATAGACATGTTTCAAAATGAATTAAATGATTAACCCTTACAGTGCAGGGATCAACTTTAGTCGACATAATATGACGTCTGTAGACGTCAGATTCTGACCACTAAAGTCAAGCCCCGCACTGTAAGAATCAACATATTTTTAATGGCCGGAAACGGATAACATAGATATTCAAAAGAATCAGAAAGAGAGCTAACTAAGACATTTATGATGATTTGAAATTGAAAAAACCCTTTGGCTGTGATGTTTTTTACAAATGAATTCAGCACTTTAGGGTAATATATTAGCATCTAACACAAATAATCTTATCATCTTCAGTGAAATATCATTTAGTTTGAAACTGTACATGTATGATTTTAGCAGCACAAGGGTTAACCCTTTAACCGCCAAATTATTCAATTGTAATTTTCACCCACTTGAAGTTGTGTTTCGCTAACGCTATCCACAACTTCAAGCGAGTGAAAATTATTCAGATTTGACAAAAAGGAGGACAACTATTTTCAAATCTTGCTGATTAATGTCACATTTATTATTTAACATGTTTAAAATCTGGTATTAATTTTGCTAATAAAAAAACGAAAAAACTAACATATTCGGGACCAGCAGTGAAAGGGTTAATGGAAATTACTCACTGTAGCTGCTCTTTCTCTGATTAACTCTTCTTGATGTTGGCTAGGACTCGGAAGTCCGGAGCTACCGGCATAATTTTCAGACCAAGATGTCATATCTCCCCAACTATATTTTTCTGTATCTGAAAAAATAATAATTTACAAAATGGTTAAAATAATATATCTTTTGCACATAAACATAATAACAAATGTTCTATATATCATAGAATTAGTCTAAATTATAATATGAAACCTAAGAAAAAATCTACAAATTATCTCCCTCCCATATATTCCTACATCACCTTCTTCTTCAACTCCAAGCAGAAATGCTCCAATAGCACCTAAATATCCCTCATGGCGTAGAAACATTGCTTGAACTTCGCCCTATAGTAAAATGAAACAAGTTTTTTTAGAAATTATTATTTATAATTGCTCAATGGTGTAATATTATATATAGTTGCAATAACTACATTAAAGATAAGTGCATTGACAGCTGAGGATCATAAACAAAATAAAAATGTTTATCAAAATAATTATCAAATTTATCTGCACTACCTTGAATCTATAACAGGTAATATTGTCTTGAAATAAGCCTGACTACACATAAAGCAGAGCTACAGATAATTCTTAGTTTTGAGGAGTACTTTACTCATTGAAATGGATAATGAGGAGTAAAATATAGAAAGAAAAATAAACAAAGAGTATATTTCACATAACATGACAAATTTATTTGATTATTTTTCTTACACTATTTCTGTTCACGTTAATATTCACATCATTCATTCAATAAAATAGGCTAATGTTACGCCCATTTCTAGGATTTGATGCGTTCTTTAATATTTTTTATAAATATTATTACTCCTAAGATTTTCTATCAACATGTATTTACTGTTCTAACACACATATTTTATGCATAAAACGCATGTTATCTGAAGCACTGATAAAGTACTAACAAAAAATACTTAATAATACCTTTGACCAGTAATTTATTGCATAACTTATGGTGTGCATAGTCATAGGATGGCCTCGAATGAAATAACCACCAAAGTAAATCTTTTTCAAGCCATGCAATTTGGCGTTTAAACAAGCAATCTGTCCTATATCATTGCTGATGGAAATTAGGAGACTCTTGGCAATATCAGCATCACGGAAGTAATCAACTGAAAAAATACAAAGAGGCCTGATCAATTTTTATGAGGTTTTGAAACACCATAAATTTAACATACACACCACAGTTGTATATTAGAGGTGGTCACCAGACATCAAAAATCAAAAAAAAAAAAAAAAAAAAAAGAGTACCCAGCAAACATGAGACGCTTACACAATGCTGGGCTGATGTTGGCCCAGCATCGTACACCCAGCATTGGGCTAATATCCAGTACTTAAGTAAGGAGAATCAAATGATCATTACTTGAAAGAGTGTAAATATAATTTTTGTCAGTTCTACTTTTCATTATGCTACTTGCTAAGGAAAGAATATCCTGAAATCAGATTATGACTCATTGTTGTCACTTCCAATGTGTAATCAATAAAAAGGCCTTTGTCTGGTCCCCCCCTTATAGATGACTAGAAAACATATTGCTAGACAGTGTACTCAGAAAATATGGAGGCTCCATATTTTCTTAGAACAATGGACTGTTATCCACCATTACAACACTGACTTTTGGTTATCCTTGGTCAGTGGTCAGGGGGCTGCAAAAGCAGTAGAAAATTGTCCTAAATATATGTGAAATGTTATATTTATTAGGAAAAACTATCAATACATTAAACCTGTTATATCAATGCTATACATCACACATACACATTAGATAATAAGATTGACAGGTTATCTGATAAAGCAAGGTCAGGGTGAAAGAACTACATGTGGCTAATGTAGCATGCATCCTTCCATGAAGTCTGTTACAGTTCATGGCACAGTTTTCCAGATATCAGCCTTATTAACCCTTTCAGTACGTCCCGTGGGCCGTCGCCACGACGACCTAAATGTTGTACCCTAAAGTACGCGGGCGACGACGGCCTAATTATGACGTCATACATTTGGGCCCAGTACTGGGGGGGGGGGGGGGAACATTACTGCCAGTAGTGAAAGGGTTACAATAGTAAGCTATTTTGGCTGAGAGATGTAGATCAAAGTTCATAACCCCCAAAAGGCACATATACACCCCCTTAGGGATGTGTGTGTGCAATATGAAAAAAATTCGCCATAAGTTTCTGAGATATGCTAAAGAAAAAAAACTGCAGGAAAATGAACAAATAACCGGACATACAGAGTGACAGCCTAACCCCCAGGCCTCAACTTAGTTGGGCGGGGAAATGTTATAAATAACTAAATAAGCAACAAATATTTTAATAAACGAAAAAATGCATGTATAGGATCTGGTGCATTATCTTCAACATTCACCAACCATCTTTATTTTTTGAATCACGAGCAGATCTGGCCAATTTTCCACAGCTGCTGGCAATAAGGTCAGAAGGCAGACCAAGATTACCGTAGGCACCACCGTAGATATCTTTCACCAGCATGTCCACATTACGATGATCTCCTTTAGCTGCCAGATCCAAAAGTTCATCAAAGCCCTACAAAAAATGCAGTATTAGCCTTTTTACCTCAGTAGAGCAGAAATCCGACACCCGGTCGAAACCTTGAAACTGTGACTCTGTAATTTTAATTGATAATAATTGAGATTTCCTTGCCTCTGAGCTTGGCACGCAAAGGATTGACATGCTACAAAAGTAACTGAAATGATTGATTGATATAATAAAAATACAAAAAAATAACTATGTTGAAATAAGCATTTTAAAATGATTTTTTTTTTAATTGGATATTTCAATAAATTAATACTAAATTGAGCATTTTTGATTTCATAAAACCAAAAATTAAAAAAATCACACTGACCTCTGCTTTTGTGAGGATAGATCCTAAACCCCAGAATGTACCTCCACCCATTGATGTCCCTGCAATTCTCTCATATTTTGTCTCCGACTCAACCTGTTGTTCATAATATAGAATCACATCAAATCAGACATAGATCTATTTATATCATATAATGATATTTTAAAAATATATTTATATACTGTAGATCTGGTAATTTTTGTGTGCTTAAATTTTCAAGAATTTCTGATTTGGGGAATTCTCACGAAGTTTAGAATTAGTGAATTTTCATTTTTCTTTAGTAGCGCCATTATAAAAATAATTTTTGCGAGATTCTTGAATTCGCGAATTTGTCCTCCTTGCGAAATATTAGAAAATTAAAACCTCGCGAATGTTACCAGGTCTTCAGTAACATGCCTTTTATCTTTTTATTGTTTTACAGACTAGCATCCTTCGAGGATGTCTTGATTTTAGAGGTGATAATCCGGGTTGAATTTGTTTTGAAAATATTGTGTATTCATTTGTAACCAGGCTTCGAATTCATCGAGTTTTGAGTTTAGATGAAATATTTCGCTAATCAATTTTAAGTTTGATTAGTAATTCTCCAAAATTGTGTAACTTTTCGCTACGCGGAACTGAACAAATTGAACCCTGATAATTCAATTAAGAGCTGCTGATTTATTTTGAGCAGGAGAAATTTGTTTTAAAATTATTGATTGACGCTTTTTATTTCTCCTTCCAGTTCTGATTCACGTTATTATTTTTGATAACAGGTATTTAATTACCGGTAATCAAATTGAAATATTAGCAAATGTAAAAACGCAAATGTTTACTGGATGCAATGATCCAGCAACAGTACATTTGCAAATAAGCAAACCTAAATCGTAAAGAAATAACATTTCTAATGCAATCTCAAAAAGTTGAAACAAATTTTGCAAACCAAAGACAATAAAAAATAAAAAAGTAAAACCTTCTTGTAACATTACAATATCTCTGAAATGATAACAAGAAATTGTCAAAAATGAGCATGGACTTATGTTGGAGAGCATACTAAAAATATTGTTAGAATTTAGGATACAACCCAGCAAACACAAGACATCGAACCAATGTAGGGTTAATGCCAGCCAATCATCTTCGACATTGGGCCAGCATCAACCAAACACTGGTTCAGTGTCTCATGTTTTCTGGGGAGGTTACCTTTAGCACACTGACACCTGATCCAATATTAACAATGAGATAAGGAAACACAGTGTCTATATCCGTCGCCTGAAACTTGTACTCAGGCTGAACATGGCGCTGGAATTCAAACACTTCATCCGGAATATTCTTCAGAAGGAAATTTAACCCTTTGATCAAACAGCCCATTTCATCTTCCTTGTCTATCCTGTTAAAAAGCAAAGTGAAAGAAAAATACATTGGCAATTGAGTCTTGTACTTTAACCAGATTTCTGTACTGGCAGCGTAATACCACATTTAAAGTGATAGCACTATTTGAGTTGGTGGATGCGGCTGTAAGTGAAGCAGCTAAGCCCGCTGACATTAATAGGTGGCCCCTGGTTCCTCTGCCAACTAATTGATGAGCCCTGCTAAACCGTTGCGCTGCTCGCCCCGTATACATGTATTCAGTTTCAAACACATTTCAAACTAACAAAAATTGATAAAATATTTTGTTGCAGATTCTCAGTTAACCCTTCAACTCTTTAACCCATAAAGTGCTGAATATTTGAAAAAAATGGAAAACAAAGGGTTTTTTTCAATTTGAAATCATCATAAATGTTTTAGTTAGCTCTTTCCAATTCATTTGAATACCTATGTTATGAGTCTGCGATATATTAATATGTTTACTCTTACAGTGTGGGGATCGACTTTAGTCGACAGATTCTGACGACTAAAGTCTATCCCCGCGCTCAAGGGTCAAACCCTCATAATGCATTAAAGCATCATTTTGAATCTCTGAAGAATGAATTAACTTCCCACGCCTTGGGGTTTTAAAACAAAAAAATTCAAGGTAGTGCTTTATAATAATGATATCTTTATTTTATTTGTCACCCACTTCAAGTCATCTTCATCCACTACAAGTCGAAAATTGCGACAGCAATTGATGGCTTACAAGTAGTGGATAAAATAATGGTGAAATGGTATAGTCTTTTTTAATCTGTATAATTAGCTTATTTTTAAATCACTGTGATTTTTTTGAATTGTGTGCTTCAAAATGAAATTTTTCAAACATTTGGTCTGAAATTAAACAAATATGACTAATTTTCACCTACATCTGTAGGCCTACATGAAGTTGTGTACATGGTTTGACACAAACTTTTTTGAGCAGTGGTCCACAGGACCACCAGCTCAGAGAATCTGGTGGTCCTACAATTTTTCTGGTGGGCCTGAGAATAAAGTCTCAGCACACAAATTCATACGCGTATATCCTTAAAAAGTGAGTGAGTTAAAAAAAAATTAATATGGCCATTTATAGCAAGCTTGATTTTAATATTACATTCATATCATTTGATACCAATTGATCTAGATTTGGTAACCATTTCATGTTTTAAAAACATTGAAATCGGGAAATATAGGCCTAAGTATAAAATGTAGTCCCTATTCTGGTAGTAGCAAGGCATATGATTGACTAAGTCTGTCAGCCTCCCCCCCCCCTCCAGCCTGATACTCCACATAGGATGTGCTGCTGGAGTAGGCTAAAGCGTTTTGGCAACGCTCAGGGAAGGTACTAGGACCCTATATTTGAATGTGAATTAAAAAAAGCCTGATGTTTTTAAAGCAATTTTTTTTTTTTTTAATATTGATAGAGTAGGCCCTATGTCCTGATGATTACAAAATATATATGTTTATATAGGGGGGGGGGGCCTATATTTTTTCATTTAAATATTGCTGGATCGAGGGGTATTATGTCTGGTGAGACAATAAACAAGCAAAGTTCAAGGTTGATGGTAGAAGGGGCCTTTGTTTCCAGAGGGTGAGCTGGATGTTGTTATAGACTCCAGAAATTCAAACAAAATGGCCGCCGTTTATACTGTTCATACCAGCTTGATTCGAATTTTCAATTGTTTATCTTTTCCCAACTTCACCTTAAAAACCTATTAAAAGTGGCGGGCAGACACTTTTTCGGCGTCACAAATTGATTGTACACCACTAGTCTGACTAGACAGTCAGATGAGGGCAGGCAAACAACAAACTAGTGCCTCGCGTGTTTTTTCAATAGGCAGCTGGTCAGCCGGGCTGCATGGGCTGTGACTGGCGACCTATGGCTATGTGTAACACATTGTGGAGGTTGCCGTGTCATCCTCTCTGAGGCCGTGGATGGATGTATTTGCTTTACCCGAAATATCCAATATGGCGGTGACTGAGAACGATCCCGACGCCAAGGTCCGAAAAATGTCCATAACTTTTTATTAATAATGAAATGTTACTGATTCTAAAAAAACTATTTTTGACCTGATTACTCCCCGATATTTTCCGATATGACAATCCAAAGAAATGTCCCACGATTTTGTATGCGGTCAATTTGTGGCTGAAACCTGTCCCTGGGGCTAATTGTGGAGGGTGGCGTTTGCTAACTACGTCAGCTGGGTTGATGGTCGATCTCGGCCTCAATAATTTATATCCCGCATGATTATGAACACTTATCTTTAGTTCCGTAAAAAGGGCGAGAGCGGATGGTCAGTCTCGACCTCAATAGTTCATGCCCAGCATGATTATAAACACTTGTTCTGTTCCGTGAAAAGGGGCGAGAGCGGTACCGTGTTTCTTGTATTATCGGCCGCGAGTGGGGACGATTGCTTCGATTTTTTGGCCATGTTACGACTTTGCTTAGAGCTGAAAATTTCGGTGGTCCATCGGACCACTGGGTTTGAATGTTCTGGTGGTCCGACATGATTTCTGGGGGTCTCGGACCACCGGACCACCGTCAGTGTCGAACGCTGGTGTACGGTGGTAAAGAAACACAACTTTAAATTTTTCTTATAATGGCAGACTACTTACTGTACACCAAGTTTCTTTTCCAGTAAACCTTTGTATTTGTAAGCTCCTCCACCAGTAACCTTAATGATCTTATCTTTCATGAATTCTTTGGATCCCACCAAGTTTTGTTGTATGAAATCAACACAAGTTTCCATATATTTGGTTTCAAATTTCATAAAATGCAGCTGTTCTCGCACCTCGTCCTCTTCTGACACCTTGTAAATCTCTCCTCCATTGTTCTGACAAATTAGAAAAAATATAATCATGAGAAATAAAGGAAAAACAACATTGAAGACAGACAGACACAGACACATGTCTCTTAATCATTTAACGGTCGGTCTCGATTATATTTGGTTTTTACATCTTTTTACTAGCATATTAAATAATATGTTACAATAAAGAGGTAATAAAGTATGGTTTATAATCAGGCATTCTGTGTGGGGGGTGAAGATTTTAAGTTGAAGTGTGCGATGACATTGGGAGCAACTCAGAATTCAAGTGTTAACCCTTGCTCTGCTGGAACAGTATATATATTTATATATAGGTTTTCAAGCAAGTTTCAGAACAAATAGAAGGCCATTGAAATCTATAAAAAAGCTGTCATAGATGCTCAGTTAATCAAAATACCACATTTTTGCGGATGATTAATTTTTATTTATTGTAGTAATATTTTCTTAAATAACCTGTCTTATTATTTTTCTTTATTTGAAGCTGGAATTTGCATTAGCAACTCCAGCTTCAACTGAATGAAAAATACAAACAATTCAGCATCACAAGGGTTAAAACACAGGCTAATCTGGCAGGGGCCTATACACATGATAGACCTATCCTGTATTATACTGTATCATGTATACTGCATATTTGATTTTATTAAAATATTTTTAGTAGTTCATAAGAAATATATTGTTTGAAAAATAATAGTACAGTAAAACCTGCTGTGAACAGCCACCCTTGTGACACAAGAAAAGTGGCCTTTTAAGGCAGGTGGCTGCTCATAGGAGGTGTATTTGTATAGGAAATTTTATTTTGGAGAATGGCCAGGTGGCCTCCCATGAGAGGTTGGCTGCTCATAAGAGTGGCTGCTTATACCAGGTTCTACTGTAATAATAAACAGACTCAAAAGCCTTACCTTATTACTTTCCAAAATAAGTGCACGTTTTTTAGTCACAGTTGAATAGTATGCTAATTTCACAAGTGAACCACCTGGAATATTATAGAAAAAAACCCACATATAAACACATTACATGCATATAAACAAACAAAAATATATATACCGTATATCCCCGCATATAGTGCAACGCCATGTATATTAGATTTTTAAAATATTTTTTGTTTTAAATTTGTTTAAAACTGAAATTTTAACCCGGCTGTAGATTATTATTCACATTATAATAATCTAAGCTTACTATTTTGCCATAGGCCTACTTAAATGAAAATTCAAAGTGAACACTCTTCTACATAGGGCTCACAACTGACATTTTTCAGAGACGTCCGTACGACATATTCCAAACTGTCCGTACGACATGTTGTTCTCATTTTTTCATTGTGACCTTGTCTATTAACATATAATTTATCTTTTAAAATTTTGTTATCACACTTTTTAGAACACCCTGGGAAATTGATCCAACAAGATGTGGGTAAATAATCATTGCTTAACTAACAGAGTTTTCAAACTAAACATGAATTTTTAAATGTTACTGTTTTTTGTGCGTAAGTACGACATCTCACGTTTCCTTCGATTTAGGACGATCTGTGTTATTTTCGGTCAAATTTTTTCCCACATATATTTGTACATGGGAGCCTATATATGGAGTCTATTTTTTTCTAGCCCTAAAATTATTTGCGTAAGCTGATATATAATCTGTGGATGTCCGTACGACATCCACGGAATCACCCTTAATTGTTGCAACAAATGCTTGAAGAGGTAAGTGGAACAGGCACATGCTGTGGCCCCTTTTAATAATTTTTTTACGCAAATATGTGCCATTTTTTTTAATTTTTGTGAAAAAATGCAAAAAATGATAATAGATTTCCCATGGGGCACAGTGAGGGGAAAAATGGAAGTTTTATAGCCATAAGCCTGATGAAAATCCACGAAAATTTTTCTTTTTCCATGTCCGCCTCGTTGACTTACAAAAAAAAAGATCAGAGGCTATGCCCAAATTTTTGATTGTTATGCGCATATGTGGTATATTTGCTACTCAGTGCTACTGTATTGCGAAGCACTCGTTGGGTATCCTGATGCATCCAAAAACTAAAACTCTCAGGAACATTCATCTCAGTAGTTTTCTTCAGCTGCTTCAAAAAGTTCAAGTGTCTGGGTGATGTTTTGAATTCTGTATACCTCCTGCCATATGCAACATTTGAGGTGACAACTTTTGGATGTTTTTATAATTTAGCTCAGATTTTGATCTAGCACAGCATTTTTCTAGCTCAGTGAAAACTGTGGAATGTGGTCAAACATTTCTTTTAAGAAGTCGGCAGTTACGAAAAAGGCAGTAGCTAATCGTACGTGATTCTTTATGATGCAACTCTATGCGCAGCCTCTTAAGAAATGACAGGCTCCCATTGACTGACTGACTGTCTGACAGTGACACTATAACATTTCCGTACGATTAACGTACGAAAAAAGGCTCAGCATAATATTATTGGACAATTTTAAAATTTATTGAATCTACCTAACTAAGTCTAATACTCAGTAATAGTCTAGTCAAGTAAAGTAAATTTTGATATTGAATTTTGCAATTTCAAGCTACTTTCAGATGCTTAGAGTTACTTTTTCGATTAAATTTCGATGTTTCATTACTTTTCGTCTTAATTTCGCTGTTTATCGAAACCCAAATCATGAGCGAAAATAGAAGAAATTAGCCAGTTGTCTGTGTTTGGTATTACCTATGTCTATTGCAAAGCGCTTTGCTTGTTTTAAATTATCAAAAATATGATCAGTTGGTAATTCTATGCTTTTTGCATAGCTCGCGTCTGTCATTATTAAATATATATGACAAATTAAACTTAGCAAAACAGAACATGCAGAACAGAAAAAATATCCTTTTGTTTTTCCTGACTTTTGAACTCTGACCTCAAAGCTCGGAGGAACTGAAAACTGGAATGAAACGAAATACATAAAGTTTTAGTTGGACTAATTAACCTAAATCAAACAGTCCTGAGATGATTTAGATCAGGCTGATCCACTTTGCTTCGCGACGGGAGCATAGCGCAAGAGTCCCCAGCTTGGACTAGAGATGATTGTATTTCTACAGATACAGTACCTTAAGTAACTTTAAGTAACTGCTTTTAAACTGTCCTATCTTTCTAGAATTGTTGATAGTAGGCTATTACACATCATATGCCCATATATATGGGTCATTATCAAATTTAAGGACATTCCCACGTCCACGTTTTAAAACCACGATTCAAAAGGTTATAGGGGCCTATAATGTTTCGTTTTGTATTTCTATTGTTTTAAGCGCAATTAACTGAAAATTGTGTACCGAGTTATTGAGATTTCATTAAACACTGATATCTACATTTTGAGGCTGTCCAAGCACAGGCCGGGCCCGGGTGTTGGTGGAGATACAGCCCTATAGTGACTAATAAACTATAATACAGGTCTACAAAAACTAAAAAACATTTCTGTCCAGGAAAAGCACGTAGATCATGTTACCGTCAAGATATCCCCCCCCTCACTGACATCGGCCTACTGTTTGGAATTGGTTTATATTTACCACATGATCTGACATCATAATTTTTGGTGTCATCAGCAGCAACGTTATTACATTGAGGATGTTAGGCATATAACCTGTACAAAAAAATCTTTTCCCAGGTGAGATAAAAAGTTTATCTTTATTTGTCAAGTAGGCCAACTGTTACCCTGCTTTTGTAGGCCTATAGTAAATACTGGTATTCATATATTTAATATTTGAGGGATATCTGGGACCCATAGGCCCAGACCTACTTTTAAAGTTTACAAAATGTTAATACTATACTATAATAATAAACTAGGGCCAAAGGCCTCATGTGTTTGGGGCGGAGGCCTATATGTAACCATTTCACTACAAAAAAAACAATGCGTTAAGGAAATGTTGCTTCAATGATGGGCCAGCGTCGTGGACCGTAGACCAACATTGAAATGACATTCGATCAATAGGCTCATTGAACTCATTCGTCGTAACTTTTTGTTTATTACTTGGGGAAGCGATTAGCCTAACCAAATCAATACTGGTAGCTGCCATTCTCTGGTGACTTGGTTCCAAGTTTTATAAAATATCAGCTACTAAGGCCTATGCTATGGGACATTTAATTTAGACCACAGTGGTAGTAGGCCTATCCAGCAAACACGATACGTTGAGCCAATGCTGGTTTAAGGTTGATCCAGCATTGCAGACATTGGACCAACGATACAACGTCATTGGGTGTTTTCTGGGTATCAACAGACGAAGACGTTGGTCCAACATTGTATAAATGTTATACAAATGTTTTCATTTGTATAACATTTATAAAAAATCGGCCCAACGTCGAAGACGTTGGTCCAACATTGTATAAATGTTATGCAAATGTTTTGTGTTTGCTGGGTTATTATCCTTTAGCAGGCCACTATTCAATCTCAGAGGGGGGGGGGAGTATTTTTTAAATAAATAATTTTGGGCGGAACCTGCGTGAAATAAATAACTTACTTCAAGAACTGTTCTATATAAACTTGTAATACAATTTGACATTTTCAGCGCGCCGCTAAGCTGGGTTGAAATCAATTTTCTCAAAATGACGCAATTTCAGACTTCATATTTGTCATATTTCTCTGAGTTTGTGGAGGCATAGTTTTGGAGCTAAACACGCAACAGAGTTGTGTGATGTAGGCCCACCATTTTAAAGGTAGGGCCTAATTTTGTGCAGATTCATGATGTGTAGATATCTCCAATATTTAAATATGCGATTTACGACTCATTTTGCCAGATCAGGTCACATATATAGGCCCCTAGACATCCACATTTTTCGTGTCAATAAAAGTTGTCGGCTGTCGGAGATCATGTGTACCACTTACATCATACTCCTTTATTTTATATATTTAAAGGCCCATACCCAGGCAAATGACATGTTTTAGTTTTAGCTCTGTTATTTCTTTTTGAGTGTTTGATTGAGTGAAAGCAACATTCAGATAGATTACAACTTTTAGAAACATCCGTTGGCAGCGTAATCAGGTTTCGAAAAAGACGAATTATGACAAAATGTCGGTTATTACATTTTTGTCTTTTAGATTCACCCATTTTTTAATTCGGTTGCCTTGTTTGGCAGGAAAATGACATCGATTCACCAAATTGATTATTTCTTTCTAAAATAGTTTTTTTCATAATTTACTAGCCGTAATCTATGACAAAAAGTTTCTAATTCGTATTAGGATAAGTTTGTAAGGTCTCAGATGTATCACATCGTCAAAGACGTTGCTAGTTCAATTAAAATGTCATTGGAAAATCACCGTTTAACGGCGCTTTCCAAACAGGTCTCACATTTCCAAACAGGAAGGGGCAACACCTCTAAACTCAGCCAATTGACATGTTTTACATCTTTGCGGGACATCGTGAACATTGCCAAAATACACAGGTGATATTCATGGGATGTTAGTGGCTGGTGTAGTGACAAAAAGGAAGGGATTTTCCTCAGTGTTGATACTTTCAAAGAAAAAAACAAATCAATATCGAACCCTTCATCTAGACCCTCAGCCGACAGGTTTTATGGCAATATAATTAAGGGTTGGTTGTCAGAAATTGTATGAACATTCTAAAATACACACTTACCGGGTACATATCTCTTTCAAATTGAGAATGGAGAAAGATAATATAGATGTACGATGATATAAGCCTAATTAACACAATTTTTAACTTTGCAACTTTTAAAGTTTACGGCACTTGGGAATGGGCCTTTAACACAGCAAAAGTCACATCTGAATCGTTCCTAGAAATCTGCCTTTGGACATATGTCTAAACATATATAAATTATATTTTTTTCAAGGAAGGTTTTTTCACAGATGACGTCATAGTGTACTGAAAAATAGACAGCAGAAAGCAAATTTGGAATTACAGTTTCGGATGTTAGCAAAACGTTTGATTATGTGTCTCCTTACAGGATCCGATTGTCAGTCACATAACGAACTTGGTAAGGACGAGGCGAGAGTATTGTGATACATTCGAAAAAACCCCTCTATAATCAGCTTTCACAACCAATTAAAAACAAAAATAGATTGCAATTGTGTTATTTTATTTCACCTGTGTTGAATACGGTTGCACATAATAAACAAATAGACGCAAGCAGTGAATAATAGATGAAATCCCCACCGGCCACACGACGTTGCATATTTAGGGCAGCAAGATGATCCACACACATTAGCAGGAATATGTCTACATAACAAAAGAGTGGTTATCGAGATATAAAAAAGGCCGCAATATGAACCATTCATTCAGGAATGTCTTTAAAATCATTAGAAGAAAGTAGGCTATTAAAGCTGAGATTGGTACAATGAAGTCAATCACCACTGCTATTTCGAAATCACCCAAAGTCGCACTAAGCTGCTACCTTTGCAATTCTCACATAGGCTACTTATTCTTAGCACCGAAGTCAGGATGAAGACAACATGTGTATAATTATATACATCGTCGTTTACCGCTGACAGTTATGTGTAGCCGCCCTGCCACCACATTCATAAGGCAGTCATAAGCTAAGCCTGTATGTACGGGAACAATGTATGTTTTACGCAACCATACAATCTGCAGTTCAGTCGTCTGTGAACGACGGGCTGTTCGTAGACAACGTAAATATACTTGTCATGATTTACTTCAACAGTTACCCTTATACAAATCAAATGTCAGTGAATGTGTATAGTACGTACGTGTCCATCACAATAGGAATAGCTCCAGTATGGATTTGGATCCAGTGTTAGTCGGTAACTAGTTACATGCATCTGGATCACATCAATACTGAATAGTACAGACATAATCCTAACAAATCCATGTACAACTAAATTAAACTGTCAGGAATGTTCTTCACTTCATAATCTTTAATAATTTCTTTTGAGAAAATTTTATGCCAATTAAAGAATTATGTACAGGAAATTAAAGTTTTCTATTTCGCGAAGAGAAAAGTAAAATGTCCATACATAGGTGCCAGATAGTTATGCAAAATATGGTACTCAGTGGTACGTAGGCATACCGTAGTCTCAATATAAATCCCAGTAGAGTGAGTCGGTATTTTAGATTATCTAATCAGGAACCAAGTGATGGAATAAGGAGGCAGCTCCACATAAACATCCACGCTATAATCACGCTCCAGTTGATAAGTATGTTGATCATTTTCCTGTTCTTGGATTTTTGCCACCAAGCTTAGTCCAGTGTAATAAAGTGGCAAAGTCAAATTAGTAGTTTGATGATCCTGTGTGGGATTGAACACCATAGCCAGACCTTTGTTGTTTAGAAAAGGGTTCACGTGCATAAAACTGTCGATGCTTTGCATATCAGGACGACGTACATGAACAATATCACTGGTAATTATATCTCTGTACTTTTTGTAGAAGTTGACCCATTTCTGTACGACTTTCTTTGTTTCTGGTGTGTCATAGAGACGGAAGCCTCGGTAGCAGGCTGCCACTCCTGATCCCAAGTACTGTGCTAAAGCCCATTCATATTCTACAAGGTGCTCACACATGGGTTCGAATTTGGCTGCATCACCTCCAGCATGGTAGTCAACGAGCGGCACCTGCATCCAGCCAGCTGTTGGGGGGAGGTTATATGTATCATCGTACACACTTTGCCGACTGATTGACAAATCTTGCCAGCGAGGAAGGGAATACTGATTTTCATTGTAACCCAAACCTACAATCAAAACATGATATTTAAAATATAGTATTATGTTCTTTTTTTGTGGTGTTGATGGTAGTTATTATCCTAATTGGTATTAATCTTTGATTATATTTTTCAATGTTTTGTTTACGTGTGTTTAAAATGTTTAGCCTTACTCACCAGCTCTATTCCCCCCTTGGTAGAAATATTTGTCTGGTTGATTGATATAGATGTCTTTCTCTCTGAGTTCGGTGAAGAATTTGCCCTGTAGCTTCTCCTGCCAGTAGATTGAATCCTCAAGTCCTCGATGATGAACATGGTTTGTAGAGTTACATGAATATCCTGGATAAGGACCGTCTGTCTCTATCATGGACATTCCTGTTTCTCTATAAAAAAACACTACGTGCTTCAATAAGAAATCATACCATCCGGAAGCGAAGCACGCTCCAGCCTCATTATCAGTTTCATTCTTTTTAGCCATCCACGATTGCTTCACGGTTCTTGTCCAATCTATCAGGTCGTAACAACCAACTTCTATATTTTTCTTCTTAGCGTAACCAACATCCGCTGCTATTTGTGCAATATATTTGGGATCTGTCGATTCAATGTTAACTCCCGATCCAAAACTATAGATAAGCATTTCGAAACCCACCTCAGACATTTGATCTACTGCGGCTCTCATAGCAACAGAAGTAGCGTTTGTTAGGTGAAAAAATATAGGATTTTCCTGTGTATGTGGTGCCAGCAGCCTGAACATACGCTTGTGAGCCAGATTCCTCTTTTCTGGGTCAGAAGATCCAATAAAGAGCTCGTGAACTTTGAACGATACAAAGCCCTGACTTATGCCTACTGATGGCTGCGGGCTGTATGAACAGTTAACTACGGGTTCATATGAGCCTGGCATTGTAGATTGGTGTGAGTCAATGCCCCAATCAAGGCTGGTACCATGTGGCTCATCAGTTTCCATAAGAAGCCAACCATATGAGTCTTTGACATTTTGTGGAGTTGTAGGATCCTCAGACCACTGTTGATTGACGGCTAAAAACTCCACAGAAGGAACTCCTACCATTACATCACTGGCACCACCTTCCACACTCAACCACTTCCTCATCAGAGGTATTCCATCATACATCTCGTAGTGTATAATAACACGCACCATCTGATGAGCAACTGGGGCATTCTTGGGAGGAGTGAAGTGAACATCAATCCTTAATCCTTTTGGAGGCCAGGGTATGTCTTTAGGAGCTCCTCTCATTGGCTTATAAGGAAATAATACATCAGGTGCTCTCGTAGAATAACTGTAGAAATGAAAGGCGTTAGGATCGCTGGTCATGGTCTCCTCGATGGCAGTCTTGTTCCAGTAGGCTCTTGGTGCTTGACACAGTACACCACCCACATTGTACCTGATTCCATCCAGTGTAATGATTGCTTCAGGACTTATTGCTCGTAATACGTTACTACTTTTCTCATAAGAGAAATAATCAAAAGTGGTGAAATCTGGTTGGGTAATAAATGTTCTGCGAATCAAGCTGTTGTCAAGTGAGATCTGGTTTTCTGGAAGATGAAAAAGACGAGTTGGCGTGGTGACTTTTGTCACCAGCCAGTCTGGTGGCCGAGCACAATGACATTGTGTGTTGAAGCTTGATAAAAGCAAAGCTGTCACCACAATGAATAGCAACTGGCCTTTTAACGGAGTCATCATCTAAAACAATAGACATAATATATGCCATAAAAACACATGTTTACTCAAATTACCGATACGTGTAGTAAAATAATATTATATAGATATATAAATAATATACAGATATAGGTCTAGTCGGTCAAACTAAACTTGGTTTATCTGCTAAATAAAAGCAAAGTCGACATTGTATCTTCAATTTGTGTTTCCGCGTCATATTGTATAGTTGATATACTTGCTGTTTGAAAAAAATGACATACATGTAACATACTCACGACTAATTTATACCAAATATAGATTAAACCCTGACCTGCTAAAGGTGTATATAACATGCTCCATGTGGCAAAAATTCAATAAAACGTCATTATTAGAAAACGATACAACCCATCGAAATGAAGAAGTTCTCAAATTTTGCTTGGTTGTATTAACCCTAAAAGCGCTCAGCACGACAGTAGTCTTTTTAAGTTGTTTTATTAGCAGAATAAATCACAGTTATCGGGAATGAAATTAGTGTTTAAACATCAATATTTGCAATTGTTTGGTCACAAATTAAACAAATACGTGTATGTGTATTTTCACTCACTTGAAATTGTGAGTCGCAGTTGCGAGACACAACTTAAAGAGGGTGAAAATTTAAATTATTTAATTTAGCGCTTGAAGGGTTAAACTTTTGTATTTATTGCAATGCGGGTATTGCGTAGCAACTTACACTTCAAATTGAATAAAAATATGGTGACATTTCTAGGTGGTAAATAATAAAACTATAAAGTGAGATTGTAAAAGAAGAATAACCCTTATACCCTTACAGTGCGGGGATCGACTTCAGTCGTCAGAATCTGACGTCTGTAGACGTCAGATTCTAACGACTAAAGTCTATCCCCGAACTGTAAGAGTGAAAATATTTCTAATGGCCGTAGACCCATAACATAGGTATTCAAATGAATCAGAAAGAGCTAACTAAGACATGTATGATGATTTCACATAAAAAACCTTTGGTCTCCATGGTTTATACAAAAATATTTAGGCGCTTTAAAGGTTAAGGTGCTGACAATGTCATGAACTTTGTCATATTGTCATGTGTTTTGATTCGTACATATGCAAGTAATTTGTAACCACTTGAAGTTGTGGATCACGCAAATATAACTATCAGCGCTTCAATGGTTAATACATATGAACAATATACCAAACACACGATGACAGATACGGTCGGTTATACATCAACGTAAAATCGTAATAATCAAATCGACAGTGCTTAAATAAACATACAGCATAAATACATTCAGCAGTAACAATATTACATTATTTTATTATCCTGATGACTTGACGTTAGGCTCACAAGTAGACGTAATAAATAAAGATATAATCAAGCTGGGATAGTAACTTGACCACTCACTTGACCAATGTGAAATCGTTTATTTTGGTAAACTGTTTGTTTCGCTATTTTTATAGTAATTATAACGATAGTCCAGTTAGCCGACTAGACATAACGCCCCCTCGTCACATGACGATCATCAATACTTCTGTGAAGTGTCAAAAGGCAATAACCGCTTACTTGAAAAGTAAGTATTTACTGCCTTTTGACTTTGTGCGGCGGAATACTTATCACGTCGCGGTTCTTATCATTTTTATCTGTCACTACACATCGCCCCCTATAATGCTATACCGTAGTGGACAAATTGTTGGATGTGCCATTCATATGATTGGCACATACGACAGTTTGGCTGCTAGGGTAGAGTTAGTATTAAAGCAGAAAACAGGAAAAAACATTCGAGGTTTCTTTGTGAAAAAATACAATGAAATCAATTAAAGCAGCCCCTTGGGATGATATCAATTTTTTTTCTAGTCTTGTAATGACGTAGTGTATCACTCAGATCAAGATTTTTGTTTTTTCAGAGTTTTTAGATTTTTACAAATATTTTTAATCAACATTTCTATGAAACCAGAAGTAACCCAAACAAACTATTTGTATACCTGAAGGACGATTGAATGTTTTCACAGCATTGGGCCACATGCTGATGGCATCGGCCCAGCGTTGGGTAGACAATCAGTGCTGCAGGTGTGTCCTCCCGTGTCCTGACTATGAGACACCAATTAGCGGGGACTGCTCTGATCTTACCGTCTGATACGTGGGAATATGTGATGTAAAGTGCTGAATATTGCTGACTTGTTTTGTTTACATGGCAATATACGACCTGGAAATACAACTATTTCACTCTTTTTCGGTGCTTTAAAATTGTTTTTTTGACTTTTTCGTATTTTCAGTTAAGATCAGTAGGCTATATAGCTTCATATCAAGTAAATTTTCAAAATTGACAACATTGAAAATGTCTCATCCCAAGGGGTCCCTTTAATAATAATTTTGTAATGCTACGCTGAACACATATTCGTTGACGGTTTTTGTCAATTGTGCTATACCGGTACCCTGATCACATGGCAAGGCTCTGATACAGATACCTCGTTTTTTAAATGGAATAGTTCTAATACGATCACTAGATTTTGCCAGTTGAAAATGCCCCAATTTCAATAGGCACTCGAAATGGAAGTATTAGCTTCATGGCAACCGATTTTTTCGGTAGACGGCGCTAGTGTCGTTTTTACACAGCTTTCTGTGTAAATAAAATAACGGTCACTGTGGACGGGCCTGTCTTACTGTAGATAAGATGCGGTTTATGGCCACTGTTGTGCACATACAGGCTAAACTGGGCCGATAGAATGTCTTAAAGATGGTAAGATGAATCATAATATAAACACTATCCTCCAGACACAAGATGCAAAAGTCGAGCCCTGTACTGGCATCTCTCGGCCACAGATGCTCCCCACAATGGTACATCTTTACGAATGAAGTAGAAACATTCCATTTATTAGAAACAACACTTCTAGAGTCTAGCACAGACTGATATGACTCTGATATGATGATGAAGATATCTCTCCAATACAGATGATATGAGATGAGACAAAGACTTCATATGATTATGACACAGAAAATGAAAATGATAATCCTCACAGGGGTGGGAGTCGGCGCCATATCTATGACTATAAAATACACTAACAGATAGTGTTGGACCATCATCTACGACGCTGGTCCAACACTAATACAACATTGGCAGTCTAGTAGTAGTAGTAGTAAATTGTTGCTTCACGTCACTTTTCGGCACTAATGGTCATTTAAGTGACAATGTAATAAGATAAAAACAGTGCAGGCCATCGATTATATGAATGATGTACAGATGATTACGTGAGGGTGGGGAGATGGTGGAGTGAGGGTGGGCATGGTGTATTTGTTTTCCTTCGCTCGGCCAATATAAGGGGTGCTGGGCATGTCTAGAGAATTTACCCCCAGGTACGCCCAGACGTCCAGAGACTCAGTCTTTTTGTCCAAAAACAACTTCGCTATCCTCGGGTCAGATAGTCCCCAGAGTAACAATAGCTGAAGTTAACTCCATTAATCCCACGCAGTGATCCCACGTGTGAAACAAAATGTCTAACACTCTATTGCTGGTTGTTTCAAGGCTACCACGGCCAACATCAGTACCTGCACTATGCTGCTCTACAAAGGCAAAAGGCAGTATCTTCTTACTTGTAAAGTAAGCAGATACTGCCTTTTGCCTTCGCATGGCAGTATAGTGACACTGCCTGACAGTGCCTCCACTGATACGGGAGTTGCATTGGCAACACGGCTGAATGGAGGATCAAGGGTACGGCGCTGGCAATCCGCCCGAAGATTATGGCCTGAGATTATGGTCTGACACGTTGAGGCTGCAGCTTCTCTTAAATGATTCATTGCCATAGACATTATAAGCTTCCGTACCATATATTCCAGTGACCCTCTCACTACTAATAGCAATCATCTCAGTACCCCCATTGGCAACCTGGTTTTACACACGGATCCCTGTGGTTATCAGTGGTGTCACCAGAGACCAAACTCCTCAATGTTGTACAATATGCGATAAGGCGATCTCACCGAATATCGACACTGTATACGTGACTATGACTATTAAATTAGATAACATAAATGTGTTGTAAGCCTACATTTAGTCACAGCTATAAGTATAGACCAGTCACTGATATATACCTATGACAGTGTACTCTTAGCTAATATCATGGCACCTAACTACCAGCCGTTTGGGGCTTTGTTACTCGTAGCCTGTTTGTCTTTATTTTGGGGAGGCATATCCTGCTTATACTTGATATGGAAAATAATAAAAGTGGGAACCACAGGCGTATTCTTTGTCAAAAAGAGAACAAGACCGCCCATATTGGATGATCCTGTACATGGACAGCATGGCTTCCTCAGCTTGACGCACGATCCTGATTGTCAGGTCAGAAACTCACAATATAAAACATCTGATTGAAATCAACCGGTATTCTTGGACAATACAGTTTGATCCTAAAAAGACGTGTCTCTGGGTACTTAATAGCTGCCAGTATACATATAAAGTATAGGTGGTCAAACCTTCATTACGAGCTTCTTTTTCACCAGGTTTGACATGCGGTATGCGCATCATTCACCCTGATTTACCAGGAAGCAAAACTGCCCTGTCATGATACGCTAAAACAGCTAGTGCAATCTGTAGATGAAAAATAAAATATGTACATACGATGATGTGAGGTAACTTCACTCACCAGATAAGGGTTTTTGGGCTTGCCTAGGGAATGTACTTCCAGATTTAATGCGCAAACAGTTCGGCTATCCTCGGATCGTATATTAACTCCATAGGTGAACTCCATGCATAACATTCCAAGTGAGAGACATAATGCCAAGCACTCTATTGCCGGTTCTTAAGGACATCACAAGGGCACACTAATGATCACATATGCGTGCATAAGGTGCATTAGCTCAGCTGTTGAGCGGGGGGACAGAGGTACGATGTTAACAATCCACCCGAAGATTATGGTCAGCCTCGTGAAGACTGCAGCTTCTCTTGGATGGTTGTTGTAGACCATAGTCTGTCCGACGGTGGAGGATGGTCCAAACTGATAGTTGCAATTCTCAAGTGTTAGTGGGAAGAAAAATTATTATTCATGTTTGTTACATATAATTTTATCAAAATAAAAAGTTAGTGTCATGTCAATCCAACATACACAAAAATACCATATTACAGACCTACACTATTATGTGTAACTTATAATATTCCTTTGTGTCAATTCAGCCGCTGAAGATACATTACGTAAGCAACAATGCTGCAGGAAAACCGTTGATGTTGTTTCTTCATGGATTCCCAGAGTTTTGGTATTCATGGAAACATCAAATGAAAGAATTTGGAAAGGACTACAGGTTTGTTTTTGATAGTTTCTATCTATAAAAAAGATATCAGTGTAATATGTTTTGTTTACATTTTTTAAGATACGTTCATTTTTGAATGGCTGAATAATCATTGATAGCAACATTTATTTTAATCTCAATTAATATAATTTCTCTTGGTGGATATCAACATGTTTATAAAGATTACAAGAAATATAACTAACAAACATGAAACATTGGTCTAACGTTGGTTTACTGTTGGCCAACAGTAAACCAACGTTAGATTAAACCTCTCATGTTTGCTGGGTAGGCCTATGCGACATTGGTATGGTTTGCAATCGTATTGTGTGTAATTTACATCTAATAAATCTAATAATACATGGTTTAAATCGTATTTAGAGCTTATATATGGTAGTTTCTCACAATCATTTTTTCTCAAGGACTGTAGCTATAGATATGCGTGGCTATTCAGAATCTGATGCACCTCGTGGTATTTGGCAGTATACAATGGAAAAACTGGTCGCGGATGTGAAAGAAGTCATAACGCAACTGGGTAAGACCAATACTTAATATTTTACTTAATTTAGGTATCGGCAGCATAATCTCAATATGGATGTACACTGCTTAAAAAAATATTCGATTTTCTGACTCTAACTATTGCATACTCAATGGCTTGTCATGTAATATTTATTAACATCTTTATTAATCATGTTAATGTGGTGTGAATACATAACTATTGAAAATGTAATGAAAGTTTTATTTTTTAGTACTGTATGTGTATGTTTATACTTCCATCTTCTAAAAATAGAACATGCATGCAGAAATAATGTCAATTTTAATAGCATACCATATCTCTAACTATCAAAATTAATTCTCGGTCACTTGGAAGTTGTGATCCAGAACTTCAAGTGACTGAAACTGATTTGTGTTTTTTTCAAATTTAATTCACAACATTTATCAATTTTACATTATTTGAAAAGTACTTCACTTAAAAACAAAATAGCCATAGAAAAACTAATAGAAATGCGAAAATATAATTGTAGTCGACATCAGTCCTCTAGGGGGGGGGGGGGGTAATTTTAGGCAGTTCACGTTTATGTTAATAATAATTTATCCACGTTAAGTCAATTATTTTTATAAGTTTTTTTCCAGTTGTGACTCATTACTTTCATGTTCTTTTTCACCAGTAATCCTAAATCATCTTTTTAGTCGCATTTTGCAAGTTTTTGTCGAGGATGTGATTTGTCACATGCTATTTTTACAACAATTGTCTACATTTATGCCTTTATCACTGTTATTTCACTAACCGTCTGATATATTATATTTCTATTCTAGAATTTCGACCTCTATTCGACCTCTATTGCATTGCAGACTTATCGATTTGATCGTTTCTAAAAAAATATATATATAGCCCATGTGTCATTATCATGTCATCATTGTGTCACACCAAGCTGACTAGAACGATATTCTATATCTAGGGCATCTAAACTCAGCGTTAAAATTTTAGCAGATTCTTTGATTTTCTCAAGATGATTTAGACCATTTTTGCATTAGTGTAACAATTTTACAATTGACACCACCTTAGTCTTAATTATCATCTGTTATGCGACAGGGTATCATTATTTGAGTGCGCAATTGGTCTGATTTAATGTTGAAATAAGCCACATGATTCCACTAATTTACCGTTTTTATTTTTTGTAGGATACAAGGCAGCAGTAATAGTGAGTCACGACTGGGGTGCGGCTGTAGCGTGGAGCTTCACTGACCGTCATCCAGATCTGGTGGACAGACTGGTCGTGTGCAACGTCGGACACAATAGAGCATTTGTCAAACGATTAAATACATCGTGGTCACAAATATTTAGATCATGGTATGTTTGTATAGCACTGCCGTGCATAGCAAGTAAACAGATACTGCCTATTGGCTTTGCAATGCATAGCACAGTGGATCACCTCGCTAATGAGACCACTTTTAAAGAGTCCCTCAGGTGGTCTTTTTAGTGAGGTTCTACTGTACATGCTTTCTCACAGATTTAAATTCTACAGTACAATATGTATAATAACGACTATTGGACTATGTGTAATATAGGCATACTGCTGAAAAACAAAACCAAGATGCAGTAAAAATAGTTATGCTGCATGTTGGCTTTGTATGACAAAATCTTTGGTCCAAGTCTAGTATTACACGAATAAAAATGTGGAATGTTCAATACCATTCCATGTTTTGAACATCCCACATCTGTGTAATATTCGCTCCTTAGTAGAGAGTAGGAAATCATTTTATCTGTCTAGTATAACACGTAGAAACAAGTTGGTGGTTAAATATGTTGAAAATGGGTTGTATTCAAATTATTGCAAATTAGTTCACGTTAATTAGGAGGCGGGAATTACGGTTCATCGTCAAAATAAAAAAAAAAATATTTGGATATATAAATATTATTTAAAAAAAATATGTATATATTTGGGTAATAATGTATAATTGTTTGTTGCGTGATGGTTTTTTTAATTTCAGGTATATGTTCATGTTTCAATTGCCTTACCTAGCGGAGACAATCCTTAAGAGCCAGGATTTGGAGGTGCTGGCCCGTATTCTCAATGACCCGTTTGTTGTGGGGGCTAAAGCTGGTACCTTCACAGAAGAAGATATCAATGCGTATAAATACGCAGCATCTCTTCCAGGTGATTTTCTTATGGAACTGCAACATAAATGTGGAAAAAACATTTTGGTAGAGTGATATTTTGCAGATGGGGAGGGCCAAATAATACATTAGATATGGCGTACTATACTCGCCATACTATACAGAGCAGTATTATTACACAATGTTATTTTCAATCACTGAATAATTATTAACCCTTTACCCGAGAAGTTATCAAATTTAAATTTTCACCCACTTGAAGTTGTGTCTCGCTACAGCGACCCACAACTTCAAGTGGGTGAAAATTATTCATATTTGTTCAATTTGAGACCGAAGAGTTATCTCTAAACACTCATTTTATTCCCAATAATTGTTTATTAATCTGGTAATAAAACAGATTAAAACGATTATAGTCGTGCTCATCGAGTAAAATGTTAATACAATCTAATTATCTCAATACAAATAATTGATTATTTTCATTTTTCAGGGAGACTCACTGCATCCATAAATTACTACCGCGCCGCCCTGCGATTTGCCGCACCTAAACTGTCCAAATGTATAAAGCCACCAACACTTGTGGTTTGGGGAACAAATGACAGAGCGCTGGACAAGGAATTAGCAGAACTATCTGGGATGTATTGCCAGGATTTCACATTACAATGGGTGCCAGGCGCGTGCCACTTCGTGCAGCAGGAAGAACATCTGATAGTCAATAAACACATCAGAGAGTTTCTGGAGGAAAAGGGCTCAAAATAAAACAATGTCATCTTCTAACACTAGCCGATCACGACTACAGTGGTTTCTAAATTGTTTTAATAGCCGATCATATCACTGTTATTGGGAATGAACATCCAAGGTTTGCAAATGTTTGGTTTCAAGTTAAACATATATGGGTAATTTTCACTCACTTGAAGTGGTCGGTCGCGGTAGCGAGACACACCTTCAAGCGACCTCAAGTGGGTGAAAATTATAATTATTGAATTTACATATCTATGTATCTATAAATAGGCCTATATGTTTTATTTTCACACAATAACTAGTCATACAGCATGTATAATTCTCGACTGAGGAGATTATGACACAAAGTTTTTCTGCAATAGATAGTATTTTGTAAGTGAAATTAATAAAAGAGAAGTTAGTGAAATTATATTTTCTACATTTATGCTTACTTAGTAATACTAAACTGTAAACATATTAAATACTAAGTTAGTATTTAATACAATGAGGTAAGTCCTTATGTGTCTAGATTACGATACATAATATCTATGTTGCCATACAAAGGTGAAAGCCAAAAGGTAGTATCTGCTTACTTTACAAGTTGCCATACAAAGAGAGGGACATGGCGCTATGGTGAGAGCGTGGCGCTCTGACGATGTCGCTGCCTGTCGTGCGGTTTCGAATCCCGCTTGGTGCAGAATTTTTAGAGAAATATCATGTTTCTCCCTTCTCAATCTTGGGACATTGTTAACATGAGTGCCTGGTAGGACAGAGATGGCAATGTGTACGATAAGTTCAATGCGCCGAAACGGCTGCAGGACTGTATGCCAGGCGCGCCTACAGGCATACGCAAGGTACGCAAGTGCGTACCTTCGAATTATCAAAGCATGTCTTTTTAGAAACCATTATAGGCCTATATTCCTGCCCTTTCATGATTGCAAAGAAAACATTGGTTGACGGCTGCATTGACTGCTAATTAGGGCCTAGTATAGGTGTAAAGATGACAGACAAAAATGAAATGAATCGGGCTTTAGGCCACCTTTGTGCACATATAGGCTAATCTGGGCCAGGAGAACCTCCTGAGGATGGTGAGATGATTGAGATGACACTGTCCTCCAGACACAGGATTCGAAATTCGAGCCCTGGCGGTCTGAGGCCGAGCACGCTACCTCTCGGTCACGAAGGCTCCCCACAATACTAACTTTCACACGTGGATGGGGAAGAAACAATTTTGTTTCTTTCAAACCGCCGAGACCGGGAACCGAACCCCGGACTCTGGCGTGAAAGGCAGCGGTGCTAACCACTACCCTAGGGCCCCCGCCCGATAGAGTGAAAGTCAGTATTGTGGGGAGCCTCCGTGACCGAGGATAGCCGACTTGGTGAGATGATTCATATAACACCTCGATTCCAGATAAGATCCAGAATTCAATATTCGAGTCCTGGCTCTTTAGGCAGAGCACATTACCATGATTACCTCACGCTCACAAAGACTCCCCACAATACTGAATCTTCACGAGTGGGCGAGGGATAAATGTTGTTTATTCTTTGCCAACCTGAGTAGGACCCATGGTAAAACATAATATGCCTACAATTTAGTAGGCATACGCCGCTGATCAACCACACAAATGTTTAACTACATAGGCCCTAATATAAAAAAAACTATTCACTACGTGACCCTAACTAAGCCACATGGTGAATAGTTCTTGAGATTCTGTGATATCTCTGAATCGTGTACTTGTAAACAAATAGGGCCTATGGTCTTTACAAAACACATTGAAGACACACATTGATCGTAGGCCCTACATTATCACCCCTTGGTCATGTATATTTTGTAATAGCCCAGTCACACATACACGACGCACAGCCCACGCCTTGAGTGACAAAAATTAGAGCAGTGCGTCGTTGTGCGTCCATGAATTTTGTCAGGATATGAGAAGAGCCAGCGTGTTATAAATAAATCAGGTGTATAAATCAGCGAATAAACAGCGTTTCGCTACCGCGTTGCGCTTTAACAGGGCGACAAAGTTGGCGAATACATCGCGCATCGCCAGCGCGAGGCTCGAATAAGTTAGAAAGTATTTAGAACGCCCCATATACGCTATATATGTTCGCTGGACAGGCGTTAGGAACACGTTAGTTGGGCGCTATATGCGCGCTCAGTGCCGGCATTTTTGAGTTTTTGTCCAGCCCCAAGGCTCAGTCACACATAGTCGACGCACGACCCGCGCACTGAAAATTGATTATTTTTCTGCGCCCTCTAATCGTCAAAGGAAGTTGGGTAGGCCACTATTTTTAAAATATTTAACGCATATTACCGCATAAATGTACACACCAGAAGACCACCAGAAACACGAAAGCGCGCTAAAACAACGTTATATCAACGCTAAATACGTTTGCTTTGTATCACATGGTTGCCCGTTGAGGGCGCCGGCCTGCGCTGCATGAGCGTTCGAAGCAGGCGTTGGGAACACACCACCAGTTAGCCCAGCGCTCGAGCAACAGGTTGTGACTATGTTATTTCTGCAGCATAAACCTTAATCATGTTTATAGCTCTGAAAAACGACAGTTTATTTTTTATTATTTGAGGTGGTTTTTCACACGATGCACGGCTTTAAGTGCTAAATTTGTTTTTAATTTTTCGAAATTAAGTCTAAACATATAATGTTATCATAAATTTAGGACACATTTTTTCCTTTAAAAATGCATGGCTACATATGTACAAAACAAACTGATCAAAGTTACTAGTATCGTCGACATTAGCATTATAGGGTTTAATGCGCACTGTATGCGTCCAACGCGTTAGGCTAGCAAAGCGCTGTTCATTCGCACTTTGCGTTGGAAACACGCTGTGCATTCGCTACCAGCTACCAGCAGGTTTTTTCACAATCCGGACTCAAATTGATTTTTTTATTGTTTTTATGGGTGGACTGTGCGTCGTTTATGTGTGACTGAGACAAACATCGGTCAACGAAAACACAACGAATTTAGAGCGTGTGCTCTACTTGTGTCTAACGTTAGACTGGCGCTGGTCTGACGTTCTTCTGACGTTTACATTCACACATGGAAAAACGCTCACATTTTCGAGCATGCAGAAAATGTGCGCAGAGGTTGACGCACACAAAAAATGAATGACGTTCATCAGTGTTCTCGTCATCATCAACGAATTCTGACGCACGCCCAGCGAATCACAAACCACTGAACAAAATTCTTCATTTTTGTGCGCTGGACGTGCGTGATGGTAGCCTATGTGTGACTGGGCCTTTATATACAAACTGTAATAGACGTACAGGGGACCCTCACCAAAACATTGAAAATGACCTCTGGGTTGCTTTGTCCAAATGAGCACGAGAGGTTGATCTCATGGACCAGAGTTTCAGACGGTTGGCCCACATTAAAGCAGCTGGATCGTAATGGCTCACTGAACCATAATATTTACATTGCGGCGGACCTCAATCTGGTGGACGTTGACCATGCTACGCATGTGGGCCATTGCACTTTGCGCCAATATGTTTAGGCCTACTCAGGGAATCGTGACGATACACGTATATATTAAAACAACACTGGATCAACGTATCATGATCGTTGGGGTGTTAATGGGTAGAACGTATCTTTAAAATAGGGCAACATCTTTTTGATATATTATCCAGTAGCCTTGGCCCTTATACATTAGGGCCTATTGATTTAATAGGAATATCGATCCGATTAGCAATAACTATAGGCTTGCAAGCAAGCTTGGTCATTTCGTATATAACCACCAATAAATCATTACAGAACAAAATGTACTGTAGTGGGCTATCTAAACTATATAAGGGCATTAGAGGGTCACCATTCAATCTCCAGGGGAGGCAGGGGGGGGGAATGCAGTTTTTGTCGCGGAAAAAATATTTATTTCAACCCGGCTCGACGGCATGCTGCAAATTTCAAATTCACTACATGTTTAGACTATATAGAACAGTTATTACAGTTATTATTTATTTTATTCAGTCTGCCCAAAATTATTTATTTCAAAAATACTCCAGACCCCCCCTCCGGAGATTGAATGGTGGCTCCCTTAGTCTAAATATCAGGCATATATGGTTGGGCCTATCAAAGGGATGACATACACATGTGGATATTTAATATGCCTATTAATATAGGCACTACTAATTTCATTCAGCAGAAAATATCGAACTTACTACTACCAGATAGGCGCGGATCCAGGTGTGAAGGAAGGGGGGTTGCGGGGGGTCTGGGAGCTCTCCCCCTTAAAATTTTGAATTTGTAGATGCTCACACGAGCATTTTGGCGTATCTGGGCCAGCAAGGGGGGTGGGGGGTGGTTGCAACCGGCACCCCCCCCACCCCCCTCGTATATTCGTCACTGTCAGATTATCGTAGGGCTTAGTAATCTGGTGATAACCACCACGTGGTTATGGACCAAAAAAAAAGCCACGTCAACGAAAACCAACCGTGTTGTGCAATGGTGGTGCATACTAAAGCACGAGCCAATACAGGGCGCTCTCATATCAGTCTCAAGCTTGTAGCCTACTACAGATCGTTATTGATAGTAAACAGGTAAAGCTGTCACCGGCCACGTTGCTGTGGTGTCGTATGCAGCCAAACCTCCGATAAAGTACACTACAGTCCGGGACTGTCCAAGGGCTCGCCTATAACAGCTGTACTCCTACCTTTACAGTCTACACACTATAACAACTTTCACTCAACCGAGGAATATTACTGTCAGAAGGAGACTACTGCGCCTGACTCAACTGAGCAATTAAATATACAGGTCTACTGGTAGACCGACAGAGGTAGGTGCTTTTACAATAGATCTATCCACATGGCCTTGAGTTGACCCAATGTCGGTGTATTGTTGGATATACCGTCTGCGAAGCTGGCCCAACATTTAGCCAATATTAGATCATCGCTTTATTTTTACTGGGACCTGGGTCAGGATCGTTTATATTTTACTAAAAAAGGAATGATCTTAGCATGTCAAAGTCAAATTATGGGCCTATGGCTAAATTTATGGCTGAAAACCAATACAATGCTACTTTAACAGTGTTTAATGCTGGCCCACCGTCTACAACATTAAACCACCATTACTTAGTCGGTGCATGTCGCTTGTTTGTTGGGCTGGCATCACTCTGGGCTGGCATCGTTCTATTTAGTTAGAAGGATCTCGCCCTCCACTACGTTCCGTAACATGTGGAGGGTGAGATTTTGCTAACTACGTTCTATTTAGATACAAGGTTTCACATCGCTGTTTTTATTTGTCCCGATGAGGGCCCACCACCGTCTACGACGATGAACCAGCATTGGCCCAACACCAGGACAATGGCTCGTGCTTGCTGGGTAGTGAATTTAGGCCTACAATGTCGCTGGGTACCCCTAATCATAGTAACACCAAGGGTACCAGTATCCTTGGTAACACACATTAGGATGCAGTTGCCATGGCAATAGATCCTCCTTTGCAAACGATTGATCTTTTAGCGCGGTGTAAAATTAGGCATTTGTACTAACAACAGTGTAACCTGGTAACCATGGTAACGTTACGTTTGCTTTATAATATATATATAATAGGCATATAACATGTATACATAGGCCTATAAACATGATAAAGCAAACGTACCGGGGTAACGTTATAGGCCTATCTCAGCAAACACGAAGCGTTGGCCCAATGTTGGGCTGATGTTTGGCCAGTGTTGTAGACAATGGGCCAACGTCAGCCCAATGCCTCGTGTCTGCTGATATTATCACGACATGGCCGATCATTGTTTGTGTCCATATAACCATTGTATAACACTGATAACCTGACTCTAACCTACAAGTGTAAATATTAAATGTACACAAACGGCCACAAACGTGTGAATACATTTTAATAATTATGTGTACAGGTGTATAGCTTGTGTCTTATTTACACGTCTGTGTAAATACAATATCTACACCACGTGACATTTTCCCCAACTGATAACGTTGCCCGGTCATGACATACACAACCCTTTAAGATAGACACCAAAATCATGACAATCATGGCCTGTAGTCATCTGTTCTGTTCTGTTTTGTTCTGTTATGGCCGTTATGTTATGTTTGTTTTGCTATGGCCTGCAGTCATCTCCTGCTCTGTCCTGTTTTGTTCTGTTTTGTTATTTCTGTTCTGTTATGGCCTGTTCCGTTCTGATCCCATCTGTTCTATTCTGTTATGGCATGCAGCCATCTCCTGTTCTGTTCTGTTCTGTTCTCCTCCACTGACTGTCCTGCCCTGTCCTGTCCTGTCCTGTCCTGTCCTGTCCTGTCCTGTCCTGTCCTGTCCTGTCCTGTCCTGTCCTGTCCTGTATTGTCCTGTCCTGTCATGTCCTACCCTGCCCTGCCCTGCCCTGCCCTGCCCTGCCCTGCCCTGCCCTGCCCTGCCCTGCCCTGCCCTGCCCTGCCCTGCCCTGCCCTGCCCTGCCTTGCCCTGCCCTGCCCTGCCCTGCCCTCCTGCCCTGCCCTGTCCTGTCCTATCATGTCCTGTCCTGCCCTGCCCTGCCCTGCCCTGCCCTGCCCTGCCCTGCCCTGCCCTACCCTACCCTGTCCTGTCCTGTCCTGTCCTGTCCAGCCCTGTCCTGTCCTGTCCTGTCCTATCATGTCCTGTTCTGCCCTGTAATGTCCTGTCCTCTCCTGTCCTGTCCCATCATGTCCTGTCTAGCCCTATCCTGTTCTGTCCTGTCCTATCATGTCTTATCATGTCCTGTCCGCCCTGCCCTGCCCTTTCCTGCCCTGTCCTATCCTGTCCTGTCCTATCATGTCCTGCCCTGCCCTGCCCTGCCCCGCCCTGCCCTGCCCTGCCCTGCCCTGCCCTGCCCTGCCCTGTCCTGTCCTGTCCTGTCCTGCCCTGTCCTGCCCTGTCCTGTCCTATCCTGTCCTATCATGTCCTTTTCATCCCTGTCCTGTCCTGTTCTGTCCTATCATGTCCTGTCCTGTCCTGTCCTGCCCTATCCTGCCCTGCCCTGCCCTGCCCTGCCCTGCCCTGCCCTGCCCTGCCCTGCCCTGCCCTGCTCTGCCCTGCCCTGCCCTGTCCTGTCCTATCCTATCATGTCCTGCCCTGTCTTGTTCTGTCCTGTCCTGTCCTGTCCTGTCCTGTCCTGTCCTGTCCTGTTCATCCCTGTCCTCTTCATCCCTGTCCTGTCCTGTCTACCCCTGTCCTGTCCTGTCCTGTCCTGTCCTGTCCTGTCCTGTCCTGTCCTGTCCTGTCCTGTCCTGTCCTGTCATGTCCTGTCCTGTCCTGTCCTGTCCTGCCCTATCATGACCTTTCCTGCCCTGTCCTGTCCTGTCCTGTCCTGTCCTGTCCTGTCCTGTCTTGTCCTGTCCTGTCCTGTCCTGTCCTGTTCTGTCCTGCCCTGCCCTGCCCTGCCCTGCCCTGCCCTGCCCTGCCCTGCCCTGCCCTGCCTTGCCCTGCCCTGCCCTGCCCTCCTGCCCTGCCCTGCCCTGCCCTGCCCTGCCCTGCCCTGCCCTGCCCTGCCCTGCCCTGCCCTGCCCTGTCCTGTCCTGTCCTGTCCTGGCCTGTCCTGTCCTGTCCTGTCCTGTCCTGTCCTGTCCTGTCCTGTCCTGTCCTATCATGTCCTTTTCATCCCTGTCCTGTCCTGTTCTGTCCTATCATGTCCTGTCCTGTCCTGTCCTGCCCTATCCTGCCCTGCCCTGCCCTGCCCTGCCCTGCCCTGCCCTGCCCTGCCCTGCCCTGCCCTGCCCTGCCCTGCTCTGCCCTGCCCTGCCCTGTCCTGTCCTATCATGTCCTGCCCTGTCTTGTTCTGTCCTGTCCTGTCCTGTCCTGTCCTGTCCTGTCCTGTTCATCCCTGTCCTCTTCATCCCTGTCCTGTCCTGTCTACCCCTGTCCTGTCCTGTCCTGTCCTGTCCTGTCCTGTCCTGTCCTGTCCTGTCCTGTCCTGTCCTGTCCTGTCATGTCCTGTCCTGTCCTGTCCTGTCCTGTCCTGTCCTGCCCTATCATGACCTTTCCTGCCCTGTCCTGTCCTTTCCTGTCCTGACCTGTCCTGTCCTGTCCTGTCCTGGCCTGTCTTGTCTTGTCCTGTCCTGTCCTGTCCTGTCCTGTCTTGTCCTGCTCTTCCCTGCCTTGCTTTACCCTGCCCTGCCACTCCTTTCTGTACTCTGCCCCACCCTGTCATGTCATGTCATCTATTCTATTCTATTCTATTCTATTCTATTCTATTCTATTCTATTCTATTCTATTCTATTCTATTCCATTCCATTCCATTCCATTCCATTCCATTCCATTCCATTCCATTCCATTCCATTCCATTCCATTCCATTCCATTCCATTCCAATCCATTCTATTCTATTCTATTCTATTCTATTCTATTCTGCTCTATTCTTCTATTATGTTCTGTTCTGTTCTGTTATGTTCCGTTCTGCTCTGTTGTATGTTCTGTGCTATTCTGTTGTTTTTAGTTATTTTCAGTTCTGTTATGTTCTGCTCTTGTCTGTTCTGCTCTTGTCTGTTCTGTTCCAGTTGGTTCTAGAAAGGTTGTAGTTTTTACTAGATATATAACATATTTACGTAATAAGCATGATGTACCAAGTGTTATGTTTTTTTCAGATTGTCAGGTACGATCATGGATGAACCATGCAGAGACCCGGAAGTTAAATACACACAAGTATGCCTATTATTATTTGTTATGTTTCTACTACGACCTATATATACTTCGCATGACAACACATTAGCATCTTCCCCACAGCAAGGTTTGGCCTCGAGAAGCCAAGCCTTGTACATGTTGTATGTATAGGGAAGATGCTGATGTGTGTCAGTGAGGAAGAGTGTGCTCAGATAAATGCGATCCGTGTTATTGTTAAAACAAAATGATAACAAATTCAATATCGCAATAACACTATACAAAGCTGGAAATCTTATTGTGAGATTGAATTCATCATCATCTCGGTGCCTGTGCGGACTACAATTTGAAGAAAAACATTTATATATACATTATTTCAATTCTTTATCATTCTATACTATTATTCACGACCATTATTGTGAAATTAGATTAAAAATATTATCATTTTTTTCCTGACAGCTATTCATCAACAATGAATTTGTGAACTCGGTAAGCGGTAAGACGTTTGATGTAATCAATCCATGCACAGAGGAGATCATCTGTCAAGTGCAGGAAGGTGATAAGGTAATCATTATCATTTCATAGAATTGAGTCACCTCATATTTGAAATATTTTTGTGTGAACCATGGAGACAAAATTGTTTTTTTTTTTAATTTGAAATCATTATAAATTTCTTAGTTAGCATTTCCCACTTCATTTGAATACCTATGTTATGGGTGTACGACCATTACCGGTATATATTTTTAATTCTTCCAGTAATAATAAAAATAATGAGTTTATTCAATATTATGCATATACATTTTTGTACATAGATATAAAATTTAAACCTTTATATTAATGATATACTCGATTGAATATAATAATAAAATATACAAAATGCATATACGGTATTTAGTAGAATAGCTAAACAGGTATTAATTATACCTTTTGTGGTAACCATCCACCTAAAAAAAAATCTTTTGTAAATATATTTAAAACCACGTTGTAATATGCTGCAACTCAGTTTAAAAGTAGCCTACAATTAGAGCACAAACAACATAAAAACATGGAACAACATAACGTTGTTTCTTGAAAATGATTATTAAAATGAACATGCAGAATTTGATCTGTGTCTTTCATAAACGATTACATCTCTTCTGAGATTTTGTGGTTGAGAGTTCCATAAGTAAACAATGCGGCTCTTTCTAAAACGCGCAGTTTTACAAATAGGCACTTTCGTGAGAAATCCTTCATCTGTCGAGCTGCGGGTACAACGGTTAATGCTGTTTGAAAAAGATACGTATTTTCATTGAGGCACTTCCAAAAACTATTATGTCATTTCGATCTGGTCTCATAGATAAAGGTAACATTTTAATTTTCAAGAGTTGTTCCTTGTAGCTATCAGCTGAAAAATTACATATGTATTTAGTCACACCGTTCATCTTATGACAGAAAAGTATTACAGGGGATTTATTATTAGTAATAGTAATAACATGACAGTGCCGGGACCGACTTTAAACATCAGAATCTGACGTCTGTAGACAACAGACTCTGACGTCTAAAGTCGGTCTCCGGACTGAAAGGGCTTAAGCACACTGATAATTGTAAACATCTCAATCCATGGTAAAATTATAGTAGGCCTAATTACATCAATTAACTTACTGTTTCACTTGTTTTCACTTGTTCTGATCTACAAAGCTGAAAGTCAGTATCTACTTACTTAGAAAGTGAGCAGCTACTGACTTTTGATTTTGTAAGTTTGAGTTTTTTGATTAAGCGACTAAATCTAATGATCTAATTTGATCCAGGATGACGTGGACAAGGCAGTGGACGCTGCCAGAGACGCCATCAAGCACGGGTCACCATGGAGAAAGATGGATGCTTCACGCCGAGGAAAGCTACTCAACAAACTGGCAGATCTGCTGGATCGTGACAAAGTCTACCTGTCTGTAAGTCTCACCTAATATAACCCTTACAACGCTGAAATATCGTTGTATAAACCATGGAGACCAAAAGGGTGCTTTTCAATTTGAAATCATCTTAAATGGCTCAGTTATCTCCTTCCGCGTCATGTGAATACTTATGTTATGGGTCTATGGCCATAGTGATTTGTTTAATACACCCTTTTCAAAAATAACACACCACACCGTGACCAAAAGCTGAACTATTTAGTTGTGACTCCTGTTTACTGACGCTCGAGTACCTTACCTTACCGTTTTACTTAAGATTAACTGACTGTACTAAGCATATAAATATATAGTTGTGTTACACATTTGGAATGAATAAAAACACCTCATTTCACAACCGTTGTAGTAAATCTATATTATCTTTACTATCACTCGACGAAATTCATCCCAATGAAATAGTCTAAAATATCAATTTATTATCTCCACAAAGATACGTTATTTTGGTATCAATGTTTTTGTGAGGTATTCTAATTCAGGCCCGGGAAAACAGTGGTTACAAAATAATTTATACATTTTATAATTTATACACGTGTTGACTGTACATGAAGAGATCCTACATTTTGTGGAATAGCTAGTACTAAAAAGTAAGGAGTGGGGTGGATCGGTCCCGATAGCCTGTATAGTTATCTGAAGGGGATCGACTTTAGACGTTAGAATCTTACGTCTACAGACGTCAGATTCTGACATCTAAAGTCAGTCCCCGTGCTGAAAGGGGTAATCGAGGAAGTGGGCACTCTAGCTGTTTGGCCATAAGTGCTGTTATAAGTTGCTGGACAAACCGCCCAGCTGTCAAAAAAAATGTCAATTGTCCATACTTTTAATTAAACTTATTTGTCAATTTATTGAACAATAATTTCATCAGAGTTCATTTTTTGTCTTCCTCCTATATCAAGTTTCAATGATAACTTACTTCAACTTTTTGCCAAAACTCTTCAGGAACACTGTGACCTGACATTGCGCAAGCATTTATTCATAAACTTGTTCAGATTCCAAACATTGGCGAATAACTTACGAATGACAGTATGACTTCGTTAAGCACTGTAAGCGAACCAGCCACTAACAAATCCAGTAATGAGTTAACCCCGTGTGCTGTTGGGCCTAACAACGTTCAAATATTGCATCTTCCCTCAGCAAAGCCGTGATGTTTTTGTTGAGGGAATGCCCCCATAAACCATTATATCTGTATTTCAACCTTCACACTTTGCCATAATTTTCAGTGTCTTGAAACAATAGACAATGGGAAACCATACCAGGACTCACTGCATAGTATCAAAGGCAGCTCCATAGACGTATTGCGCTACTTTGCCGGTTGGGCGGATAAGATTGAAGGAAAAACCATACCAGTAGGTGAGGCATCAACTCTCAACCCTTTGCCTGCTAATAGTCGTTTTTTAATCTGTTTTATTGGCCGATTACTCCACTGCTATCATGGTTATTGGGAATGAAATGACGGTTTAAACAGCAAAATTTGTAGATGTTTGGTCTCAAAATAAACACATATGAGTAATTTTCAAGCACTTGAGGTTGTGGATCGCGGCAGCGAGACACAACCTCAATTGCTTGAAAATTCAAATAAATTACCTCAGCAGAATAAGGGTTAACCCTTACCTGCATATAACACTGAAATATTTCTGTAAAAGTCATGGAGACCGGAGTTTTTTTAATTTGAAGTCATTATAAATGTCTTGGTCAGCTTTTCAGCTTCATTTGAATACCTTTGTTATGTTTTCTTACAGATGGCAGTTACTTCTCGTTTACCCGACACGAACCTGTTGGTGTGTGCGGACAAATTATTCCGGTAAGTGGTAAACGGGTGGAGGTGTACTCTACTGTGCAAAGTCAAAAGGTGGTAGCTGATCACTTGTGAAGTAAGCAGTTACTGCTGTTTGGCTTTGCATAGCAGTATATGACCGCCTGACCGCCGGAGGGTATTTAATTGTGGCGTTATTCCTATTAGCATGTGGAGAGTCGCAAATCGTGCAGCAAGTCAACACTATTATTGTTTTTTTGAAAATGCATTAGTTGGCCTAAAGGATTTGACACTAATTATACGACTGTCTGAAATAAAATGTCTGCAGACAGCCCACCCAAAACATTTGTATAGCATTTATACAACGTCGGCCCAACGTCTTCGACGTTGGTATAAATGTTATACAAATGTTTTGTGTTTGCAGGGTATTGACAGATATCTACCGCGTAACTGCCCACTTCCCATGTAAGCAGTTACGGCCTTCTAGCTTTGTGTCGCATTCACATTGTTGAAAAAATAGACTGGATAGGCGAAATTGTTTTTGTGAGAACAAAGACGTCCAATTACATTATTGAAAAATAACAATAAAGGCCTATTCTGCAACATTTGCAACATTTCTTTTCATCCTTGCAGCCTGAGGCTGCCTTGATTTGCTGAAACAATAGTAGTGCATAGGTGCAACTCGTGTAGCCCCAGTGGCTGAAACATGTTTCAGCTACAGATTGAACCCGTAAAAAATCGTGGGACATTTCTTTGGACGGTTATATCTAAGACTTGACCTCGAATAATCAGGTCAAGAATAGGTTTTTTTTAGAATCAGTAACATTTCAGATATATGTCTGCACCGTCATTAAAAAGTTATGGACATGTTTCGGACCTTGGGGTCGCGATCCCTGAACAATCAAATTGAGTTACATCAATAAATATTTATAACTCCATCAACATATAGGGTAATTATCACACATCGTGATGCTGGCCCAACATTGACACATTGTTAGTTTATAGTCACGTTGTAGAATATATTAGAATGTATCCTGAGCCCACTTGATCGTTTGAATATAGTAGTTTATGTGCATAGTTACACAGTTTAGTTACCATTTATTTTAGTTACCATTATCATTTAGTTTAGTTCGCATTATCATATGAGACAGTCACATTTTATAAGTACATTACACCAACCCCACTAAACACGACTCGTTGACCCATTTTTGCTGGTTTAATGCTGGTCCGCCGTCTGCAACGCCGGCCCAACATTAAACCGAAATTGCGCTTCGTATATACTCGGCACCCCTCCCCGTTCATATTAAGTATTAATATAGATACATACACAATTTTAATAATAGGCCTATATCATCAACATTTACCTGATCAATAATGTAGCTTTATATAATGTAATAACATTTTTTTTATCTCATTCCAAGGTGTGTATTGTACCAGATACCGGATTTTTTAGTGGGCTGATACAGCTATGAACATTTAAAAGAAAAAAATGGGTGCACTAGTACTAACTCTCATCCTGCTAAGATAATTTTTTCAAATTTATTCAAACTTGAAAAATTTACATCTTTAGAACTGTACAACAGGGACAACTGTCCCTGTTGTACAGTTCTAAAGATATAAATTGTTTTTCATTATCATATACACTATACACTGACAAAAGTTCATACTGTACGTGGAAATAACCAAGCATATTTTATCAGAAATTGTTATTTCAGTGGAACTACCCCCTGCCTATGATGATGTGGAAGCTAGGACCCGCGCTGGCATGTGGCTGTACAGTGGTGATGAAGCCGTCCGAGGTGACTCCACTCACGGCTCTGTACGCATGCGCATTGATTAAAGAGGTGAGCTGCTGCTTCACGGAATTTCCACCCATTAAATAGTCACTGTCTCGTTAAATACAATATTGCCACTCGTTTTCGTTTTCGTTTTTTTGCTATTCGTTTTCTGCTGCACCAATTATTGTTTAGACACAGTTTATCTGAAGAAGTAATGTTATATCTCATTACTTCACTGGCGAGATACAATAGTGCCCAAAAGTACCCTCGCAGTCGAGCACCATTGTATCTCGCCAGACAATAATTTGGGCATAGGCTAGATAAAATACTACCCTCGGGTACCATTGTATCTTGCCTGGCACTATTTCGGCATAGATACGATATTGCCTCAGGCAATATTGTATCTCACCAGACCCTATAGACCCAGGCATAGATACGCTAGTGCCCTTGGTCACTAGTATATCTCGCCAGGCACTATTTGTCATAGATACAATGGTTCCCTCGGACATATACTAGTATTTCGTCAGGCGCAATGGGTCATAGACAATAGTGCTCAAAGACATTACTCTCTCTCTCGCCAGGCACTATGGGTCATATATACAATGGTGCCCTCGGACACTAGTATATCTCGTCACGCGGCTCGATATTTCTTTGTCTTTGTTCTTCAATTTTTATGACACATTTTATCTGATATCAAGTAAATCGCCCACGAATCGTTTTTTTTTGTGTGTTTTTAAATAATCACAGATTGATCGTTCATTTATGTGGATTGAAGCTTATCTTCTTAAAAAAGTCATTATTTAAATTTTTTTTATTTTTAGCGATGGGTGTACCCATTCTTTGATCAAATAAATAAAAATTCGAATGTGCTTACTAATCGTTACTATTTGATTTTCAGGCTGGATTTCCTCCGGGCGTTGTGAATTTAATTCCCGGCTATGGTCCCACAGCAGGTGCCGCCATCTCCAGTCACATGAAAATTGACAAAGTTGCTTTTACAGGCTCGCCTGAGGTATTTACGCGCATGTATACATCTCATACAATTCTATGTCTTATCAACTTCATATAAAAAATATAAATATATATATATATAAATAATAAAATTTAAGTGTTGATACCCTTTGTATCGTAGTGACTTACCAAATATTTGAACTGGATAACGCTTTTTTAAACATAATGTAGTAATTACATTGAGGTATTCATGTGTGACATTTCATGTTGCACCCCGCGATCCCTTTTAATCCCATTCTCCCAGTTCTGTCTCGGGGAGGAGAACATAGTTTTTATTCAGGAAATATCTGTTCTTTCACGATGTGATGTATATTATATGATTTGAATCTAAATTAAATCTACTCTACTCATCGTGAGACAACAGTAGGTCTATGCATGTACATTATAATCAATGATGATAAAAGCTAGTCCTGATAGTCATGAGAGATATACGTTTTCAACAAATGTCACCATTAGCTGCTTAGACTGTAATAATCATGATAGTAAATAATAAATATATATAAATATTTAGTGACGACGGTAAGTCTGTGTAGACTTATAATGCGTCATTAAAATTAACAGTAGTCTACATTATGTGATACAGTGGATAATATGAAAAAAACTAGAAAGTGTTGTAAATATATATGTACAATTATTAATTTATTCAAAACAGTTAAAATAAATATACATGTTAATATTATATACATGATGTCACCCGCACCAAAACATGAGATAAAATAACTGCTATTACTATAAATACCGGTAGTTGCAATAAAGACACTCTGGAAAGCGTAGAAACCAATAGTATACATCAAAGTTAATATAGCTGAAGTATATTTTTTTAATGTAAAAACATAATATGTATTAATCAGTGGTAATAAGTTTGTATTAAAACATTATAATGACATTTGTTTAATAAAGATAGCCGGCAATATCTATTAATTTATGTGGTCATCCCTGATAAAAATGTACGTAATAACGACAAAAATAGCGGATAAGATAAATCATTTGTATTAAAGATAATCATAATAATTAGCTATTCACAAAGGACATGATACTAACAAAACAATATTACATCTTGCTTTTAATTACTGATTAATTCATACCACTTTCACTCACGATCTAGTTAATACCACATAATCAGAGTTGCCATGAAAAAAAAAACATTTCCGACCTCATAGAGGAAATCATCAGTATCTCTAAAATCTTCTTTTAGGTCCCACCTCGTCTGATAACAAAGGCTACGAAAAGTCCCTAAACGGCCCTAACCGCCAAATAAAAAATCCGAGAAAATAGCTGTTTTGATATGTGGCAAGTCAGATCATAAAATATGGATGATTATAGAAACAGGTGTCTTATGATTGTCCCAGGTACCAATGTAACGTAATAGCAATGATAATGTCATGATGACGCATAATAAGTGTTTACGCCATTCACACAAAACAAGATACTCACATAGAAACATTGTAGCTTATTTTAACCTTTAAGCCCTCACGATGCATTAAAGCATCATTTTGAATCCTTGAAAACTGTCTTAATTTTCCTACAACTAGGTGTTTTAGACTGAAAATTTTCATGAAACTGGTTTACTAATACATGATAATTTTCTTTAACTTTTCACCCACATCAAGTCATCTTGATTCACTACAAGTCGAGAATTGCGACACCAATTCGCGGCTTGTAGTGGATGAAGATGACAATGGTTAATTCAGGTCTGGAAGGGTTAATGAGTAATTAATGCTATTTTTAATCACGAACTAGTTCGTATCACATATTCGTTGTTGCAAAAACATTCCCGACTTCATAGAGAATGTCAGCTGACTTAGCATCTCTGAAATCCACCATAATAATACCTTGTCTATTAATGTATACCATCAAGAATATATTGTTATATGTTCTTGATACTATGTAATAGACTGTTGTGTTTTAAAGGTTGGGCGTTTAGTAATGAAGGCCGCAGCAGATTCGAACTTGAAGCGAGTTAGTCTAGAGCTAGGAGGGAAGAGTCCCCTAATTGTGCTGGGAGATGTAGACGGTAAGTAGGAATAACCCAGCATGTGCCATTATCACTGATTATATTATGAACACCACGATATTTAGGAATTTATTCAGGAGCGATTTTTTTTTAGCTGCATACGTTGGCAGTTCCAGATTCATTTAACAGAAGAATAATGAAGGATATTGTAGTATGTAAATAATTAAATGCTGAATAAATGCTGAATAAAACGTCTGCAATAGCGAATTTGAATTGATCTACATCAACGTGTCACCTGGTATAGCTGTAATAATACTTTATGAAACAAAACAACATATGTGGAGATCTTATTTATAATTATCTTGAATTTGATGTAATTTCAACCACATCACATAGACAAGTCAAATTTACTATTATTGATAATGTGTAAAATAACAAAATAATTCGTAAGCTTGAATGAATTTGCTCTGCAAAGCCAAAATGCAGTAACTGCTTACTTTAATAGTAAGCAGTTACTGCCTTTTGCCTTTGCAACGACAGACATGTTGTATCTGCTTGTCACAGTGGAACACGCGGTTCAATGGGCTCACGAAGGCATCATGGCGAACCACGGGCAAAACTGCTGCGCCGGCTCGCGGACATTTGTGCACGAAAGCATTTACGATGAATTTGTCACGATGGCCAAGGCGATGGCAGAGAACAGATTTATCGGCGACCCGTTTGACGACATCACACAGCACAGCTCTCAGGTTTGGTTATAAAAATATCCATGCCAGAAATTAAGTGTTTGTAGCCCCCCCCCAACTGTTTACAGCTCAAGAGGTTAGTAGAGGCCTAATAACTGGATTAACCCTTTAACCGCCGGTCATGATTATAATTATTTGGGTTTTTTCATTTTTTATTGGCACATTAAATATCAGCTTTTGAGCATGGTAAAGATAAAACGTGCCATCAATCAGTAAGATTTGAAAATAGTTGACCTCCATTTTGTCAAATATGAATAATTTCCACTAACTTTAAGTTGTGGATCGCGTCAGCGAGACACAAAATTCAAGTGATTGAAAATTAAAATTAGATAACATGAAGATTAAAGGGTTAATGTAATCACGCTCATCTTTCTCGGTTATCCCATGGGAGTGCCAGCGACATTGGCAACTTCAAACTAAACGATAAACATATTTTCGTTTAACATGTTTAAATATTCTTAAAATATCTAGATACGTTCAAAATTAAAGTGGGTAGCATAGAGAACATGATTGTGCAGATGTATATTATCATCATTTTACCCTCAACCCTTAAAGCGCTGAAATATTTTTATCCAAACCATGGAGACCAGAGGGTTTCTAAATTTGAAATCATCATACAATTTTTAGTTAGTTCTTCCCGATTCATGTGACTACCTGGTATGTTGTGGGTCTACGGCCATAGTAAATATTTTCACTCTTACTGTTACAGCGCGGGGATTGACTAGACGTCAGATTCTGATGTCGATCCCCGCATTGTAAAAGTTAAATTCGATGATGCAATAATATTAATCAACCCACTGGCATAAAGTTGGTGTCTTGCTATCGAAACACACAACCAATAATGCTATTGTTTACACTTGGGACCGAACATTGTCTAGTTTATTCTGAATCAATACATATTTTGAACTTTACAGACGTTACTTTAGCTGTTAATATTTTGGGTATTTTACTTGTCTGCAGATCTATCTGATTGAAAACTACCAAATCTTGTTTTAATTTCCCACAATTTAAATTTCCACAACAACTAATGCACTGAAATCTATTTAACTTAAATCTTCTAGAATTATTGTGTGGTATAGATGATAGTCCGGGGTAAATAAAAACACTACGAAACGGTTTCTAACTACCATTCTCTTTGTACAAAATAAAAAATATATATTAAAAGGGTCAAGCCGTATCAATTATCAACATAAATAGTTTGAACTGGTTGGCTTTCCGCCCACCCGTATGGTCAAACTTCGCTATAGTAAATATAAATGTTATTGATATAATTTATTGTAGCTAGCGTTGATCTGGATATCTATCATTGACACAGGTGAACCGCGCTCAATTCGACAGAATATTAGCCTACATCGATAGTGGCAAACAAGATGGCGCGAAGCTGGAGGCTGGAGGTTGCCGGCATGGCGACAAAGGCTTCTTCATCAAACCTACCGTATTCTCCGATGTACAGGACACTATGAAGATAGCGAGAGAAGAGGTAAATTCCAATACTTAACCGTTACAACGCTGACATATATTGGTGTATATATATACGTTTTTTTCAATTTGAAATCATCATAAATGTCTTAGTTAGCTCGTTTCGCTTCATTTGAATACCTATGGGTCTACGGTCTTTATAAATATTTGACTCTTTCAGTGCGGGGATCGACTCAGACGTCAGATTATGTAGACGTCAGATTCGGACGTCTAAAGTCGGTTCCCGCGCTGAAAAGAATAATTTACAAATTTATCAAATATTTCGTGAGCTGTATTCCAGATTTCTTATTTCGGACATGCATGGCCAAAATAAGAAAAACGGGAATTTCGTCTCTATATCTCGCTTAACTAGTAAATGCACAGCACAAAAATTTTAAACTTTTGCAGTTCTAGTCTATGGACATGTTTACATCATATGGTCATAAGAAGGCAAAATAAAATTACTAATTTATTTATGATTTCATCCTGATTGTGTCGCTTTAAAAAGTCCGAATGTTATCGAATGGTTATGATACACATTTATAAATTGTAGATCTTTGGACCTGTGCAGTCCATCCTCAAGTTCCAGAATGTAGACGAGGTAGTGGAGAGAGCCAACAACACCAGCTACGGACTGGCGGCAGCGGTCTTCACCAAGGACATCAACAAGGCCATGACTATCTCACAACGCCTGCAAGCCGGCAGTGTCTGGTAAGTTCGCATTTAATTCAATACAACGCCTGCTGTGAGCTAAAGTGTCCTATCTGCTACTCATTTGGACACTTTAGTTTCGAGGGAGAAACATGCTCACGCATAACGTAGTGATTCGTGCTCATTCTCGATTGATTATGCATGCAACTCAGATGGCTAGTAGTGGTGACATGTGTTTGCATTAAGGATATAATTCACCCTTCGAATACTTGTCTTGCATCGCATTCTTAAACATGCTAAGCCACGTCATAGGCCCTATATCAAATTTAATGGCACGGCATAGATCGAGTCGGATACAAGCATTTTGTTGATATCAGCAGAATCCTCGGATCAGATGCGTCGTTACTACCCCCCCCCCCTATCCTGGCCGCGGATTTGGTCATAGTTAACCCAGTCTTTTTATAATGTCACTAGGCCTACAGGCACATTATTAAATGAACAGTTGTGCCTTCGAACAGATACGATTTTAATTTAAGTGAATGCCTTGGTTCGCTCCGAAAGAAATAGATTGTGATATAGTTAAATAGGCATCCCTAATATTATCGGGATGCGTCTATAATTATAGTGCTTGATATTGTTCCGCCTCGAATTGATTTAGGTTTCGTCCGAAAATTAGGTGATAATTTTGCCTGGGAAATTCTTCCCATATATGAAAGGTCAGTTTTCCAAGACAGCCGAGAAAGTTTGTGAACGTGATTTTTTTCTGAACCGGTTATTGCATGGCATTCCAATTTGACGTGACAACTGACTGTTGTCCATGTCTTTCTGAATTTTGTTATGTAAACCGTCGTAGTTAGTTTTGTAGAGTGAAAAGTAAGCAGTTAGTAACTTTTGGCTCTACACGAGAGTATAACATAGGTGGATCGAGCTCCGCAATTCATAATCTATAGAATACTTGAATACTGATTCTCCCATTTCAAAATTACATTTAGCACAAAAAGTATTATTCGACAAGCCTTTTTATCGTACAAGTGATCTATGCTGCCAGCGAAAGCAGTGTAAACGAAGCAGTATGCCATGTATATAGGGGCCTATTAGATCAAGCCAAAAAATAATCAACGAATATGGGGAAAATGTGCCACAAATATAATAAATTACCTTCTTCATAAAAGTATAATCCTACATAGTCCTACAACACTGAACAAAATTGTAGAGTAATAGTTAGAAGAAGCTTATACGAACTGCTCATATATGAATCTCATCCGACAATAATTTACGCTAATCACGCAAATTTATTTTTTCAGGGTAAACTGTTATGATATTGTGATGACTCAGACACCGTTTGGTGGATTCAAACAATCAGGTCATGGACGAGAACTGTGAGTACTAGTCAATAATAATAATATTGTAGAGGTTAGACCATTTGACATGTAGTAAATAAATAAAAATGTTGCCCTCTATAAATTCATTAGCTTCGTCTCAGAATTGTATTACATGTCAAGTGGTCTAACTTCTACAATACTTATTAAAACTTCGCGAAACTTTCAGGGTAGACACGACATGAATGGAAAATAGTGTGTTTAAAAGTTTACGAAAATTGGTTGAGAATTGACTGAGAAATCCGCGAAATTCAATAAACCTGGTTGATGAATTTATTATGAATCTGACTATAATCATGCTAATGTTCTCATAAACATCAAATCAAAACTATAATAGCGATTTTTTTTAACAATATTCTCTTGTTACTTGCAGAGGAGAGTATGCATTACACGAATATACAGAAATAAAAACGGTAAGTTTGTCAGCAGCTACTCTCAGTCTCTTTATTAAGATTTGAAAACCATAATTAACCTTTTAAGCGCCAAATAAGTAGATTGGAATTTTTACTCACGTGAAGTTGTGTCTCGCTGACGCGATTCACAACTTAAAGTGAGTGAAAATTATTCATATTTGACAAAATGTAGGTCAATAATTCATAAATCCTGCTGATTAATGTCACGTTTTAACTCTAGCATGATTGTGTAGAAGCTGATATGTAATGTGTTGATAAAAATGTTTAAGACGAATATAATTAGGACCGGCGGGTAAATAGTTAATATAAGTTTGTAGTTGAGTGCAATTAATTCAATATAAGAGGTGTCTGTTTTTTCACTAATATAACTATTTTTGTCATTTGAAGCTGGGAATTGCATCAGCAATTCCAGCTTCAAATTAATGCAAAGAGTAGCAAAAAAGTGGTCATGTACTACGTATTTCTGGTGAAATCCAGCCTGTTGTTTGAACAGTATGCTGTTGATTACTTAAAGTTGACCTGTAGCCTTTTTTGTTTCTGTTTTTACAGGTCACAATTTCCATCCCAGAGAAGAACTCTTAAAATAACACAGCCAACAATCAATAGCCATGGAAATAGGTCTACTCTTCACAATATTACGAAGCTCTATCTCAGAGAAGAATTCTTCAAAACATTAATATTTTTATCTTCTCACACGATCAGCGTATATAGGCCTCTATAATCTAATATTACTGTAACTATAACGAGAACTCGGTACGAGATAGGCTGCTATCTATATAGGCCATACATCTCATTGGGAACACCGGTGTAATGAGTGCATGCATTGTGAGAATACGTTAAGATAGTTAAACTTTCATCATTTGAGTACGGTGTGGGAACATACAGTTCAATGAAGGTGAGCCTTTAGGCGAACACTTTGCTCATTGTGCTGTGTTTTCCGTACCACCTAACAAATGAGCAACGTTTGTATTTTCTCGCACGATCAGTTATCGATAGGCTAAAATAACAGATATTTTTCATAAATGTAAAATTCACGAACTTTTGAGTTTTGTATGGCTTCATTTATCAGCATAATTATATGATTCTCCTATACTGCCTTTTCAATTTGCATATATCAGTATACTGCTCTGCAAAAAATGGCGGACTAAAGATATGAAATATATAACACTTCACAAAATAGCACGCATCTCGGAAATCACCGGACGTTGACTCAATGCTGGGCTAATGTTGGCCCAGCGTTGCAGACGCTGGGCCTACATTAGTCCATATTGAGTCAACGTCCCGTTTTTACTGTGATATGATGTAAGCCTTTAGCTGTAAAATGCATTTTAATACGCTCATAAACTACTAAACCTACCCGTATGTCATTTAAATGGAGCTATTAAACCTGTACCTATCAGGGAGTTTTACCATACATGTATTTTCATCCACTGTGAGCTGTGCCACCGCAATTCCCACTTGGCATTGAATGAAAATTACCACATTTTTATAAAATACCCAAATATAACATATCGAATAAATGAGGCTGAAAACGTCATTATTTTAATGGGTAGTGGTATTTTCATTGTTTCATTCCACCTATGTCAGTTGACGTTTTTTATGTGTCACTAGCAGGTAGAGGGTTAGGCATTTTAATGTATGATCCCAGAAGACACAAGACTTTGTCCCAATGTTGTTGTACTATTGGTACACCGTCTGCGAGGTTGGGCCTGCATTAAAGCAACATTGGGCCAACGCCTCTTGTCTTCTGGGATTCTGCATACAGTCTCCCTTGTTTGGCCCTCAGACATACATGAATGTTATACTGTTTTCTGCAAAGCCAAAAGACAGTATCTGCTTAATTTACAAGTAGGCAGATACTGCTTTTTGGCTTTGCACGGTGATGCCCACCCAACACTTACACAACCTTTGTCTGGCTTGAAATCAACGTTATTTCAACGTTGGCATATAGTTAAGACGGAACCTGGCCAATGCTCGTGTTTCTGGAAAAAAATTATGGCGATTCTGTTAGTGACTTCTTTAGGATGTAAAAGGGCCATATACAATTACAATTCGTACAGGCTCATTCCGGCTATATAAAATTGTTTTGTTTTCTCTAGTTAAAATTATCATAGTGTGTGCATATTTTTTGTTATACAATTACTATTGTTATTATTGTATCGCTGTTTCTGGTGATAATATGAGGTTGTATGAACTTTGCCTATCCGATATACTCCGATTTGTTAGTTAATAATACTGCCGTGCAAATCCAAAAAACAGTAACTGCTTACTTTTCAAGTAAGTAGGCCTAGTTACTGTATTTTGGATTTGCATCGGCGTATTGTGAAAGCAACCGAAACTGTTTTGCTGTCATTCAAAAAATGTGAATCAAAATAAATGATTAATAAATACAGATTTTCTTGTGCTCGTTTTTTTCAATGTTGTTCAGACATTCGCAAGTACATTATTTCAATTTTAAAATACTAGTATGCCGAGAAGTCTTCACTCTTATTATATTTAAAAAAATGCTTTTATTCAACCCTTTCAGCCCGGTGATCGACTTTAGACGTCAGAATCTGACGTATGTAGACATCAGATTTTAACTTTTAAAGTCGATCCCCGCACTGAAAGAGTAAAAATTGTTTAATGGCCGTAACATAACATGGGTATTCATATCAAGCATTGTGGTCCCCCTTTGCAATTTAGCTGAGGTGACGACATGTCACACTGTAGTGAACCTGGTGAATATTGGGTATTTCACATAATTAAATTTAAGACATTACGCTTAATTTTGGTAAAGTCACAAAGTATTGTATCTCAGTATCAATATTCATCAAATATATTATTAGACAAATTGACAGCGCCACTCACTAGCGAATTTATAGGAGCATGGTAGTACTTGGCACAAATTTATTAGTTTGTCTTCTGTGCGACAGGATCGGCCGTAACACGCATGCGAACGATTCGTCATTCACAGCCGCATGAACAGATCTTTAGTCTTTACTTTAAGTCACGTTTAAAAATGTAGCCGAAAAGATCGGCAATGAGGTATAGGATGAATTGCAATTATTCATTCATAATTAACAAGGGTAATAATAGAACATACAAATGCGATGTAAACCTAAATAATTTTAATGCATGCCCAATACAATTATTATACATCCTCCATTATACCATGCCTACATGTATATCATTTCTGCGGTGTCTAACGTGGTTTGTAAATAAAGCTACTCTTATTTTCTTATTATATGTAAAAGTCCGAGGTGATAAGATAATTCTTATCATAAATACTGATATGCAAAGCCGGAATGCAGTAACTGCGCACTTGTAAAGTAAGCAGTTACTGCATTTTGGCTTTGCACGGCAGATGGTAATGACTGTCTATGTTTATCAAATGAATGTGGGGGCGTGAACATGATCACAACACACAGAAAATAGAGCTCAAGCTGAGTAAGTATATACTGATCATTTATTGAAAATTGTCACATTCTGCATATATAATACATACTCAATACATGATACTAATAATGAAATATCGATGTTAACTTAAACTGTGACATTATGTTAAGCCTGTACAAGTACACAAGAGGTCGTAATTGAATTGCACAAACTGATTTTAGATTAACCCAACCTCATGTGGGATCAATTATATAAGGTTGTATTATTAGTTATATATATATTCTAGCTAATTTTACCCTTTAAGCAGCCATATGCTGAGTGCAATTATTTGAATCGAAAATATTAGTAGAGCCCATCAAATGGTGCCGTTATTACCTTTAGTTAGACATAATTATCAAAATTGTTTATTTTAAAGGGACTGGCCCACGCTAAAATCATCAAAAAATCGGTGATTTTATTTCGGGCTCTTAATATGACCATATGATGTAAACATGTACATAGACTAGAACTGCAATTTTTTATAATTTTTGTGCTGCGCATTCACCAGTTAGGCTAGATATAGAGACGAAATTCCTGATTTGTAATTATTGACAACCATGTCAAAAATAGGAAATGCGGGAATTTCGTCTCTATATCTAGTCTAACTGATGAATGCGCAGCACAAAAATTATAAAAATTTGCAGTTCTAGTCTATGTACATGTTTACATCATATGGTCATATTAAGAACCCGAAATAAAATCACCGATTTTTTGATGATTTTAGCGTGGGCCAGTCCCTTTAAATTAAAGTAGGTTCCATTCACTTTGCGATGGGAGTTGCGTCAGTGAATGAAAATGTAGCGACATTATTGGATAGTTGAAGGGTTCAATTTGACCATACCACCTCTTCTGGTAAAAATAAACGCCATCACTATATCAGTGTATCCCACATGCGTTGTATCAAGAACAATATACCGTGGTTCATTTGTCGAAGTTTATCTTTATTTAAATAACAAGAAAAAGCTGTGTGAGGATTGGTTGATATTTCCAACTGGTCGGGATATGTGATACACTATTGGTCACAGGTACAACAAAAACGGATATAATGCTGACTCATGTTATCTTTGCAGGCAATGGCGCTCTTAATTTACCAGCTGGCAGCTATACTTTTATCAATCTTCTTCAGCACACATTGTCTCTGGGCTCGGCCACCAGACTGGATGGTGACAAAAGTCACCAAACCAACTCGTCTTTTTCATCTTTCAGAAAACCAGATCTCACTTGACAACAGCTTGATCCGCAGAACATTTATTACCGAACCAGATTTCACCACTTTTGATTATTTCTCTTATGAGAAAAATAGTAACGTGTTACGAGCAGTAAATCCTGAAGCAATCATTACACTGGATGGAATCAGGTACAATGTGGGTGGTGTACTGTGTCAAGCACCAAGAGCCTACTGGAACAAGACTGCCATCAAGGAGACCATGACCACTGATCCTAACGCCTTTCATTTTTACAGTTATTTAACAAGGGCACCTGATGTATTATTTCCTTATGAGCCTATGAGAGGAGCTCCTAAAGACATACCCTGGCCTCCAAAAGGATTAGGGATTGATGTTCACTTCACTCCTCCCAAGAATGCCCCAGTTGCTCATCAGATGGTGCGTGTTATTATACACTACGAGATGTATGATGGAATACCTCTGATGAGGAAGTGGTTGAGTGTGGAAGGTGGTGCCAGTGATGTAATGGTAGGAGTTCCTTCTGTAGAGTTTTTAGCCGTCAATCAACAGTGGTCTGAAGATCCTACAACTCCGAAAAAATTGAAAGACTCTTATGGTTGGCTTCTTATGGAAACAGATGAACCACATGGTACCAGCGTTGATTGGGGCATTGACTCACACCAATCAACAATGCCGGGCTCATATGAACCCGTAGTTAACTGCTCATACAACCCGCAACCGTCAGTAGACATAAGTCAGGGCTTTGTATCGTTCAAAGTTCACGAGCTCTTTATTGGATCTTCTGACCCAGAAAGGAGGAATCTGGCTCACAAGCGTATGTTCAGGCTGCTGGCACCACATACACAAGAAAATCCCATATTTTTCCATCTTGTTAATGCGACATCTTCTGCTATGAGATTTGCAGTAGATCAGTTAGCTGAAGTAGGCTTTGAAATGCTAATATATAGCTTCGGGTCGGGAGTTGATATCGAATCTACAGATCCGGAATATATTGCAAAAATTGCAGCTGATGTCGGTTATGCCAGGAGCAAAAATATTGAAGTTGGTTCTTATGACCTAATCGTTTGGTCAAGAACTGTGAAGCAATCGTGGATGGCAAAAAAGAATGAGACATTAAATGCTGGCGGAGCTTGTATTGCATCTGGATGGTATGATTTTCTATTGCACCAAGTAGAAACATTCTATAGAAAAACAGGAATGACTGTTATTGCTACAGACGGTCCTTATCCAGGATACTCATGTAACTCTACAGATCATAGTCATCATCGTGGGCTGGAGGATTCAGTTTACTGGCAGGAGAAGCTACAGGGACAATTCTTCACAGAGCTAAGAAAAAACAACTTTTATATAAATCAACCAGACAGATATTTCTATAAGGGAGGCAACAGAGACAGTAAGTATTTATAGATTATACCATGGCTAATGTTGTATCGTCCCGCATATCAGCCCGACCTAGTTGTATTCTCTCTCTGGTCATTGGTCCTGTATCGCACCGGGGCCTCAGGCCCAAAGTAAGATACAGGACACATGACCCGAGGGAGAATACAATTAGGGAGGGCTGATGTGCGGGACGTGTATAGAAGATTCGAATGTAATAATTTCAAAAGTAATGAGGTTCCCTTTCACTTGCAGGTTTAGGATATAGTGAGAATCAGTATTCACTTCCTCGCTGGCAAGATATATCAGTCAGTCGACAAAGTGTGTACGATGATACGTACAACCTGCCTCCTACAGCTGGCTGGATGCATGTGCCACTCGTAGTGTACCATGCTGGAGGCGACGCAGCCAAATTCGAACCCATGAGTGAGCACCTTGTAGAATATGATTGGGCTTTAGCACAGTACTTGGGATCAGGAGTGGCAGCCTGCTACCGAGGGTTCCGTCTCTATGACACACCAGAAACAAAGAAAGTCGTACAAAAATGGGTCAACTTCTACAAAAAGTACAGAGATATAATTACCAGTGATATTGTTCATGTACGTCGTCCTGATATGCAAAGCATCGACAGTATTAATGCACGTGAACCCTTTTCTAGACAACAAAGGTCTGGCTATGGTGTTCAATCCCACACAGGATCATCAAACTACTAATTTGACTTTGCCACTTTATTACACTGGTCTAGACTTGGTAGCAAAAATCCAAGAACAAGAAGGTGATCCACATACTTATCAACTGGAGCGTGATTATAGCGTGGATGTACATGTGAATCTGCATCCATATGCCATCACATGGTTTTTGATTCGATGATTTAAACGAGGCCTTATGTTTATCCAGTCCAGGTTATGAATAACCAAATAATCATCATGTCCATCAATAAACAATACGACATAAGAAAATCATAACACAATCATACTTAGTTTATTTCATAAAATCTGTAGAGGCTTACAAATATATAGACATGGAATGCATACATAGAACAAAACATTTGCACACATCAAATTATATGCTATGCTTTGCATAAATAACATGGCTTGTAATTTTGTATATATGTATATAGATATGTAATAGAGCATACCTAGGTATTTGACGCATTCTTTACTAAAGATCTCTCCTACATGTATTCATGGAAAGCAATCTGATATCATTGCAAATAAATTTACAAATGATAGATACTATATCGTTTTGTCATTGCTGTTCATCAAATGTTTAAATTTTAGTTTGTACCAAGCAGACAGCCAAACTCAATTGGTAAATGTTGCTTTCTACAGCAAAATCATGTAATTAGACCGCGCTGGTAATAAGTTAAGTCAATGATTTATTACCTTTCCAAACCTAATAATATATTAATTTATTGATTTGATATATTGTCGATGACCATTTCTGAAGGAACTGTTCTGCTAATCGCTGCTCAAGCTGTTTTTTTTTCAGGACTTCTCTGATTTCTCTAAATACCAGGATACTTGATTTCGTCATTATTGTGACTTGAATATAACATCATCATGTACTTTTAAAAGAAGTTGAATAATTGATACATGGCATTTGATGATTTATTTTCATCTGATGCCTGCATAATTTGAACCAGAACATTACCATTTTACTTTGAGCATGTGTTATTCCTAGCTCGCCGTATACCAAATTATTAGTATTTGTACAGAGTGGCAGTATATATTTACCTGTTTGCAGAACCTTAGATTAGGTTTTTCTACCATCTCCAAACGTTGCAACCAAAGATCAATATTGGCCTTACTAAAAACACCAAACAGCTGCAGCTGAATGTCAATAGGAAGGTGTATCTCTTTACATTTCCGTAGTACTAATGAAAGCATGGCACGATATACTTTACATTATAACTTATGTTTCGCTTCAGTAAATTTGCCGTTAAATATAAAATGAACATCCAGGTATTAATACATATACATAATTTCTAATTTTTATTTCAATGAGGACAAAATTTAAATAATTTCTTACTTTGGATCGAGAAGAATATATATATATGTTAAAGGGACTGGCCCAGGCTAAAATCATCAAAAAATCGGTGATTTTATTTTGGCTTCTTAATATGATCATATGATGTAAACATGTCCATAGACTAGAACTGCAAAAGTTTTTTTTAATTTTTGTGCTGCGCATTCACCAGTTAGACTAGATATAGAGACGAAATTCCCGTATTTCTAATTTTTGACATGGTTGTCAATAATTAGAAATCAGAAATTCCGTCTCTATATCTAGCCTAACTGGTGAATGCGCAGCACAAAAATTAAAAAACTTTTGCAGTTCTAGTCTATGGACATGTTTACATCATATGGTCATATTAAGAAGCCAAAATAAAATCACCGATTTTTTGATGATTTTAGCCCGGGCCAGTCCCTTTAAGTGTGTATCTGTAGCTATCAAGGCCGTGCATCTTTGCAGATCATTTGGTATCTCAGCAAGTAACAAAGTATCATCCGCATATAACAGAACGTGCAATATGAAAAACTTTCATAATAGATTGAAAAGAAAAAAAATCAATAAGACTAAAACTTTTGCAAGTGAGTTCAAGAAAGATATTTAAATCGGTTGGACATCATTTGTCATCCTTTTGTACTTGTCATTCATACGTAAATATTGGAAAGTACCCCGGCCGCACGCAGCTACACAATTTTTATATGACTGATACATTTGAAATATTACTCGTACCTGTAATAGTTTTCCCGAAATATTACATTGGAATGTTTTGTGCCACAATTCAGTTCGAACTATTGACCAAAAAAACATTGCTGTAGTCGATGTAGCAACAGATGTAGCAACAGAAATATATGCGAAGAAGAACTTTTAAACAGAACATGTGATCATTTATTTCAATATTTTGGTTGTCAATATTTGTGTTTAAATTGCAATCACTCTTCGCTGTTTTATTTGACATTCCTGATTTTAGAAGGGTAAAAATTCTTAGTCGCGTGCCCAGCCGCTGCCTAGTATGGAATTTGGTACCTGGGAACATGGGCGGGGGCCCTAGGGTAGTGGTTAGCACCGCTGCCTTTCACGCCAGAGTCCGGGGTTCGATTCCCGGTCTCGGCGGTTTGAAAGAAACAAAATTGTTTCTTCCCCATCAACGTGTGAAAGTTAGTATTGTGGGGAGTCTCCGTGACCGAGAGGTAGCGTGCTCGGCCTCAGACCGCCAGAGCTCGAATTTCGAATCTTGTGTCTGGAGGACAGTGTCATCTCAATCATCTCACCATCCTCAGGAGGTTCTCCTGGCCCAGTTTAGCCTGTATGTGCACAAAGGTGGCCTAAAGCCCGATTCATTTCATTTCATTTTACCTGGGAACATTTGTCGAAGATTATGGCTCCGATGTCCCTGTGGAAAATGTGGGCGGAATTCTGTATAGATGCCAAAATTCAATGTGATGGCATAAATGTTGTGCTTTTCACTCATAATCTGACACAATACCACATTTTCTGGTGATTTTGCATAATTATTGCATTGGTGTGATCCAGAATTATTTTTTCTGTGTGTTTTCGTCTTTTATTTATATAGACCATAGAAACAAACAATTAAAACGATTAATTAATTAAAACGATCAATTTTATAAATGTGATCGAGGTTTCGTTCAAGTAGTGTTTATATTTTTATCTACCAGGAAGTGTAGGCCTATAGACCGTTTCGGTGTGTGCGATATAGAGCCCCTTCCCCCCCCCCCATTCCTTTCAGAGTCTATTCTAAAGGCCGCAGCAATTTGATTCTATGTTCGATAGATTTTAAGTCTCACAAACAGGTATACGGGCGGGCGGCTGGTTTTCATAAGTGATAACAAAATATGTTTTTGTTCTTTGGATTCTGACTGGTGTTCATGACAAACGGGCATGACAAACACATATTTTTATTATCATTTTGTGGAGCAGCCGAATACATGCGGGCGTACACTATTTATATTTATGTATTCTTCTTGGACCAGCGGATAACATAGGCCTAATTAGAGACGTCGCTTAGTTTTTAAATTTATGTAAATAAAAATAATATATCTAGGGGAAGGGCTAATTTACATGCTGTTTCTTTAATTTTAGCTAGATCGTGTGCATTATCTATAGTATCACTTAAATTACTTTTTACTAGTTTAATGTAAATATCTTTAAAGCCTTGACATAATATGGCTACTTCTTGGTATGACGAAAAACGAAGATGGTTAATTCCAGGATAGCAAAATTCAAGATGGCCACATTGCAATCATCATTCGTACCTAGAAATGAATGAATGAATGAATGAATGAATGAAAAAAAGAAAGAAAGAAAGAAAGAAAGAATGAATGAATGAATGAATGAATGAATGAATGAATGAATGAATGAATTAATGAATGAATGAATGGGGTTTAGGTCACATGTGTGCATATATAGGCAAAACTGGGCGGGGAGAACCTCCTAAGGATGGTGGGATGACCGTGCCCTCCAAACAGATGATGCGAAATTCGAGCCCTGGCGAGTCTGAGACAGCTAGGCGACGTGAACTGGCCAAGTGTTAGAAGTGAGCTGTTTCTCATTTTAATGTCACATTAAAAAGAGAAACTACAAAATAATTGACTGGATATAAAATATGCGGGCTGGACTTTTTGCAGAGAATAACACAGTGACATGTACGTACATGTCACGAACATTGGTACGGTGGGATGACAGCCTTATATGTCTTCTGTTCAGCTTTAACCCTTGTGCTGCTAAAACCGTTTAATATATATATATTAAGTTTCATTCATATTTTAGAGAAGTAGAAATATCACTAAATTTGATAAAACGTTTTTTGGTAGATGCTTAGATAATCCAATAATTCAATATTGGAGATGTCTATTTTTCATAAATATAAATATTTTTCGTCATTTGAAGCTGGAAATTGCGTCAGCAATTCCAGCTTCAAATGACGAAAAATAGAAGCAAACAATTCTGTTCAGCTTTAACCCTTGTGCTGCTAGAACCGTTTATATATATAGTTTTAATCATATTTTAGAGCAATAGAAATATCACTAAATTTGATAAATGTTTTTTGGTAGATGCTTAGATAATCCAACAATGCAATATTGGAGATGTCTATTTTTCATAAATGTAAATATTTTTCGTCATTTGAAGCTTGGAATTGCGTCAGCAATTCCAGCTTCAAATGACGAAAAATAGAAGCAAACAATTCAACAACACAAAGGTTAAGTGAAGACCAGTTCATGTTCAGTCACATTGAGGTAGGAATCGGGGCAGCAATTAGAATGAGGGCTATATGGTGGAGTTATACATTGTTGCATTCATGATCATGATGATATTTCGACAGCTGCACACACTTAAATGTAGGCCTACCCGGCAGTTTGTTTTATTTCATCGGGTATTTCTTCTTCCATTTTCGTAAAATTTAAAAGTCGACTTGGCAGAGGCAATTCATCCACTCTTTTCCACAGTGGTAGCTTTCCAGCCAGGAGCATTGTAGTCCTGATCACGACACGACAAGATGCCCGTAGTGATGATGCGGGTAAAAATATTGTGTGGATTAGTTCTCTCACTTCTTTTTTCTTCTTTACTTCTATCTCCGGATCGTCTGATATTTTTTTGAATACAGCAGTCAGAAATATCCGGATGCTCTCCACATGACTGCCACCAGATAAAACGTAGATTTTTATAAAATTAAACAAATATTTGCAGTTTTTCAGTTTATAGTCTATATTACGCGCGTTAAAACATGCACGCGGCAGCCATGGTTTACAACCAGCGTACATCAAGTGAACACCCTCTCCGAATCGACCGTTATCCCAAGCTAAACGTAGCAAATGGGAACCATACTCTAGAAGTGTTTTCCCTTTAATACTTTGCACGGGGCGGTTGACGTCAACACCCCTCTTCAACAGATCATGAATGGCGGAGACCATCATCTCATCTGGAGGAAGGCTGAATACGATATGTGGGAATAGTTCGCTATAGTCTAAAGGCAGCTTGTTTAGACTTGACCATGTCAACAAAAGACACATAAGTGACCATTCTTTTTTCGAAGCATATTGAACAACCACAACCTCACACATTTCTGTACATTTCTCTGAAAATGTTCTTGTGTCCTTCTTTAACTGTATGTGGTCAGCTCGATGTCTTACAGTTTCAGATTGTCCATCTGGTAGGGTCTGCAATATCAAACACAACGTCATGAATATCTACAAACAAATAAAAAAAACATGATAAATATAGGGTTCCACCTCCTAATTTTAATAAAAATAAATTGACTTGAGTCGGTCTGATCTTGTCTTGTGACATCCCAGCAAACACGAGGCGGTCAGCCAATGCTGGTACAATGTTAGGCCAGCGTCGAAGACGATGGCCGGACATTGTACCAGCATTAGCTATACTTGATCCAAAACATGTATGCACGAAATAATGGTAATGTTTTACGTGATTCCATATGGAGAGAGGAGATATCCATATTTGAAGACGGTACAGAACATTACTGTTTTTTTCCAGCGGGGGGGGGGGATCTTACCACTGATATTTTTGCTTGAGTTTGCAAATAATACTTACCAGGCAGAGATAATCAGATAATGAGAATTGAACAACCACAGACCAGGAGATGGTTAGAATTGTGAAACTCTATGAAGATTTATTGACAGTAGAATTCGATGCGCCACAACCCAGACGGTGAGCGCGAGCGACCGGCACTGTGCGGGGGAGTGAATACTATTAAAGGTGTGTGACACTGTCGCCCGAGTCGCAGAACGAGCCAGCACTTACCACTGTTTACATACCCACGCAAGCCTCAAGAAATGACCAAGCAAAGACCAGACGGTGATAGAAATCTCGAAAAGGGGGATTAAACTATAAATACTTCACTGCAAAAAAGTCGTGTAGTAATTTTGGGACACAGAGAAAGCGACATTATTCTAAAAAAGGCATTATAATTATGTAACAATCATTTCGTTCCCCATTAACCCTTTCAAGCCTGAATTTACCATTGTCATATTCATCCACTACAAGCCGCGAATTGCTGTCGTAATTCTCGACTTGTAGTGGATTAAGATGACTTGAGGTGGATGAAAAATTAAAGCAAATTGTCACATATTGAAAAAACAGTTTCCTGGAAATTGTAATTCTAAAACCCTTGATTGTTGTAAAATTAGGTCTATTGTCAGGGATGTAAAATGATGCTTTAATGCATCGTGAGGGCTTAACTCTTCCTTTACCGACTTCCCCCTGATAAAACTACCCCCAGAAACCGACTTCTTTTTTAAGGAGGACCCCTGAGGTAACCCCTGGACACCATACAGGTTATAGCGATGCGCATGCGCACATTGCACAAATTAAAAATGCAAAAGAACATTGCGTCCATGCCACTGACCATTCTGGTTGGCGATTTTCAACCATGTATGCAATGAAATATCTCCATTACAAGTAATGCATGTACACATGTGAAATTCGCATAAATGCGAAATTGGTAAAGGAAGGTAGTTTTCGCATAAATGCGAAATTGGCGGAGGAAGAGTTTTAAAGGGTTAATATCGTACCAATGGTCAGTTTTAAGCTAAGGCCCTGCGCGGATTACATAGGTAGTAATGAGGTAACGATAAGAGTCATCTGGTGAATAAGTATGGTAGTAACTTGTAGTTCATGAAATAAAAACCTTTAAGATCTGGTTCAAGATGTCTGTAGCCCGTGAGCCCCGCAAACGGCATCTAAGATGTGATATGGGGTAATACTTTGTCCGATCAACTTGTCTATAAATGAGTGAGTCGGCTCCGCGATCCAGGAGCAATGGCACCACTTGAGTCCAGCCTTCTTCACACGCAGCATGCAGTGCCAGTGAACAGGTTATACAATCCCCCAGCTCAGCTAAAAGCTTCACCATGGCTAGGTCATGACTCTGCAAATAAATAAATAAAACGATATTACAGCAAGTCTGATTGTGTTACATTAGGCCTACATCTAAATGATACTATATTTGAAGCTGCAGCAGATTATAGCTGATACTGACTGCACAGCGTATTTTTCTTCGTTACATGTTGCACAATCGTACAGGCCCTGGTCAGCGAGGGTGATTATAACTAGACTTTAATTTAATTTAATTTAAAATATCATTGGAGCTTATACAAGGCTGTTGACAGGTGTTATTGTGTAGACTTATGGCGAGGATACCCGAATTGATAAGACCTTATGACGTATAGGGGCCTAGATATGGGACGTATAGTTTAAATTTATACAATTTATTTTCGTCATTTATATGCATTCTTTGTATGACTTATCATAGAATCAAAGGCCCTTTGACTCCTTACAATGCAGTCGCTATAATAGATTTGTGTTTACCCTTTGAGCGCTAAATTAAATAGTTCAAATTTTCACAGGATTGAAGTTGTGGTTCGCTACCGCGACCCGCAACTTCAAGCATAATTTGTTTAATTTGAGACCAAACATTTTCAAATCTTGATGTTTAAACACTCATTTCATTCACAATAACAGTGATTTGTATTGAAATTGCTAATAAAACAAATTAAAAACGCTTGTAGTACAGACTAGCTGGCAAAAGATTAATGAGAATGTGCCAACATAGAAGCAATAAGCGCAAGACGTTGACACAATGTTGTTTTTTTGTTGGGCCAGCGTTGCAGACGGCGACTCAATATTTAACCAACAAAGTGTCAGCATCTATCGTTAGATTGGCTACCTTAACTGCTGTTATCAATGGTAAAGGTGGTCTGGCATTGAAGGTGGAAGGGTTGACCACGACACCAGCATTCAGAAGCTGAGTGACTAGTAATATTTCGTTGCATCCCACTGCCCATTGGAAAGCGTGCCAGCTAGTCGGGGAACTTGCATCAACACCACCTGCTAGCAATGTAGCAACCATCTCTCTGTTCTGTACAGAAAAAAAATCATGGACTTCATTTCTACTTTTCTACTTTGATAGCTTTAACACATTTGTATTTGGGAGAACATTTTTAGTAGCCGAACCATCGTCAATGACGTCAATGATTTAATATAATAATTATTGTAGTCCATTAGTTATATCAATCATGTTACGATACTTTTAACCCTTTGAGCCCTCACGATGCATTAAAGAATCATTCTACATATCTGAAAACAGACTTAATTTTCCTACAATGAAGGGTTTTAGAACGAAAATTTTCATGAAACTGGTTTACCAATACATGGCAATTTTCATTAATGTCTTAACCACATCAAATCATCTTCAACCACTTCAAGTCGAGAATTGCGATAGCAATTCACGGCTTGTAGTGGATGAAGATGACATTGGTAAATTCAGGCTTGAAAGGGTTAAATGAGCGGTATTATATTAAATATCCTTGATGTAAGAATCAACTGTTGTATTTGGAATTCCAAACGCGGCACAGACTAATGCTATGGATATTTATGATGGACGATAGTTATTTTATGGACCCCTCGACCCACGGTAGAAAATATTGCTGATTTATGCGATGAACATGGTTATTTATCTGTTACAATTGATTATGTGCCCAATTAAACTGTATGATGAATATTTCACCAGATAATTCTAAATGTTTCTCATTTAATAAAAAATACAGCCGTAAAACAACTGCAATATTGTTATTGTCTCTAAAAAAAGTGTCGAAAGTTGACAAATATTTGAAAATTGATATGTTTGCAAAGAAGACATACGGTTAAAAAAACAATAATAAAACATTCAGTACAACACTTGAAAATATTATTATCCTGAATATGTGCAATGCTGGTCTGCAAAGGTAAAAAGAAGCAACTTTGCACGGCAGTATAGACACAGCTCTCACATATAAATGTAACTATAGTCTAACCTTGAACATGATAGCTATTAGGAGAGGAGTAAATCCGTGCCTCCATGCAGTATTTAAATCCAAGTCTGGATTTGACGTTATGTACTTCTGCAGCTCGTCAACTTTCTGTTCCACCACCAGCTCCCATAACATGTCATTAAACGTAGAATCCTCAAGGGAGATGTCAAAACTGAACAAATAGTACGCATCTTGTCAGGCTATTTTGAAGGGGAAAAATAACTTAAAAGTAATATCGCATCAGCCTAAAGTCGACCTACGTCGTGATGTAAAATACGTACTTTTATAGGGATTACATGTATTAACATTGCTATTTTACTGAATCCTGTATACAATTTTCAAGATTGATTTAGCGATTTATCAACAGTTCGAAAGTGTAGTTATGAACGGGCACATGTTAAAGATCAAGGGTGCCTTGCATTCACGAATCATTTGAATAGACGTAATTATTTCATAACGAATCATTTAAATATACGCATGTGATAATTTCATGTCATGGCTTCATAAAACAAGAAGGTCCTTATATAATGAATGTCTTGAATTAAAGTATGATGACATCAATTTTCGTTTTTAATGTTGTAAAGAAGTAGTGTATCCCACAGAGCATTCTTTATTTTTTTTAGGAATTTCAGATTTTTAGAAACATTTTCTAACAATATTTAAAAGAATCCGGACAAAACCCAAACATACAATGAGTTCTCCTAAAAGATGGTTGAATGCTAGCACAGCATTGGGCCACAAGTTGATGCCGTCGGCCCAGCGTTGAGCAGACCATCAGTGCTGCAGGTGTGTCCCCCCATGTCCTGACTATAAGACACCAATTAGCGGCGATTGCTTTGATCTTACCGTCTAAGACGTGGGAATTTGTTCTGTAAAGTGCTGTATATTGCAGACTTGTTTTGTTTACATGGCAATATACGACCTGGAAATATAACTATTTCATTCTTTGTCGGTGCTTCAAAATTGTTTATTGACTTTTTTGTATTTTCAGTTAAGATCAGTAGGTTATATAACTTCATATAAAATAAATTTTCAAAATTGACAACATTGAAAATGTCTAATCCCAAGGGGTCCCTTTAAACAATCAGTGAAATAAAAGTCATTCATTGTCTGAAATTGAATCAGGGAAATATAAGTATATCATATTTTCATGTCATAAAACATGAATGCCCTGATGTAATGTCCTCACCATTGTCCATGTGTTATTTTGTCCACATCCGTGAAGATATGTTCAACTTTAATAAAGTGGTGATGGGTGGATGTGCTAGTTCAGATAGGCAATAATGGCGTAATATTGCAATTATATAGTTTAGCTGGTAATATAAAGCATTCAAACTCATTATAAGAGGGAAAATCTACCACTCGATCTTAAGAAGATAACAACAGCTCCCATAAGATTTTCAATAATAAAAGGGGTTTCAATATCACTGCCATGAAGCAAAGTTTTAGAATGTTCAACTTATTTGATATGATAAATTATGGGCTAGGCCTAGATACAGCAGATTGAGGCATATAACACAGCAGCAAGTATAATATACCGAACATTACAGACAACGTTACAGACAGCATTACAATATTACTACTGAGCATAATTATTTACTTTACCTGGATAAGGCATGGTCATCTTCGGACTCCGGATTTAGAATGTACGCCATATTGCCACAATCCTACATTTTGCCGTCTGACTAATTGTAGAGCCTATCCCACACTGACATTCTGTACACTGCAATATTGAGCAGCAGATACAAGTCGTGGAGTCAATGCTGGTCTAGCGTTGGATGCGTCGCAGGCGCTGGACCAGCGTCAAACCAACATTGATTCAACGTCTAGTGTCTACTGGGTTCATAAAACATGCACCCTTCGATTCCTGTAAATTATAAATCTTTATCAGTATACCACGGTGAGAATTGCATTGGGAATTCTAGCCTCGGCATGATGAAAAAATATTGAGTATTTAAATACAAAAAACTGTTTTGTGTTCTTAGTATTGATTTTTCGCGTGCTGTGTTCATGTTGTTTATAAATTTACCGGGTGCCTGACAATCCATTATTATATATGACCCCCTCTTTAGATACATGTAGTATCGATATGAAGAGGTTTCCAGCTAACACAGAACGTTATAGCTATGCATTGGGGTAAAGCTCTTCGCAACAGGAACATAAAAGCTATCATTTGTGTGACCTTCTTTCTGTTGTCACACTGGTCACGTGTTATATCCCAGCGAAAACGACACGTTCACCCAACGTTGGTTCAATGTCGCCCCACCGTCTGCGACGCTGGCCCAACATTGAACCAGCATTGGGTGAACCTCTCATTTTTGCTTGGTACAATGTCTAATATTGGGATCCTCGACGGCTCTTTGTAATGAGGTAACACGGCAAAATATTTCTGGTCTACACGCACTGGTTAGGAATGTTACTTCGTGGTGGGCGGCCTACCTTTCTTCAATATCTTGACGAAGGCCCATGCCCAGGAATTTTTGAAATAAGTTAATTGGACCCCCTGTAAAATATTTCTAGAATTGATTTTGGCGTTGAGCGAAGTGAGACGCAGGTTAGGGGGGTCTGGGGACATGCCCCCTCATGAATTGTTTTATTTTTAGCTGCAAATTGGTGCAATATAGTGGATTCTAGAGTATGTTTCTGAGGTAAATGTTCAGCTTTGTGGTTATAGAGGGGTGGGAGTCCTCGACCCCCTTGAACCCCCCCAAAATGATGGGTCTGTAACAATAATTTGTGCAACTTCACGCAGGTCAAATTCAGAACTAGGCTTCGTTGTCACATCTTCTCTAGGCCTACAGCGATGTCATTCCTTGGTGCACACATATGCAATTACCCGAACTATTCAAAATCGTCGAATAATGACAACTGAACGTATCCGATTCGCGCCGCATGAAAAAAAACTGAATCTACACTATACAGTATCAATAAACAAAGGCAAGTATGACAATGAAATACTGAAGCCCAGCGGCGTATGCGTCCTTAGAAATTACCCATAATACATCACACAGTAAGTTTTATGAATACGTTTGTACAGAAGCAAAAAAACAGACATTAATCCTCTCGACTGTCGTTTAAAAGAAGAGGACGTGACGTCGCGTTTTATGGCTGCCGCTTGGCGCGCGGGTTCAATCTCCGCTCAACCCTTAACCCTTTAACCGCCGGTGCCGCATATATTCGGGTTTCCATTTTTTTATTAGCACATTATGTACCACCTTTTTAAAATGTTAAAGATAAAATGTGACATCAATCAGCAATACTTGAAAACAGTTGACCTACATTTTGCCTAATCTGAATAATTTTCACTCACTTGAAGTTGTGGATCGCGTCAGCGAGACAAAAATGAAATGAATCGGGCTTTAGGCCACCTTTGTGCACATATAGGCTAAACTGGGCCAGAAGAACCTCCTAAGGATGGTGAGATGATTGAGATGACACTGTCTTCCAGACACAGAACTCGAAATTCGAGACCTGGCGGTCTGAGGCCGAGCACGCTACCTCTCGGGCACGGAGGCTCCCCACAATACTGACTTTCACACGTGGATGGGGGAGAAACATTTTTGTTTCTTTCAAACCGCCGAGACCGGGAACCGAACCCCGAACTCTGGCGTGAAAGGCAGCGGTGCTAACCACTACCCTAAGGCCCCCGCCCCGCGTCAGCGCGACACAACTTCAAGTGAGTGAAAATTCAGATTGAATCATTTGGCGGTTAAAGGGTTAAAACGCCGAAATATTTTTATATAAACCAAATGACCAATAATTAGTTTACAATTTGAAATCATCTTAAATGTCCGCTTCTTTGTAAAAGTTAATCAGACAATAAGGACACAACAACGTATTGGTATCGATCATGACTGTGCCCCAACTGAGTTGTGCGCTGTACTTAAAACATTGTATTGTTTACATTATCGATTATACTCGATGATCATTGACAAAGTGGATAATATAATACTGCCGTGTAAATCCAAAAGGCAGTAGGCCTACCTGCTAACTTTAAAAGTAAGCAGATACTGCCTTTTCGTTTGTCAGAGCAGAATACAGATATCTACGGATGACAAACGACGTGGACTGTAGGCTTTACATAACATGTGATATGTATAAGCAGGTTATGAGCTTTATCTCCCCCTTGCAGAAGCACCAATATTTGATTCTGACATGCAGTCCAGTGCATATCTAAATGTGATTCCAATAGTATAATAGATTTCTACGTTGAATTAAAAGTTCGTGTTGATGATGAGTAATGAGATCTTCGTGATATTTAAATTAAATGGAACATAAAACAAGTGTAGCTGTGATGAACATGTAGAGGGGTTTTGTTCACCTCTCAATCTGTTCTGGCGGGAAGATGATATAAACCAGAAAGTTAAGATATTATCGTGACTAACTAAGAATTATGTCGCAGCCTCAGGTTTTCCATGATGACCAGGATCACACGGCTTCGCAGCTGGAGAAGCTGGCCGACCTCCTGGATTCAGGATTGATGGAGATGCCGGATATCAAACAAGTATGCATATCATGGTAAAAGAGTGTAGTTATATTAATATGTACATGTAAAATCACATATTTTTTGCTAAAATCTATATTTTGGTGCTTTCTTGTGCTTTATGTATTTTTGTTAACAAACTAAACAATACACATTTTGGGAGGGAGTTGTCAAAATGTTCATTTACATATTTTTTTTAACTTTTATATCGTCTTAATAAATACTTTTTTTGTAAACAAACTAAACAATGACACACATTTTGGAGGCAGTTGTCAAAATGTTCATTTAAATATTTTTTCACTTTCATATTGTCTTATTGAATACTTAAAATCCAAAAGTTGGTGGTTTTATGATACAAATAAATCAATATAAAGTGATATTAAAACTGTTCGGAATTATGCCCAACAGTTGAAATCATACAAACAGTCGATTTGTCCTGCTTCAAAATATTAAACTCCCTCACTTTTTAGAAAAAAGATAAGCGGTGTGACTGATTTTGTGCGGATTAGTGACATTTAAAGCAGAAGAAAGATGCCAATAACATATAACGCTGTTATATCTGTTACATATCCATACAATTGACGTTATATCAAACTTCAAACTATGAGTTTTTATAAATGACTGTGTGTGAAAGCCAAAGCAAAAGGCAGTATATGCTTACTTGTTAAGTAAGCAGATACTGCCTTTTGGCTTTGCACGGTAGTATAGGATTCGCCAGGCATTACATGTTACCCAGATTACCCTTTTAATCGCGAAGTTATTTAATTGAATTTTTCATCCACTTGAGGCTGTGTCTTAATGACGCGATTCACAACTTCAAGTGAGTGAAAATTATACAGATTATTTGACAAAAATGGAGGTCAACGATTTTGAAATCTTGTTGATTGATGTTAAGCTTTATATTTAACATGTTAAAAAACTTAATGTTAATGCTAATAAAACATGAAGAAAACCTTAATATAATTGTGACCCGGTGGTTATAGGTTTACCACTTGTCCTGCTGAATTGTTTCAATTGTATTTTTCGTCATTTGAAGCTGGAATTGCCAACGCAATTTTCAGCTTCAAATTACGAAAAATATTACTATTTATGAAAAATAGACATGGCCAATATTAAATTATTGGTTCAACTAAGCATCTATCAAAAACTATTTTTTTCAAATTAAGTGATCTTATTATTAATCTAAAACATCCTTAACCCCGTATATATATGGGACTAGCAGGACAAGGGTTATTAACTAATACATAGTTATTGCTCATCATATTCATAGAAATCGACGCTCCGAATTCTCTTGTGATTCATCTGATATTCTATCGCATTATGGCATGTGGAAATACCAATTGGAAAACATCCGTATGGCAATATATATCGAATATTATGCTAATTGATTTAAGTATATATCCTACAAGCAGGTAACCAGCAAACAATAAAAGTTGTCTTCATGTGCGGCGGTCCGACATTCGAAGAAAAGAGGGTCATTGCGCTTACCTATAGCAGGCCGGATTTAGTAACTACACTTTAATGTTATATTATTAAAGATACGTTTTTGCAGCACAAAGCGATTAATAACTGAAGAAAGAAAAACGTATTTTTTCCAATACTATTGAGCTGTATATTAACATACATATTATGGCAAACACAATACCTTTACCTGGTATCAGACTAATTTTGGGCCAGCTTCTCAATTATAGATCAAGCATTGGCATGTTTTGTGATTAAAGGTCAAAAATAATAAAATAATTAACTATAGAAAATTATTAACATAGAAACTAAATGCATAATGAGCGACGTAAGGAATATGCTTATTCTGTCGTCGGATTGCATTAACCCTTGTCTTGCTGATTTAAAAAAAAATTGTATGCAGTTTGAGCTTGAATTGCTATCGCAATTTTCACCTTGAAATCAGGAAATTACTACTATTACAACATATACTATTAATTTTAGTCTTATTTTATTTTGTTTAAAACGTCTTTCGAAACAATTACGGTTGTAGCATCACAATGGCTAAAGCGGACATGCAGTGGTCTGCCCAGCAAAAATGAGACGTTCACCCGATGTTGGATAAATGTTGGGCCAGCGTTGCAGACGGTGGCCCAGCAATAATCCAACGTTTGGATGAACGTCTCATGTTTGCTGCAGGGTGGATAAGTGATAGCCCACTGGACACACGACGTTGTTGCGACACAACGACATTCACGTTGATTCAACTTCGCAGCAACGTCGTGTGTCAAGTGGGAATAGATGATATCACTGCAGGAATAATATCTCCCCATGCGGTGATCGCTCATTTCCGCAGGTACTCATTCACAAGCAGAAAATTGGCGCGCTCACGTTTGAAATTGGAAAGCACTGTCTCTCGGGGATTATCCTGATTGGGGGTAATATTATGAAAACGCCCTACAGGGATATGTTTAATTAGAAAATGAGATATTAAATTCCTATTGCTATTTGTCTGTAGCTTTAACATTATCAGTTTGAGCTCCATGTCGACAAGAAAATTTCTAAGACCTTGGAGCAAATACTTATAAAATTTAAATTTTTTACTAAAGTAGTGATATCAATTGGCAAAGTTGACAATTTCTTTATCGCAACAAAGTAATCAACGATTTGTTTTGCGACAAATTTGTCACCGACTGCTCGCTGCCTGGAGAATTTTGATGCGACATGCAAGAAACGAAGAGTTGGCGATTTAAAATCAGCGACAATAATCTAGTGACAAAACATTAACAGAATCGGCAACTACGTTACTTGGCAAATTATGCGATCATTTGGCGACAAATAGTTGATTCTTTCGGGATCGTTTTGCAAACATTTGGCGACTAATCATCGAATTGTTTGGCAACTGTTTGGTGAACAGATCTATATATGGTGAATGTGGGGATTATTCCGTGAATATTCGGCGAACATTCAGCGAAAAGGTCTATTTTCGTTTCGCATATTATTATTATAGTCCCCAATGTGCGGCAAACTGTTCGCCTAATTCCTCAATAAAGTGCCATATACTCCCCAATTGTTCGCCAGTTTCACCACTTGGTGAGTAGTGACGAGGAATTGACGTAGGCCTACATTTAGGTCAAAATGTCAGGTTGCCGAACCAAGGATTTTATTTTGAACATTAATTTTTCCAAACTTTTGGGAGAACATTCGGCGAAATCGGTGAACGTTTGAGGAAACTTGGGGAACGTTTGTAGAAGATTTGGGGAATTTCACAAATGTGGCATTCGCCGATGTCGCCGAATAGTTGACAGCCCAACGAGATCCAACGTTTAATTAGGTATCAAGATATGACATATGAATATGATATAGGCCTACATACATGTATGTCTATATTTATGAATCAAAAATCAAGAAGAGGGGATGAAATGCCTCGGCTTCAGATTGTAATATCACTTGTAGAATGCAGAGAGTGACAGAAACACTGGTAAGCCACCAATCACTCCCTTAACCCTTTGAGCGCCGGTGACGATTATTTTCGGTATCGCATTTTTTATTCTAAACACGTGAAAGATAAAACGTGACATCAATTAGCAAGATTTGGAAATCATTGACCTTCACATTGTCAAATCTGAATAATTTTCACTCACTTGAAGTTGTGGATCGCTGACGCGATCCACAACTTCAAGTGAGCAAAAATTCCAATTAAGTAACTTGGCGGCTAAAGGGTTAATACTGTGCCCGCTGACGACTGGCATTGTGCTAACCTTTATGAGGCATAACCGCATTAGGCTGACATCGATAAAATAGCTTATCAGAATAACAAATGAGATTTGCACACAGATTCCTTATTGCCAAAATGGATCAATTCCGTGGATGCTTTTCATCCCAATGACGTTCAAATCACTGTGCGGCGATCATTGTTTGCGGTCAACGCAAACGAAGGTTCATTTCGAGTGGGATATTTTTAGCCCTCATCGAAGAAATATAATATTGAAATAATCAGGACATCAATTTCAACAATTTTTATATCGTAAAAAATAAATCCATTCCTGCTGTATGTTCTATATACTGTTGTGCAAACTAAAATTAAGTAACTGTTCACTTGGCAAATAAGCAGTTAGGCCCTACTGCCTTTTGTCTCTGCAAACAGTATAGGTTTACATCCACAAGTTCAATTCCTTGTTATATCTACCAGTCGCGCAGTTGATTTCGAAGGAGTATTTAAGTTAACTTTACATCTTCCCAAGAAAAGAACATAAACGATTTTGGCATATGGTACAGGAAGGGTGTATGAATGGCTAATTTATCATTCAGTCACCATAATCAGTCGTAATTAGGTGAATGAAGGTTGATATGGTAACAGTAGCCGAGAGAATGAGAGGAGAGGGGGGGGGGGGGTACATCCGCCATTTGGTGTTATCGATCAGCTTCTCTCGGCTTCTCATGCTCAGTCTGACCCTCGCCGTTTTGCACTTATTGAATACTGATCTACAAAGCCAAAATGTAGTATCTGCTCACTTTTCAAGTACGCAGTTACTGCTTTTAGACTTGCATGACAGAATACACCAGACCAGCCATCGCACCGGTGATTCCATCGCATTATCACTCTAACCAAGGGAAATCTGATTCTTTTTTCCTTGGTCTAACCAATCGCTGAAGAACTAAAGTATCCTATTAGCACAATAGACTTGTAAAGAGCGAAAGTCAACCCCAAACATAAGACCTTGAACCAATGATGGTTTAATGATGGTCCAGCGTCGTATACGGTTGACCAACATTAAAATATCATTAGTTCAAGGTCTTGCCTTCGCTGGGAATGAGATATTAAATAGATCTATTGGCTTGTCTTCTTGGAATTATTGTATTTATTGTTATTGGAAATAATTACGCTGGCTGTGGTAATGTTAAAGAATGTAACGTCGCCTAACACAAAAGTCGTCAAGTATCAGCTGGGTCCATTCACTTTAAATAATTACAGATACAAATAGGCCTACATTAATATTGTTTGCTGTTGGAAAATAGTCCGTCTTGGGAAATCTGAAAATAATTTTTTTAAATGTAGAAATTGTAAAATATGCTAGGTAAAACTCAAAATTATTTGGATCATTCCAGTGATTGGGAGGTGAGTGTTTTACAGTCATTATCTGTCATCCGGCAAAACTTAACCCACTGTGCACATCATGACGTTGATGCAATGTTGAATCAACGTCAATGACGTTGATTCAGCGTCGCATCAACGTCGTGTGCCCAGTCGGTTGGCTTCACAATAATTGGCGAATTTGTAGAGTGGGGAGATAACTCAAACCAGTGCAGGACCATAAATTATCATGATTATGGTTATCAGAAAAACTCGGACAGTATGCAAGCCTTCTCATTGGTCGAGATTGGGCGCTCGACCAATCAGATGCGGCCGCATCACGGACGCCTACTTGTGCAAAGTCAAAAGACGGTAACTGCATACTTTTCAAGTCAGCAGCTACCACCTGATGGCCTTGCGGATCATAACAGTCGTGTACCTGTGCGTTTCAGTCCTCCTCCACCGCCCGTCATTTCTCACAGGGATCCAGAGGGATAACGTCATCAGGAGTCCGCAGAATCCAGATACCTATCACATCACCAGGTAAGATCCCTAACACAGCACCAGGTAAGGCATACAGGGGGATACAGCTGGGGATTGTGGTAGATCACTTGTATATTTAAAAATATAAGGATGGCGTTGATTTTTCGGGGTTTCAACCCTTAACCGCCAAATTAATCAATTTGAATTTTCACTCACTTGAAGTTGTGGATCGCTGACGCGCTCCACAACTTCAGGTGAGTGAAAATTATTCAGATTTTTGAAAAATGGAGGTCAGCGGTTTTGAAATATTGCTGATTTATGTCACGTTTTATCTTTGACATGTTTGAAAGCTGGTACATGTATTTAATAACAATACAATATAATTACATAATCGAGATTGGTGGTTGAAGGGTTAAACATTTATCTAGGGGAGATTCTAATCATATTTTCATTCGACTACCGCAATTCCCACATCACAGTGAATAAAAAATACCCTAATTTATCATAATTATGTCCAAGGGTGTTATTATACCAAATTGAGGTTCATAATTGCTGATTGCTATGGGTAGGGGCATTTTTTATTGAATTAAGTTCAGAACTAAAGGAGGCACATATATGGATCACTAGCAGGCAAAGAGGCCATTTACATCTCACCATTCTTCATTTAATGTATATTATACTATCCTTTGTAGGACCATGTTTAGAAACGCGGCGTATGCTTTGCTTTTAGATCTGCACTAGTTCACATTAGTTAAATTTCAGTAGATATTTTAAGAAATTAATTTATTATGTAGTGGATTTTATAAATTTTAGGAGTGTTGCAATTCACTGTTATTTTTTTTAATTTAAAATCATCATAAATGTCTTAGTTAGCTCTTTCAACTTCATCTGAATACCTATATTACGGGTCTACGGCCATTATACATCTTTAATTCTTTTAGTGCGGGGATCGACTTTAGACGTCAGAATTTGACGTCTATAGACGTCAAATTCTGACGTCTAAAGTCGATCCCCGGACTGAAAGAGTTAACTGTATGTAAAGGCCTACACGGTCCCAGCATCACAGGGGCTAAGAAAATTTTTCCATACAATCAGTACACTTGTTTTTTTATATTTTGATGCAGCTTTATATATTTATAAAGTAGTATTTTGTTCTAGAAGAGGAAGATAGTGATTCTGAGGTGGTGCATGTGGTGGCTGAGGGCATTATGAAGCCACTACTGGGAGGAAAACCGATCACTATAGAGCTGGCAAAGGTGAGCAAAATATATCGGGAATACATTTTATAAATCACTTCAATATAATACAAATAGTGGGCTAATTCATTTCTATTTTTATTCCAAATAGTATTTTCACCACTACAATGTCATAATAAAGCCATGCCAACAAATCTTAAGCGATACTTTGAAATCATAATGCCTACAACCAGGTACTTTTTGTACATAGATGAATATGAATATAGTTGCTGCTTAGATTGCAGTGGCTCATATTAGCCTGTTTCAGCGCAACAGGACAATGTTGTATATAATATTATAATGATATAATGTGTATATTTTTGTATTAAAATCAATAATTATATCTGTTCGAAAGCTGAATAAAAAATAATAAAACAAAAATAAAATACAACAGGATTATGACTTTCAGTTTGAGATTTAATAAAACATTAATGTATTTTTAGCGATGTGTTTAAATCACTAGAAAAAAACATCAGTCGGTTGTTTGCATTGACACTACCACTTCTTGTAAAACTAATTGGCGTATCAGGTAGAAATTATTGACATATGAATTACGAACAGATATCAGGTGGAATGATTGTGAATGATTATCCAGTAAGCCACGAGGGCAAATCGCGGTGGCGATAATATACATTTCTCCATTTCTCCATTTATGAACTTAATAGGCCTATATGCACTTTACCATCTAACAATATATTGATCTGACAAACCCCATCTGTACATCAATTCATGACCAACTGATATTCTACCCTCCCCAGCAAACACGAGGCGTCGAACCAGTGTTGGTTTAATGTTGGGCCAGCGTGGCCCAACATTAAATCAACACTGGTTCGGCATCCGTGTTTGCTGGATTGTATCTATTCATTACATTTATGTGGATGTAATATATCCACGGTGAATACTCGATCCGGACATTTGACAAGATAGCTCAAGTGGAAGTGATCCTGAGTGAGAGTACGCATTCAGACAGATGGGCCAGTGCAGGCTCAACGTTTTCGACGTTGGCCTGACGTTGATCAAACATTGATGCAGCTACCACTTTTGACCGAAACCAGTTAGACAATAGTGGTTTGATGTCGGGATATCGTATACACAGTTGGCACACTATTCAAACAATGTTGGGACATGATGATATATTGCTGGTGACAAGCGAGCAGAGTGGTCTGTTATCATTGCTCTCTCCCGGAGAGTCCCACTCCAGTCCTGCAGCAGATTCTGAGATAGGACTCATCCGGAATCAAAGCACAGGTTCTCCACCATTCTGCTTTGCAGAGCAGAGTAACTGCTTACTTTTCAAGTAAGTAGCTTACTGCCTTTTGACTTTACACGGCCCCAATGTCAACATGGCGTTTACCCCCTACATCAGGAAGTCCATGTTTACCTGCTAATGATGATGTGTCAGAGTGACGCAATATTTGGTTCAGGTTATGGATCTAAATTGTTCAATTCTCTGTCTAGCAAGCCTTCATATTATGCCGTATTATGTACCAAATGTTCAGCTGTAGTAATTTGATTATCCGTTCAATGTAATCTTGACGTAAAATTGGCTTCATCACTTAGTAAAATAAATTATTATTTGTTTTTTCTTCCCAAGCAAAAAAAAACAACAATAAACGTTTTTATCTTATATTTTTGTGAAATATACCCCGTTTATTTAGATATGAATTAATTGCAAGAAATTATAGTTTAATAATGCTCATATAAGTTTATTTTATGTAATTATTTATTCTAATAAGGTGGCCGAACATGTAGATTATTAACTTGACATTAGCCGTTCCTTTGAAGTATTTCTGGGTCGTTTCGCAGCTGATTCAAGTCCATTTAAATTTAAATTATAATGCATTTATCTATGCTTCAGTTACATTAAATACATCTGTTGATTTTTTAGTTACACTAACAATATATGCAAGGGAGACCTTCCACACGAGCCACCATAGAATACAGTTGTGATGTTTCTAGAACGTACGTGAAGGGGAAGGTAGAAATACGGGTGTTAAGAATATAACGATTAAAAGATTAGGCATCGAGTGGATATAATGTAAGGACATGCGGCAAAAAGAGACGACAATGTATCAACAGAAAAGTAATAACATGATTTTTCCCGAGAACGCTAACATTGTACACTGAACATACATTATAGAATCTGCTACAGTATCCAGCGATGTTCCACCAAGAGCGAGACGCTGAACCAATGCTGGCCAGACAGCACAGACCCATGCAGCGCCTCACCCCTGTCGTGAAATCGCAAACTCTCAAATTATTTGTCTATTGTCCAACTCTGTGCTATGCAAGTACTAATAGTTGTGAATAAAAGTGAATAAATCATGTCATGACAATTCACCATGTTTCTATGTATAGATATATTGAATCTTCTCGAGTGAGAAAAACGACCATGTAGATATTATTTAGCCATTGAGAAAATTGCAATACCTCGAGCAACAATTTATTTAAATACTTTATTTCCATGGTTTCTTTTCTATTTTCAGAGTTTACGGCATGTGGTTTTGGGGTCTAGTGTACAGGCTTTCAGTGCTAGTTGGAGACGTGCTAACTTACTGTTCCATCCGGTGGAGGGCGCTGTGCCATGGGGATTGACCTGCAGCAAGGTATAAGATAGCAATATGGATAGCCCATTGACGTTGATTCAATGTCGCAACAACGTCGTGTGCGCAGTAGGCGGGCAATCACGCCATTAAAATTTCGCATATATAACATTCAACATTTTGCAGAATCAAATAGATTTCATTTTTATTTATTTTTAAAACTCGCTAATTGCTATATGTTATTTTGCCCATACAGACACCATCTCGTGTAGTGGTAATTTGCATACAAGCTGCGGTGTTAAAACATCTACTCTTCTCCAAGGAGGAAGAGGATGTGAACTATCACAGGTGAGACGAGAGAACCACAGAGTGTGACTGAATGGTTGATAATAAAATAACATTAATAATACTACGATGGGTAGTTATTAAAAACGCACACACAATGCGCCATGTGTGTGTGCTTCACTGAATCTGATCGTTTATATGCCATGCGGATCATACAGAACCAACAGCCATTTCTGTGACAGGGACTTCTGGTATTATACGTTTGTCCTATCAAGAGTTAATTTACACATCAGTGAAGTGAAGTAAATGAGGGTGAAGTGTCTTCCTGTAATGACACAATATGAAAACGTAACAATGTCCCAATGTTGAGCTGTTAGCGGGAGAAACATTATGTTTTTCTGAAAGTCTGTCTACAGAAAACCTGTCTGGAGATTGAACCAGTGGCAATCAACAGGGCAAACTACCATATAAGATTGGTAGAATCTATATTTACTTTTTTATTTCTTAAGGCGTCTGTGAAGTTTTACACATAAAAAGGCAATCTATATAATTTAAATTTACTCAAATCTAGATTTATCATATATTTGAATGAATGAAACAGACTTAACGGACTTTTCAGGTGCCTGTCTCCAAGTAGCTATGCCAGACGCGAGGCCTTGGTTGGAGCTATTACAGACAGCCTGTGGCGGGCCGGAGGCGGCAAATGTGTCGTCTGTCTGCCTGATCACATAGCCTGCTTCACGTCATCACAGTACACTCCAGATGGCTTCACAGAGAAAGTAAGAGTATAGAGAGAGATTAGATAAATATATAAAAGTTTGATGGGATGGGGGCACTCATAAGTCCCCCAGCGCTGAATTATTTTGTAAAAAACATCGCAACCAAATGGGTTTTTTCAATTTGAAATCATCATAAATGTCTTCGTTAGCTCTTTCTGATTTATTTGAATACCTATGCCATGGGTCTACGACCATTAGAAATATTTTCACTCTTACAGCGCGGGGATCGACTTTAGTCGTCAGAATCTGACGTCTCCAGACGTCGGATTCTGACTACTAAAGTCGATCCCCGCACTGTAAGAGTGAAAATATTTCTGAATTTTAGAAGGTATCACCATATACATTTGTAGGTGTAAAACAGTTTCTACAGAACTATTTCCATCGTGGGAGCTATACTTGAGCTATATTTGTGATGCGATAGCTAAATGTTCCAGGTAGCACACGTGATTGTTTTTAATTTCGAAATGACCGACTGAATTACAAAGGGGTATCGCATCTTAAATTTTAAGCTGTCGCGCTGAAAATCGTTCTGTATAATCTGTTTTTATACTGTATATAAATGCATATGATCGGTGAACTTTCACATGGACTAAGTGAAGTAAACCCTGGTCTGGGCTCAGAAAGGGCTGAGCGTGTGACTTTGTGTGAGTCGGGAGTGCGGAAATATCTAGTTAACTCTTAACGCGAGCGATAATTACGTCTGCAGCCGTTTACATCCTTTTTTGTTGACCTTCAAACAAAAAAAAAAACAGCGAAATAAATATGAAAAATTGACATATATTAAATTTTTAATTCATATTGTACAACTACAAGTATATTTCATCCACTTGAATTTGTGGGTCGCGGTAGCGAGACACAACTTTAAGTGGGAGAAAATTTAAATTTTATAATGCAGCGCTTTAATGGTTAGAATAACAAATCAGCTGAGGAGCCGGAATGCAAATGTAGTCGGGGGAAGTGTAGAAGTAGTATAATTATTTTCCAACGCTTGTTTAATGTTGATCTAAAACAAAGTTCATTTGTGCAATAATCAGTATACATGTAATATTATCTTAACCCTTATCCTGCTGATCACGACTATTTTCTTTATCAACCGATTTTATTAGTGGATCAAATCATTGATATTGGGAACTAAATGTGTGTTTAATCAGCAATATTTGCAAATGTTTGGTCTCAAATGAAACAAATATGCATAGTTTTCACTCACTTGAAGCTGTGGGTCGCGGCAGCGAGACACAACTTCAAGTGGGTAAAAATTTAAATAAATTAACTTAGCAAGATAAGAGTTATTGAACATAACAATTATTAAAGTATGTAGGATATGTGTGGACATTCACAAACAATAATATTTTTTCTGTTTATCATAATATTCTGTATTATATATAAAGTGTTTAGAAATGTATTGGTTTTATTATATTGCACATTGCGTTTGACTACTTTCTATGTTGTTTTCAGCTGCATTTATTTGACTTCACATCTTTTGAGAATCTCGCCATGTTTATCAAACGTTATCTGAGTTATGTAAGTCATTATTTTGTATGCTTATTAGAAATAAGTTCCCCACAGTTACTACTTTGGTGTAAACAAAGACATGTAACGAATGTTAAGTTACGTACTGTGCGTTTAGATATTGCTATGCTCTTATCTCACGCTTAACTGTTATGATTAAAAATTTTCGATTTTCAATAACTTGATATCCTACCTATTTTTAATTTTTGTACGATATATATTCACAATGCATATTTTGCAGTTCGAATCCGCCAACACCCAGGGTTGTGTTCTTCTGCTTTACAGTCTAGTCCTCTCAAGAACAATACAAAGGTCTGTGTCATATAAAAAATGTCATCAATTCCTCACCAAATAAACTAAGTCCTCTACATGGTTCTTGGAAATTATGGCTATGTCATACTGCATATTTTATCAGTTTTTCAGCATCATTCTTCATTTTTTACATGTGTTTTTTATTTCTTCACTTCACGTTTTATAAGTTTATTTGTTCTGACGTCATATTATATAAGCATAGTTTAATAATTCACTTCTCAGAAAAGAGGAATCCGAAAACATATTTCATGCCAACAATAGCCTCATGTATAGTTTTATATCAGTTTTGCATTGAACCATGCAGCATAAAGTAGTGACAAGACAAGTAGTCCTTTCAAAATGAACTTTTATAAAAAGTTCATGTCGATATTCACTTTCTGTAACACAAAGTTATCACTTTTGACACTGTTTATGATCATTCACTTTCAATACTTTTTAGAATGCTCACGTCAGCTTCTACACCTTTTAAAATGGCAACGTCCCACGTCGTTTTAAACCCATGTGAAGGCCAAAACTAATAATCATGGGCGCTAAATAATCAGATTATTTCGATGGATCTGTACATACCACTGAGTACCTACTCAATACTTCATATCAGTAGCGCGATAGGACAGAGAGTAAAATACAATCAGATGAATTTACAAAATGTCAATAACCATGAAAGTCACTGGCTTAATTATGTAATTGGCAGTTGGGAGTTTCTGAGTAAAAATTCGTATTTATCTGGTAGTATTTGCTTTGAGTTTGCACCAAGAGGTTCCTCGCGACATATCGATTTTTTTTAGCAATTTGCCTTACATGTTGATGGTGAATTGCTAATCAAACTTAGAATTGCTCAGCGACATATTTAATGATAGGAAAAACTCAATGAATTTGGAGCTTAAAAATTGCTGCACAATATTAAAAAAAAAAAATTCTGAATGTTAAACAGATTCAGATTGATCGAGACCTGCTGTTGTTTAGTTCCAGGTTTGTCATTGGTGTGTTTTTTATATTTATTAGGGTTTTAGAAGACATGGGTCAGTCTGCTCCAGAGCTACCTCTTCTGGAGGAGGGGGAGTTGTGTACACAGGCGCTGATTAGCCTCCTTCTGGTGGGAAAGGCCGTCTGCTACACACATAACGGTGACGTCATCTATAACAGTAATGGAGACACATTGGTAAATCGATAGTGTTTTTTTATTACTTAACCTTTATTTGCATCCAAGAAAAACTCCACTTGGATACATGAACTATTGTAAGCTGATGTTATTTGAACGGAAGTATGCACTTTTGATACAATGCTTGAGAAAGACATTAAGGCATTCAATCACTTTTTTACTACAAAAACACAATCATGAATCAAGGGATATGTTATTGTGACTTTGTTGAATTAAAATTATATATTACATTAATCAAAGCCAGATTCGTTGATTTTCAAATGTGCATTTTTGTCATATGTGAAACTGGCAAGTTAGATTATATAATTATTACTGAATCCATTATTGTAGATTACTATCTGTTGAGTTGTATTTAGAAAAGAATAATTTAATCTAATTTTTATTTAATTCACTAAAATGATCATTATTGTTATTTTTTAAGGAATTCACTTTAAACATGACACGATCACATACGTAGAAAATTAGCTTATTACACAGTATTGCAATTTTTTTTGTACATTTAAACTTCATATTTTATCAACTTCCTATTGCATACATACCTTTGAATCTGCAGCAATATTACATTAATAACATTCTATATACGTTAGTTTGAAATGTATAGCTCGCTTACAATGATGATTCACCAACATATCAAGATTAGCCAGATTGTTGAAAAGTGAGTGAAATGCGGATTTCTACGTCATTCATAATAATGTTATTATGCTTCAGGAGAAATCCAGGAAAGGTATTCCACAGAGAGGTGACGTAGGGCTACTTCACTGGAACAGAAAGGAGGAGGAGGATAAACGAACACAGGTAAATGTGCAACAGCATCAGTACTTATCAACTCTGCTCTGCAAAGCCAAAAGGCAGTAACTGCTTACTTGAAAAGTAAGCAATTACTGCCTTTTGGCTTTGCGCGACAGAACAGTTGTCAGCTGTTCTTTTAATGAAATCAGTTAATAATTTCCAGCTGATATATGGTGATAGCCGACTGCTAAGTCCATATGCGAATGGTTATGAAAAATCGCATTTGGAAGTCACGGGCACGAGTAGCAAGGAATGACAGGAATGAGATGGCCGAAATTGCATTAGCGTGTCAGTAAGTTGTGAAAATATGATAAATTCGCTTGGAAAAGTTAGCCATGATGTTTGTGATCACCGTCTTTTACACGTAACTCGTTCCCACAACTTATTGACTCGTTGTCACGTATAGGCCTAATTAATATGTTCTTGATTTTAACAGACGGAGCTGCGTAAACATGCCCGATGGTCAACTGATGACATGTTTAATTATGAATCGGGCGATTTTTTTTATATCTGCATCGAGGGGTTGTGTATGAATTTTTTTTCGATTGAAAATTACCATTTGATATCTTGTATAAATGTATTTATGTTCCTCCCACCTAAGATTGGGAGCATGTTGAAGACACCCCGCTGTCCTATCTGGGTCACCCTGGTGAATGGAAGTCACGCCGGCGTGCTGTTCTGCCCGAGGCGCGACCTGGTGACTGACTGGCGTACTGAGCACAGGTTCACACTTCACTATTATAACGGGCTTCTACAGCCTCTGAGAGACACCAAACTCACCATAGGTAAACAATAAGCAGAAGTCATTCTTCATAAAGTTGAATTATATTTGTTTACACCATGGAGACTAATGGTTCTTTTTGAATTTGAAATCATCATAAATGTCTTAGTTAGCTCTTTCTGATTCATTTGAATACATATGTTATGGGTCTACGGTCATTAGAAATATTTTAATTCTTTCAGTGCGTGTACCGTTTTTATAGGTCAGACTGTGACGTCTGCAGACGTATAAAGACGGTGCCCGCGTTGAAACATGTGAAATGATGAAACCTTACACCGCTATAGTCGTTTTAAATTATTTTTATTTGCCGATCAAATCACTGTTATTGGGGATAAAATGAGTGTTTGAACATCAAGATTTGCAAATATTTGGTCTCAAATTAAACAAAAATGAATAATTTTCACCCACGTGAAGTTGTGGGTCGCGATAGCGAGACACAACTTCACGTGGGTGAAAATTTAAATTATTTAAATTAGCACTTTAAGGGTTAATAGAGGCCGATTATATCATATATTTGGACGTTGAACATATTGAAAACACTAATAATAAAATAGTAAAATTGTTTTACAATAATTCAATGTAATTTCATATAGGCCGACATGTGGTATAGGCCTACTTGAGTATTTTTCATCAAATAACATTCAATCGTCTTGATAAAATACAACAGTATCTGTTTTAGTAGGCCTAGTTTCTGTTTCATCTTTTAATTATCTTGTTTATGTAGTACAACGTGCTATAAGCAAATTAAATTATTAAATGTTTGACGTTGAAATTACTTCATCTGTACCCACTTGACGCGAGGGATTGTGGCAATGAGACAACTTTAATTAGTCGACTCTAAGCATTAATTATGTTGATACTTTATTCAGATAAATCAACAAACGAATGTATCTATGTTATGTTTAGACACGCGTTCTGCTGAGCGACATCTGGTGAAAAACAGCCGTACTAGAGACGAGGAGCAGAAGATACCGTCCCTGGAGAGGTGCATTCAGACAAAGTAAGTATGCCACTACTATAAGCTACCGTGACCCAAGTGCGTGCAAATTACAATTTTTTCTTTAATTTGAGACCAAATGTTCTCAAATCTTGATGCCTAAACATTTATTTTATTCCCAATAAATGAGATTTAACCTGCTAATAAAACAGTTTAAAAACGTTTGCAGTCGTGCTTAGCTTAGCGCGTTTGTGATATTGATATTGATATTTGTTCCAGATGGCATGGTAGTGCAGTGGACTGGCAAGGATCTGATCCTTATTACTGAACTGGTGGGATCTACAATAAAAACTAGCCAGACATCCGATATGATCAAGGAGAATACAGATTGAAAATTTGTGGCAACAGCAGGAATTATTTGATAGTACATATTATCAATTGAAAATTGTACAGTTTAGTTCATGCTTCTCATTCAAAGGAAGCAAAATCTCCCAGTTCTGCAGATGTTTCCATCTCATTAAGTTGACACTTACAATTCTGAAATATTTTTCTATGAATTGGTGAGGGGGATCAAAGTTTTTTTTCAATTGGAAATATTCTAAATGTCTTAGTTAGCTCTTTCTGCTTCATTTGAATACCTATTTTATGGGTATATCTTACTTTTTTTAGTGCGGAGATCGACTTTAGACGTCAGAATCTGACGCCTACAGACGTCAGAGTCTGATCCCCGCGCTGTAAAGATTAACATCGTCTCGTATGTAATTGCTTGGAAATATTTGTTATTTAATATTCAGTTGTTATTGGTGCTTTGCTATGGTAAATTATGATATAATAATAGTATGAAACTATTTAAACATTAGCCTAAACATTATACTGCCTGTTTTATGCCTATATCGATTGATTCATTGTTGCGTTTAAAATATGAATGATTTGCATTTCGAATCAAATCAAAAAATGATTGCATGGTTATTTTGAAACATGTGAGAGATACCGTTTAGCTGATTGAACCTACTAAGTAAAGTGCTACATTATTATGTGATAAATATATTATATTAGATTGTTGACCAGATAAGATTATCTAACATATTTAGTTTTTGTTGTTTGTAAATCATGATCTTGATGAAATATATACGTGTGCGAAAAAACTATTTTAAGGTACTCACCTTTACAAAAACAAAAAATGGAGATTAATAAAACTTAGTCAGCTCTAAGTGTACACCGCATCTGTGGCTCAATGAACCCCGAGCAATAAAATGTAGACAATTACCCTCCTGAGAATTTTTTGTTTTGTTTTACATTTCGAAAAACACTACAGTATGTCATGTGTGCATATGCTTGAATTTTTTTGTTACTATTATTTTTTGTACACAGACTAAAGAATGATTTTTTTCAATATATTTGGATTATCCCCTTCGTCATTTGACGTTGTGAAACATACCTTTGTCTCACATTCTGACTATCTAGACCGGACGCTACGGACGTTACTTGCACAATTCACTAGCATATGTATTAACAAGTATGGTTTATACATACATCAAACATTAAATTGAATCACGCATCATGTGAATCTAGCAGTTTTGTTCAGTTCAAATGAAAAGTGTGTTTTTAACCCTTTAACCGCGAAATTATTAAATTTGAATTTTCACCCACAAAGGGGGAATTTTCTGTATGGAACTGGCTTACTATGTAGCATTATTTCAGTTTTGTGTATTGAAGTAAATCAAAGAGTTTCAAATCTCCATTATTGATTTCAGTCATTTAACATGTACATATTGAGTCTCTTTTTACCATTTTGAACATGTTTAAACCAGATTGACATGTGTATCTTATCTGTGTTCATACATAGACGTCAAAACATGTATTTACTATTGCATTTACAAAATAAGTGGCACATTGAACATGTAAACAATGTGGTAAATATCCATGGCATGTATGTACGTATATTATATTTGTCTGTGTTTTTAAAAAAAAAATGTCGGAATAATTTATTTGTTTAGACAAGAACAAGATAGCAAAACCTGACATGCGTGTAGCTTTTGGCCCGTATTCATGTACGAGTTACGATATAACGTAGGCTTCGGATTGAACGAGATGGTCATCTCGACAAATCCAAAGCCTATGATCTATAGTAACTTGTACGAAAATACAGACCCTGATTTGCAAACGTTATCTGCTTCATTTTTAGCTATATAATTCGAGATAAAGATATATGCATGAACACTTGCATTTAAGAAATGCGGTGATACAAATGTTGTTTGTTGTTTACTCTAATTATATTAATGCATAATATTTTTGTGATCCCGAAGATCAGTTGAGCTTGAATTTAAATAGGTTATTACGAAGTGTATCTAAGCATATTATTTATTTTCTTTGGATTGCATAAGTAACACTTTCGTGTTATTCATGGCTTTGCTTGAAGTTATGGTAAAAATGTGTGTTAATATTGATTAAGGGAAAGTTAAATAAAATGAAACGTTATTCAAAAACAAAATAGAGAGAGCGAGCTTTATAATGTATGTGTTGCTTTTTACTTATCAATCTTTGGCTGACACAGCAACCGCGATACATTGAACTAATGATGGGTTGATGTTGGGCCGACGTCGTAGACGGTGGCCCAACATCAACCCATCATTAGTTCAATGTATCGTGCTTGCTGCTAAATAAGATTTTTTTTCCTTCTTATCATCTCTAGATTTAAATTAATCTAGTCCGGGGTACCTTTTTTAAAGCTATTCGCAGAAGGCTTGAAATTGTCACTATTCGATAATTGTTTTTACGTCAGTGCACAAACTACCACTTCTAGCTTTTGTATATGAGAGTGATCCTACGTAAATAGTTTTCTGTGAGAGTTCAGGGACTTGTCCACAGTATTTATTTTAAATTTCCAACCTAACAGGGGGCGGGGCGGTGCAGGGTTCCTTAGACATTTTTCTATACACCACTACACCTATACTACTTTGAATAGAGTTACTTTTGTCAATTTTGATAAAACCACGAAAAAAAGTTGACGTGACTGTATAGATTATAGTACTGTACCATAAAATAACAATAATTATGGGATTACTATGTGAACCACAGTTTTAGTTATGGGGAACAAGTAGTTTATGTAATGAGTTTCCAGCTACGGTATGAACCTTTCAAGTTTCACACCAGCATGACATCCTTGGCAGGCATTGGAAGCCGGTATCAAAGTGCTCCGGCCGTTTTGTAAAATACTCTTATCCCTAAACCCTTTAGCTGCCGGTGCCGAATATGTTGTTTTTTTCACTCGATTATTACCACATTCAGTACCGCCTTTTAGGCATGTTAAAGCCATAATGTGACATCAATCAGCACGATTTGAAAAAAGTTGATCCCCATTTTGTCAAATCTGAATAATTTTCACTCACTTGAAGTTGTGGATCGCGTCAGCGAGACACAACTTCAAGTGACTGAAAATTCCAATAGAATAATTTGGCGGTAAAGCCCTTAAATCGCTGATTTTTTTATATAAACCATGGAAACAAAAGGTTTTTTAATTTGAAACATCATAAATGTCTTAGTTAGCTCTTTCTGGTTCATTTGAATACCTTTGTTATGGGTCTACGGCCATTATAAATATGTTTGCTCTCACAGTGCGGGGATCGACTTTAGACGTGAAAATCTGATGTCTACAGACGTCAGATTCTGTCCAGCATTGGATCAGTGTGTCTAGTGTTCTGGGTATGTTGACTTTTAAATCAACACAGCCAAGGTTAGATATTGTGGCAAGCACGATATTTTCAACAAATATTTGGCGATGGCGGAGTAAAGAAAATATGACGTGTCACCACAAAAAAAGCAATTTCACTCTGTCCATTCGAGTGGCACGTATATGACATTCTAGCGTCTAGAGGACAAAAATACAAACATCTACTTTTGAATTGTGATTGTGATTATCCTATAAAAATATGCACCGTCACAATTAATTAAAGAAACCGGTGAAATAATATCGCAGAATTATATTATAAACGAGCGGTAAAACACAATTCCACGATCATTTTATCGTATTTATTGCACTTACTCATTTTGAACATCATTATTTTGATCTGGAGCAGACACAACAAGACACTGGTTTAGCGTTGGTCCAGCGGCTTGTGTCTGCTGGGGCCTTATGGTTCACCTTATTAACCTTTTGTCAACTATTACGTGCAATCGCTTACTGTATAAGTAAAATATTCGGTTAAAGTGATGTATATCTATCCCATTAATCTATACAAATATCCTAAAACCAAATAGAAGAAATAAGGCATGCCCTCAACTAATTGAGCTTTCTAAACAAATAGACAAAATAGAAGGGGCCGAGCACATACGAGGTGCTGACCCAGTGTTGGCTTTGTGGTGGCCAACCGTCTGCAACGCTCGATCAACATTAATCCAAACGTACTGTGAAAGTATTTCGTGTTTGCTGTGACAAGTCAACCCTTAATCTGCTATAGTCGATTTTATTTTTTTTGTTAGGCGTTCAAATCATAGGTATTTGGAATGAAGTGGGTGTTTAAACATGATGATTTGCAAATGTTTGGTCACAAATTTGACAAATATCAATAATTTTCACATACTTGAAGTTGTGGGTCGCGGTAGCGACACACAACTTCAAGTGGGTGAAAAATTAAATTATTTACCTTAGCGGTTTACGGGTTAATCTGTTTGTCGGTGAATGCTACCTTTCCGCAAACGTTGACGGTATTTGAGTAGTCGGCAGGGTCGAGCGGCATGACAAGGATCACTCAAATACAACGACTTAGACACGTTCTTAAGTCAATACTTTACATACGTACTGACACACACTTATAGTGCAAGCGCCGGCGGATTATTCATATTAACTAATAGACGAATATGAGCTGAAAAGCTAAAGACTTCGCCATGAACTTTACTCGCGAAAGTGCAACATTTTTCATAACTTCACATAGTCTGAAGAAAATAGAATCATTGTTAGATAGTTCAGACAATAAAATATTAGTGGCCTAATATTGTTCAGTGCCTTGTAGGAGTAGAAATGTCATTGTGTGTTGTCACCATGATGGGTGACACTGGTTGTTTATATTCTGCTCTGCAAAACCAAAAGGCAGTATTTGCTTACTTGTAAAGTGAACAGATACTGCCTTTTGACTGGAGTAATAATCCCCACGGTCACGAATATACTTATAATAGAAATATTAAGTAGAATGTCATATAGAATCATGAAAACGATTTACTGAACATATTTAACCTATTTGATGAACAGTTGAGCATATCTTAAAGCACCTTAATCATGTCAACTGTGATACTCATAAGAGTAAATCTACTCAAACATTTTGATTGACAAGATAATCGATCAAATCAGTTCACGCCATAACTTCGTTCAATTCTGGCCCAGCGTCGCCCACTTTATCAATGTTGCGCCAGCAGTTTAAGATTATCTTGATAAGGGATTACTTGACAGTACAGTGGCAGGGCATTAAGCTAATAGCAACCATATGTTTATATGTCTTGTACGGTGGCTCTTGTTACAATTCGGTGGTAATTTCTGATGGAAAAATAACCTTTGGTGCAATACACAGGTACGTAAATTGACTCATTTGAATAACTGAATGATAACTAGGGTTTAAAAAAATGCAAAAATTGCGAAGTGGCGAATGCATGTATGTAATAGATACCTTTCAGACGAATCCAGATACATAGCAGTCCCTCAGACAAACAGACAGATATATAGTTTATTTCATTGACATGAATAAAAGGTACTACAGATTTATTTGTCATAAATATATATGTACATAATTATATATGTACAAGTATATACACCACAGCCAAATAAATCATTGTGTTACAAAATAAAAAATTGTCCTGTAGTAAGTATATTATATATTTGATCAGACTTTGAGGTTGGTGAGGATTTTCTAGCTGTTCTCAATATATATATAATAGTAGTTTAGATAGCTTATCAATTGCCTCATTATTGAGTTGTTATCACCCTTCGCTATATCATAATTATCACATCATGTATTATTTTATCACCGATAAATAATGGAGTGAACTACACAAATTTTACATGGATCCTGATATAAAAAAACATGAATTCTAATACACAGATGATCAATACATAATGCCCTGCGGCTATGGTTCTTATAGTAAAATCATGGTATTTTGCCGTTGAGAAAAAATCTAAATATAAAAACAGTACAAATTGAATTTTAAAAATCACATTGAATTAAATGGTAATATTACGCTATATTTGAAATAAACTACAATGTACTCTCTAATTTAAGATACTACATACAGTAAGTCAGCCCTTAAAGGCCTAATCGAGTCCATAGCCGTTTTTAACGTTTCTGTTTATCTATCAATGAAAACAAATTATTAGAAATGAGAATCCAATTTGAAAGACTGACATGTGATTTGATTCAAATTGTAATTTTTACCCACTTGTAGTTGTGGGTAAAAAAATTACAACTTCAAGTGGGTAAAACATATTTTACTAAATAAATATTTAAGTATTTAAATTCTATACTGTAGTGATCCAAGAGTTGATGTTTTTTCTATATCCGTACAGAATGCAGACGGAGATGACATGTCCTGAAGTAAGTGTTACAATCCCCATGTCAGTGAATTAATTGTAGACACGGTAAGACGATTTTGCTATTAGGCCGCCATTAACGTTATCACACGCGATGGGAATCATACGTTACGCAGTCTAGGGCGCCACATACTGTTATTGTTAGTGCGATGTAAAGGCAAACAACAGTTATAACTGCTTACTTGAAATGTAATGCAGTTACTCCTGAAACTGTTCGATCACCTCTGGTAAAACGTGAAACTGTTCACCTCTGTTAAAAGTGTCCTCAATATTAACCCTTCCAGCACGGGGAGCGACTTAGACGTCAGCATCTGACGTCTGTAGACGTCAGATTCTGACGTCTAAAGTCGATCCGCGCACTAAAAGGGGAAAATATTTCTAATGCCCGTAGACCCATGACATAGGTATTCAATGAAACGGAAAAATCTGATTAAGGCATATATGATGATTTAAAATAGGGAAAACCCTTTGGTCGCTGTGGTTTATATACAAATATGTCAGCGCTTTAAGGGTTAACCCTTTAGGTCCTCACGATGCATTAAGGCATCATTTTACATATCTGAAAACAGATTTAATTTAGCTAAAACCGAGGGGTTTTAAAAGGCAAATATCCATGAAACTTTTACCAATACATGGCAATTTTCTTAAAGTCTTCACCCACTTTAAGTCATCTTCATCCACTACAAGTCGAGAATTGCGCCAGCAATTCGCGGCTTGTAGTGGATGAAAATGAAAATGGTAAATTCAGGCTTGAAAGGGTTAAATCACTTGCACATCACAATAGTCACGTTACATAACCGAAGCGCAATTTTTTTTATGTAAACCATGAAAACCAAAGGGTTTTTTTCAATTTGAAATCAGCATAAATGTCTTAGTTAGGTCTTTCCAATTCATTTCAATATCTATGTTATGGGTCTACGGCCATTGGAAATATTTTACTCTTACAGCGCGAGGATCGACATCAGACGTCAGAATCTGACGTGATAAACGTCAGATTCTGACGACTAATGTCGATCCCCGCGCTGTAAAGGTTAACCCTTGTGCTGCTGGAACCGTATATACACATGTGCAAAAAAGTTTGAGACGAAATAAAATGACTCTGATATCCGCAAAATAATTTGTGACAGATGCTCAGTTTATCAAATAATTACATTACAGATTACCACTTTTCATAAATAGACACATTTTTCGTCATTTACAGCTGGAAATTGCGTCAGCAAGTCTAGCTGTAAGTCAACTCTTTTTAAATCGTGCTGATTAATGTCACATTTATATGGCTTTAACATGTTTAAAAGGCGGTACAGAACGTGGTAATAACTAAATGAAAAACCGAATAAATTCGGTACCGGGGGTTAAAGGGTTAAGGGTTAAACACTGACACATGATACTGCTATCCATGCACACAGGGATCGCTGGTACTGATCCGGTTCCGCGAGGAGCAGACATTACCGTGTCGCAATGACCTGATCAAGGGCAAGAACATCCTCAGCAATTATGGAGGCACAGCACTGGGCGTCGGTGAGAAGGTAACGATTATGGCTACCTAATATATACTGCTTATAATTTTATTATTTTGAATTTTTTTATAAGCCATGTAAGCTATGTGTATGCCGCAATTAGATTTTTTACATATAATATATATATAACATGTAATCAATTGGCCTAGAATTGTATGATTTCTTTGTTCCCATTACGTTATTTTTCCGTGTTATAAAAATATAATTTCATTACATAAAGGTTTTCTGCAAATTACGAAAGATAAGGTGTAAGTTCTCCCCACGTAATTGTGAGCAAAATACGGCATTCTCTGAATTTTTTTTAAGTTTTAAAAAAAACATGTACCGTTCATGACTGTATACGGACTATTTTGTATACATTTCACCACATATCAAAGAACCCTCAAATACCATTTCTTCCTCTAGTGTAGGGAATCAATATAATAATACCATTGTTAAATCAGGTGCAGTCTGCAGAAGGGGAATGGCCTAAGTATAAGGACCTAGTCCTGCTGGCCTTCAGAGGGACACAGGCAGAGCGCTGGTTCTGTAGTGCTCCGGAACCGAGACAACCAGACTGGCTGGGCCAAACAGACGCCATCACAGTGCCTCTCCTAGACCCGTCAAGGGCGCGTGAGTATTAACCACAAGTACATCATTATAACACAGCGTGGTAATCATGACAATATATTGGACACACGACGCTGCCTCAACGTTGAATCAACGTCTTTGCCGTTGATTCAACGTTGAGACAACGTCGTGTGATCAGTGAGAATCTGCGTTGTGAAATTTGGAAAAAGAACAAAAGTGTTTGCAAAATAGCTGAACATATCACCGAGTATAAATTGTCCCCTGGCGTCTTAAGCGTTTTATGTGCACTCACTTGCTGCTAGGGGATTACTAATGTTCTTATGATTATGTCCATTGTTTACTGAGTGATACAGCTTCAAATGCATTGTTCATGCTCACTAAGAAACCTAAGAGATTAGCCGAAATAGTTCAAATATACCGCAAGAACATAATAAACCAAAATAATGATTGTAATATGCAATGCAGTTTATTTATTGTCACTCTAATAACCCCAAGTGCATGTTAATCATCGAACGGCCAATCACTCCAATAAACACAACTAGTTTATTTTTGTATTTGCAAGTCTTTAATCAGTACGAAGTTCTGATGTCAAATTCAATAAATATGATTCATCCCCCCCCCCGTTGTAGTTGTGAGTCGCGGTATTCCACATAGTATTTGCTGTAGAGCCTTCTACTAACCTATATTTAACCCTTTTCAAAGACGTCAGATCTTGACGTCTAAAGACGATCTCCGCACTGAAGGAATTGAAAAAAAAAATTATAGCTAAAATAGCCGTAGACCCATAACATAGGTATTCAAATGAAGCGGAAAGAGCTAACTAAGACATTTATGATGATTTCAAATTGAAATAAAATATTTGATCTCCATGGCTTACACAACAATATTTCAGCGTTGTAAGGCTCGATATTTTATTTTACAGCCCTTGAAGGAGCCTTCATAAGCATCGTGGAGGTCTACACCGACTCACCCGGGCACTTCTGCGACGAGACCTACACTGCCGGCTTAATAGCCACGCTGAGTGACCGTCCGGCTGCCCACGCTGCTGCGGGGCCGGCTTACAGGCTCAGGTCATCGTGGGCCCCCACACGAGTGGACGTGATCGCCTGGGTCAGCGAGAAAAACTTTCAGGACTGGTTGACAGACGGTGAGCGAAAACTGAATTGTTAAGGGAAAAATACAATTTTTTGTAAGTGTGTTTTTTGTATGTGTACATATACGATGACCGACGATATTCGCTACTTTTCAGATTTTGAATAAGTTGTCTCATATAGGACCTAAAGTGTCCTATATGCCACTGTCAAAAATAGACATAATTCTAATCTAAGAATTAAAGTTAATATTAAAGAGATGTACACTCGGTCGTAGCAGTGGGAGGCGCCCGTTTACAACCAATAACACTGATTGAGGTACAGGCGTGCAGTGCTATTAGTATAACGTGAAATTATCAGTCCGATTTTGCGCAAGCCAGATAATGAATGTTCATCCCTTGATTTTACGACTAAAAACGTGTGTTGAATAATTTACGAAAACGTATTATTCTTCCGGTACAATTTATGTCTGCTGACAATTAAAAGGACGAATCTGGCACTTAACCTTTTCACTACCATACATGACGGAAATTTCCGTCGTCATTCGTCAATGAAAGTAACCATAAAATGACACACATTTTCGTCAAATATATACTACATTCATGTATTTTTCGTCATTTGAAGCTGGAAATTGCGTTAGCAATTCCAGCTTCAAATGACGAAAAATATAACTCCTAAACCAGTATATCTGGATCCTGGCATGCACCCCGGCCTGTAAGTCAAAGGGTTAACAGTAATATTCATTTAATAGATAATAGAATGGTGCACAAATTAAACAAGAACGTGTGAAGTCATTTATAAAGCACTATGCAATCAGTATGTAATGTGTTTTCGTAATATTTTTCATCGCGTCTCCGAGCTGTGATCTGCCTGGACCAATATTGGTTTAAAATCTCGTGTTTGCTGGTGGTGACTGAAAATACAACATATCTTTGCCTTTTTTGATTTTAGAAAGCAACAGGGAGCATCACGAGTTTCGATGGAGTCTGGGTCGGAGCACCATCGGCTGCTTCACTTTAGGATCGATTATGACGCCCTGCAAGAAAAACAACTGTCACAAGTGATCGCTACTGTGGAAAACTGTGCACAGGAAAAGTAGGCTACTCTGTGCCGAGAGAGCCTATAAATAGACTACTCTGAGCCAGGAAAGCCTGGACTCAGGAATATAATATAGGCCCATGTGAGACTGATATGTATATGAACTTGTAGCAGAATAATGTTTTATTGAAGAAAACAATCTGGATAAGCATAAGGGATATAGGCTTATACCTTGAGGGGCTGATATGTAGGCTATTATGTCAGCTTGTAGCAGAATAATGTTTAATTTAAGAAAAAAATGCCCTAATCATAATTTCATTGGGAAATATTCGTATTGTTTCATTTTTCATTTAATTGTTTTTTTGGGGTGTAATATATAAAAAAATCATTCACTAAAAATGAGACAGAGCTGGTTAAAAAGCAGTCTATTTTTGTTCATTTTTGAATACTTTAAAATGCTGATAAAGAAAACCATTCTATTAGTTTTTTTTTTCTATTTCATCAACTTACTAATATCATAAATCCATATGATACAATATTAAATTTATCTACATTAAATCCTGCGTGTCAAGAGGCGCGATAACTTTATTAATATAACCATTCTCCTGCTGAGTTAATTTATTTAAATTTTCAACCACTCGAGCGTTGTGCCTCGCTTCACAACCTCAAGTGGCTGAAAATTACTCATATTTGTTCAATTTGAGACCAAACATTTACAAATGTTGATGTTTACACAGTCATTTCATCCCCAATAAAAGTCGTTTAATTAGCTAATAAAACGGATTTAAACGACTATTGTCGTGATTAGGAGGCAAAAGGTTATTATAAAGAATCTCTTTAGTCCATGTTGAACCGAGTCGTTATTTGGGCACACCTTCAGTACGGTAATTCCTTGTCCTTGAGTAAATCAATGATTTTTTAAAAATAGCTTGTGTGGGCTAGTATTAGATTGAATTGCTCATAATTGGGATTTTTAAACCGAGGAAGCATCAAATTTTATGTACATTATTAGATATGTGTCTTCATGAATACCTGGAATTTACTGTGGTACAAAACCTAAAGGCAGCATCTGCTTACTTGTAAAGTAAGCAGATACTTCCTTTTGGCTGTTCAGACCTGTACTATAGTGCAAAGGTAAACAAAAAGTAAGCAGTTACCATGGTTACTGATGTTTGCCTTTTAAGGCAGTGTGGGCACGCACCCCTGTATTCCTTTAACGGACGATCACGATTATATTTGTTTATTTAAAGTGATAGGCCCAATTGCCCCCGAACTTAAAAAGTTGACAAATTTAAATTTGTGTTATTCAGGCTTATATCATCGTAAATCTATATTATCTTCTCCACCCTCTATTTGAAAGAGATATGTACCCGATAAGTGTGTATTTCGGACTGTTCATACGATTAATAACAAACATCGTTTTATTATAATGGGTTTGACCAAGCCGCTGGGGTCTAGATGAAGGGTTTGATAATGATTTTTTTTTTTTTTGAAATGATCAACATTGAGGAAGATCTTTTCTTTTTTGTCACTATACACCAGCTACGAACATCCCGTGAATATTGACTGTGTATTTTGGCGATGTTCACGATGTCTAACAAAGATTTAAAACATGTCAATCGGCCGAGTTTAGCTGTGTAAAGGCTCCGTGTTTGTAAATGTGAGACTCGTAGGGAAATCGACGTTAAGCTGTGGTTTCCGATGGCATTGTAATTAAATTAGCAACGTCTTTGACGATGTGATACATCTGAGACCTAATTACAATATACTAGTAAAAACGTTTTGTCATAGAGTACAGCTAGTTAATTAAAAAAAAACTATCTTTAGAAGGAAATAATCAAAACGTTGACTCGATTATATCTTCCTGTCAAACAATCGAAACATAGAGATGACCTTAAAAAAATGGGTGGATCTAAAAGACAAAAATGTAATGACCGACATTTTGTCATAAGTCGTCTTTTTCAAAACCTGATTACGTTGCCAACGGATGTTTCTAAAAGTTGTAATCTATCGGAATGTTGCCTTCACTCATGCAAACACTCAAAAAGATATAACAGAGCTAAAACGTAAACATGCAATTTTCATGGGCACGTGCCTTTAAATATTTGTTATTATTATTAAATTAAATAACAACTTTTAAACATGTTAAAGATAAAACGTCACATCAATCAGCAAAGTTTCAAAATTGTTGACCTCCATTCTGCCAAATCTGAGTAATTTTCATTGACTTGAAGTTGGGGATCGTGTGTGCTAACTAGAATAGGATGTTTATATTATCATTTCGGAGTTATTACGGTTTTTGATCGACTTAATATTATTATCCCAAACTTCCAGCAATTATGCCAGACCATGACAACAGACAATGCTTGAAACTGTAGCGTATATTAGTATCTGTAAAGTTTATGTAGTGCATGAATGTTGAATGTTATGTATAATAAATGTAACTTATTAAACAGCTGAACGTGTTATTTTACTCAAAGGTATAAACACATTACAACAATTACAATTTCACGCAATTCACAATTTCACACGATACTGTGCCACTGTGCGATAATGTTGTGAGATGCTAATGCTCACAATTTTTTTGTGGTATTAAGACATAAAGTAGAGACATAAAGCCTTCGATCATATCTGGAACATATTTTTTATTATTTTTCATGATTATCTTTCAGAGTGTTAACCCTTAAAGCGCTAAATTAAATAATTCAAATTTTCAACCACTTGAAGTTGTGTCTGACTACCACGACCCACAATTTCAAGACTAGTTGGTTAAAACTACTCATATTTGTTTAATTTGGGATCAAACATTTGCAAATTTTGATTCCCAATAACTGCGATTTAAGCGGCTAATAAAACGGGATTAAAAACGACTACTGTCGTGCTTAGTGGTGTAAGGGTTGATATATAAGAAACCTAGCAGCCAAAGTGTTGTATGTGCCACACAAATAAGTGGCATGTACAACACTTTGAATTATAGAGGACAAAACGATAATTATTCTTATCGAACTAATCAACACATTCATCAGTGTTATAGGACACTATATGAAAAATCTGAGCAATCTTAGATAATTTACGTATGGCCTCAGTGCTAATCTTAAACACAGAAAAACATGATTTATAAGCAGACAACTTTTATTAACTACAAATTCCGTTGTGTCATAGGAAAAGTGTCTGGTTGTTAATAAATATCTATAGAAACATATTAATGTCACTTCGATTATATTATCGAAACACTAAATAATTCTTTAATTATTTTAATTACTGTTGCTCACATAAATAGAAGCCTCGAGTACATTTGTATTCGCTTCATTTTTTAAATACAATATGTCTACACTAAAATAATTATACTCAGGCGCACAAATATTTTGATTGGCGGCGTGTGAATTATTTAATCCCAAAGTATTACAAGTAAACACGACACATCGATCCAAAATGTTGGTCCACCGTCTACGACGTTGGCCCAACATTGGATCGATGTGTCGTGTTTGCTGGGTACGCGTGCCATCGAAGTCTCTAAATTCGTAATAACCCTTTAACCGCCAAATTATTCAATTTGAATTTTCACCCACTTGAAGTTGTGTCTCGCTGACGCGATCCACAACTTCAAGTGAGTGAAAATTATTCAGATTTGACAGAATCGAGGTCAACTCTTTTCAAATCTTGCCGGTTGATTATTTTATCTTTAACATATTTAAAATGTGGTACTTGATGTGCTAAAAAAAATGAAAACCCGAATATATCCGGCATCGGCGGTTAAAGGGTTAAGGGGAAGTGTAGAGACACTCTCTGCATGAGTCGTAAGCCCCACCTGGTGATTAAGCTGTAACTAGTATCATAAAAGGTGACGCTTGTTTTGTCGCCACTTGATGTGAACGTAAACATTGACAAGTCGGCGCAGGTAGCTGGAGATCAATAACAATCACACGAACGTACATCATTCAGCGCGTACAATCACACCCGTGAATCAGGCGTACACCGGACTGTTTACACGTGCTACTCCCTTAGCAACCCCACACAAGATACAACCCCCAGGAAATACCCAGACAACCACACGACTCCACCGGTAAGTGCCATTTGTTTTACTCTTTCTCTATTTCCTATATGTTCGCCTGCGTGCCTCACACTAATTGGCCCGGTTATTTACATTGTTGTCTCTCAAATTATAAACCGACAAAGGTATTAGATTTATAATTCAAGAGGAGACCGTATCAGGTGTCATCATTGTCTGTGATATATAATACAGATATGACTCTGTAAGAGCACTCATATAATGTAGTGAGTGATTGATTCACTGATATACATCATATACTGTCCAGCCCCTCATTATTGCTGCTATATCGGAAGTATGCCTGTATGTATACAATTATAATAAGTTACTTTTTAAAAGAAATTGCCGATTCCGAGAGTGATAAAAAAATTGAATGCTAAGCGAGGGTGGAGAAATTAAATTGGGACACCATCTTATTTTATCAATCACCAGCATTCCATTCAACACTGAAATATATTTAAATAAATGATAGAGACCAAAGGGTTATTTCCAATTCAAAATCATCACACATGTCTTAGTTAGCAGTTTCTGTTTCATTTTAATACATATGTTATGGGTCAACGGCCATTATATATTTTTAAAATTCTTTCAATAATTCTGTCAGTAATTCTTTCAAAATTTAGACGTCAGATTCTGACGTCTAAAGACTGTTAGTTAGCTCTTTCTGCTTCATTTGAATACATAAATGTCATGGATCCTCGGCCATTATATATATTTTAAATTCTGTCAGTGATTTTTTTTAGAATCTGACGTCTTCAGACGGTTCTCGCTCTGAAAGGGTTGTTATAACTGACAGCTGGAGACATAGGAAAGCTTCGAATAAAATAATGCCAAAACTAAGTATAGAAATCATCACATTATTTAGATCATTTATTCAAACACAAAAAAACTGGGGTTTTTTCATTTTATTTAAGAAATAAGTTCAAATAAACGCCAGCCATTTCCCGCTGCACGAGACCAGCCCATTTATATACTTCTATTATTGACCTGTTGATGAATTATTAAGAGCGTTTACAGTTGAATGGGTTCATATGCCATAATACCGCATACATTGTTACTAGAAGATTTAGTCCATTGTTATGTAATTTGTCGAGCAAAACGTACAAATATCTACACTGGCAGTCCTGTAACATCGTATTAAATATTTTTTTACCAAAAATATGTTTTTTTTCACTGGAAGTGATAGTTAATTTGCAACAGCATAATGGTCATTATGCATTTTACCTTCTTGATATGTTCAAGGCAAACTAGCATCCTATAAACAACTAACATTAGTTTATAGCCGTTATACAATGTCAACTAGGAAAAATAATATGGATATTGAGTCGGCACGTGACGTTTGTCTCGTATCGTAGCACTTTATAAACACTTTGATCCCCATATTAGCATCAATGCAGCAAATGGTCATCTTGCCGCATCAGGTCTGACAGTCAGACCACTGCCGGTAGCAGGAACTTGATAGATGAAGATACAAATGGTAGGCCCCCTATATTTTGAACACAATTAGTCGAATGAAAAATTTCCACTAAATCCACGATGAGCTTTCATTTACTGGTGTATTTTACAAAAATCAGATTTTTATCATCCATACTTGGTCACTATGGGGAGGGGGATTCGCTTACCCAGAGATAAATTTCACTCGTTTCACCAGTGTCTCTACTTCGGACGTACTGTGACACTCACTGATCAGTCAGTGTGGCGATCAATGTGCGTTCCTGGACATTTTTAATAAACTAGTGAATGAACGAATTAATTGGATAATGTATATTTTTTATCGTATTTAATGCTACTCACAATTAGGGGCATAGTGACTCTATGCCGCTCTGCAAAGCCAAAAGTCAGTTACTGCCTTTTGACTTTGCTGTGTAGATCATGTCATTCAAATAATTAATATCAAACGATTCTCTGGAGAACAGTCTCTTCACCTCTTCATTTATAGGCTAATATCGAATATTAATGTCGTTTCACACCATGCCTTCAGGCACACGGTGCTCAACTGAATATTTTATAATGTCAGTCACGCGTTCGTCTAGCCAATTACAATACTTCCTTGGCAACTAGCTATTTAGTAACTCAGTATATGATCAGACGGCAGTTGAAATTGACACACACAGAAATTTGATATAATGCTGGTCTAATGTTGGGCCAAAGTCACAGATGGTCTAACATTGATCCAGAATTGGTTCAAAATATTGTGTATGCTGCGATACAGTTTGATTTAGTGACGCCACTATAGAGACGGCGTAGCGTCGCTGATTGAAAGGAATCGGGACTTAAAGCGTGCAGGCGTAGACAAGTATAAGTGGTACTCATCCCATATTTATAGTGACCCTTTCCGCCTGATAATCGTCAAATTAGAGAATGATTGCCAACACTTCAACTTCAACACCAACATTCCAATCTCAGTGGTTGGCATTATCTACTTCTACGATTGACATATATCATTCGTCTGAACGCTCGTGGAGGAGGTGCTAAGCTAGAAAATTATAAGTAGGCCTACTTTTAGGTTGAAATTACTTTTGAATAACATTGTTTTCTCCTAAAAACCCCTGCGTTTGTGTAAGTTTAACGAAGTGTTTGAAAGCAGATTTGAACCATCTTAATGTCTCAACAAAACGTGTCACAAAATGTAGGTTATAGAGCTGTCGGATCAAATTCGATAATGAAACAAGATTGTTGAATCTTTTTAGAACGGGATCATGTTTATAATAATTATTCGTATGTTCGGTTAAAAAGCTTACAGGAAATCACTCCGAATATGGGTGGGGCACGAGTGTTCAATAAATGTAATCTGCCTGTCATGATACAGTGACACTTTAATCTCTAGATCATATTGACATCATATTCAGATGTTATCTCCATGATGGATACGTTAACCCTTTAGCCTCTAGGTTATCTAATTTAAATTTTCATCCACGTGAAGTTGTGTCTCGCTGCCGCGACCCACAACTTCAAGTGGATGAAAATATATCACATTTTGTTTAATTTGAGACCAAACATTTGGAAATCTTTATGTTCAAACACATATTTCGTTCTCAAGAATAGTGATTTGAATCGGCTTATTAAATTGATTTTTTAGTCGTATTTAGCGGGCAAAGTGTTAACCCTTTAACCGCCGGTGTCGCATATATTCGGTTTTTCATTTTTTATTAGCACAATAAGTACCACTTTTTAAACATGTTAAAGATGCAATGTGACATCAGTCAGCAATATTTGAAAACAGTTGATCTCCATTTTGTCAAATCTGAATAATTTTCACTCACTTGAGGTTGTGGATCGCGTCAGCGAGACACAACTTCTAGTGGGTGAAAATTCAGATTGAATAATTTGGCGGTTAAAGGGATTAAATGGGCCTACGTGTTTTTGTTGATGGATTCATGTTTGTGGTTGATCCAGTTACACCAACCATTTCAACCGTAATCATCTATGCGAATAATTTCCTTGATTAACCCTTTAACCGCCGAATTATTCAACCTGAATTTTCACCCACTTGAAGTTGTGTCTCGCTGACGCGATCCACAACTTCAAGTGAGTGAAAATTATTCAGATTTGACAAAATAGAGGTCAACTGTTTTCAAATATTACTGATTGATGTCACATTTTATCTTTAGCATGTTTAAGAGGTGATACTTAATCTGCTAATAAAAATGAAAACCCGAAGATATGCGGCACCGGCGGTTAAATGGTTAAAGTTACACAAACCAGAACATGAGCGCTTTGTTCACTTCCAACCAACGATGATCCTTAGTATGGATCATCCTTGGCCATTACAATAACGTTTCATTACTGATTGTTTTTTATCTCTTTGGCTAAAATAAATTTTCTCCGTTTCCATGTCTGTCTATCTAAAACTGCACTGTTATAAGGATACAATTATACAGCAAAAGTTACACGATTGTTTAACCTAAATCCTCACGATGCGCAAAAGGATCATTTTACATCTCTGAATATTGACTCAATTTCCTAAAACCTTTTATCATGGAACTGCATGCTTTAATAATACCAATATATTTTTTCAATTGCCACCCACCTCAATCCATTTTCATCCACTACAGTCGAGAATTGCGACAGCAATTCGCGGCTTGTAGTGGATGAAGATGACAATGGTAAATTCAGGTTTGAAAGGGGTGATTAATAAGTATAATACAATAACTAACCCTGCTTTTTATTTTCTTTTCAGATTTTTTATCACATCGAAGTAGATCATGTCCTGTAAGGTGAGTTTTCTAAACCATGCAATGAAGTTCATCAACATACACTGGACAATATCGCTCCCTAGCAGTCAAAGAGTCGTATGCTCCGCTCAATGAGTGAGACATACGTCTCTTTGGCTGCTAGAGGACGATATTCCGTACAGTGTTTCAGCACTAACAATTCAGCAAAGTTGAAAATATTTAATAATTTTTGTTTCCAATGTAGTCATATCCCTAAAGCGAAATGAATCTATTTTGTATGTCATTTATAAATGATAACGTTTATAACTGCTTATCGTCCCCTTGTAGTTAGAAGGTGCTAAACTGCCACTGTGTAAAGTGGCAGTTTAGCACCTTCTAACTCCAATGGGACGTTATGTAACTGATGTAACCTTTCAATTTAAATGACATCACACGTCGCCATTTCGTCACCTTGGAAATCAACGTGTCTTTCTGTGGCTGTTTCAGGGAGAGCAGACGGTCCCCGCGGTGCCTAACCGTGTACTCTACCTGATCAGGTTCGCCAGCGCGGATCATCACTCCTGTCGCAATTCAGTGATCGCCAAAGTGCCAATCCACGGCATCTACGACGGCAGACTACTGGGAATCACAAAAGAGGTAACGCGGCGAAAAAAACTTAATATCACCTTTCTTATCTAACTTCTGAACAGTGTTTGTTATTATTTTGTTGCTATTGTCGGGGAAAAGAACTGTTTTAAAAATGTGTTATATTTCCTAAAGTTGTGCCATAACGTTACTCAAAGCGCATTCACTAGTAGTTCATCTATGATGTTTTAGTGGGGAACCCAGAAATGGTTGGTACTCAAATTTGTTAGTGTTTTTTTTGATTCATTATGGTCAACAGACGCCATTTCCTATCTGACATAAAAATACATCTATGGATGATAAAAACAGGAAAAAAAAAATAATATACAATCTTAGGGTACCAAGCATTTCCATGATTTCCGGGTGACTTGGTGTCACTTGGCTATTGAACTATAGGTATGAACAAGCTGTAGTTTTTTAAATATAGCGTTTAAGCGATTTGCAGTTTTATTTTGTTATTTAGAGCTTAAAAAACTTTCGTACCTTTAAATTCTGTATAACATCAGAATCGTTCTCTAATAATGTAGAAAACTTTATAAATAAGGCTGGCTTTGTGGCTAAAAATAATGGGTACTTTTAGACAAATTATTGCCAGATTTTAATTGCAGTGTGACTTTTGTGGGTAGCCCTACATGAGGTCAGATGGGACCCTTTAGTTCCGAGCAGACATACGCCCTTTTTCTAATCAAATACATGGAACTATTTTATTTATGATGGATGATATAGTTGTCTATTCAATATCTTTTTAAATGTGGCATCTGTTAAAGGTTTAAGGTCACCCAAAACCTTGTTCTGTTATTCCAACATTAATACATCTCCAACACTATTTCAGGTGGAGATACTTGAGTGTGGTGTTGGGGAATGGGTGCCCAAGTACCGCCTGGTGGCGCTGGAGTTTGATAGCATGAGAGCTGCCACGATGTGGTTTGACTGCACGCCAGCCATCAAGCAACATGATTGGCTAGGAGGCACCGATCACGTGGCCGTAGAGATCAACCCAGACAAAGGGAGAGAGTGTGAGTACTTATCTGTTTATATTTGGATATCCCGAGACACATCATACTGCCTTGCAAAATACAGTATCTGCAGCCTTTGCACTGCAGTATACTTGTGTGAATCATTCGTTCTGTAGAAAAAAAGGCCGGCATTCCGTATAAGCTGAGGCATCTGATTGGTTGAAATCTCCATCTCGACCAATCAGATGCGGGCGGATTTGTGAGTAGCACCCCCTTTATCATGTGTATTTTGGACACTTATTTGTCTGATGTTGATGGTTTTGGGTTAGATTGACGTGTGATGTATATTTCTATACGATCTTGATGCCCAAATCTAAATAAACTGACATTGATCGTCTTTGTTAGTTTATATATCCATCTAGATTATAATAGTCAGGCCTGCTTTTGCATAACTTTTAATTTGTGTGTCTTTTGACTTTTTAATGTGCCAAGTTAGAATTTATATTGGTATCCTCTTGAAGTTGTATCTCGCAATCGGGATGCGATTAGCACTGACACCCTTTACTTTGAACTATTAAATTTAAATTACCAGCCACTTAAAGCTGAGTCTCGCTACCGTAATCCACACCTCCATGTGTCTGAAAATTAATTGGGATTTGTAAAATTCAAGTCACAAAGTTTCTCATTATGACACAGATTTAAGAGTACTTCAAGACATTTGTTTGTAGAATCTGGTTACATAAGCGCTAATAAAAAAATTAGAAAGATCACCCCCAAAGCCCTAAGTTAAATAATTTAAGTTTTTACCCACTTGAAGTTGCGTCTCGCTACCGCGATCCACAACTTCAAGTGGGTGAAAATTACTCGTATTTGTTTAATTTGAGACCAAACATTTGCAAATATTGATGTTCAAACACCCATTTCATTCCCAATAACTGTGTCTTCATCTGCTAATTAAAAAAAAATCAAAATCGACTATAAACGCGATTATGATTAAAATTTATTTGATATCAGAGCTCTATGGTAGAATCGGTTAATTCAACTTATGTTTTGTTCCAGTGGAGACAGGAGACTACTTGCAGATCCTGAACATGTCCATTCCCAACCGCGAGAAGTTCATGAAGGAGTACGTGGCGGCGGCGGAGCCCGTACTGAAGAAGTGGGGAGCCTCCCCCGGTCTGACAGCCACCTCCCCCACAGGCCACACCAAGCTCAAGGTGTTCAGAGGGACCTGGATGCCAGAGGACCTGGTGATCAACCACTGGAAATGTCCACAGCAGTTCCATGATTCTTATGGTGGAGGTTAGTGTGTGTTTCGTATCATTATCCCTGTAATGTAGATGAATTCAAAACTTTCTGTTTTATTTATTTGAAGCGAAATTCACGACTGTAATGCTGCTCTGCAGCCGGTGCTGGCCAGTATCCATTCAGTCCTAGTCAGTAATTCATGCTGGCGGTACCGGCATGCTGGCAAAGCCAAGCAGGGCAGCATAACTAATGACATTCAAAGCGACAGAATCAGGCCGAAATCATCATTTTGTTTTGGCTTCTTCATATGTCCACAAAATGTCATCAGGTCCAGAGATTAGAATTGCGTAAGTTGTTTAAATTTAGTGTTGTGCGTTTACCAGTTAAGCGAAAAATAGAGATTTAATTTCGAACATGCATGTCCAAAATAGGAAATACGCGAATTACTAATAATTGGGACTTTCGACAAACTTGCTACGTTGCCACAGCAACCCAAAATTTAAAATACTTAGACAATTCTAGTTATGGGTCACCCGGCGATTATAAATATTTACTCTTTCAAAATTTCGGGTATTGACTTTAGACTTCAGAATCTGACGTCAATATGCGTCAGAATCTGAAGTCAAAAGTCCGTCCCCGCATTGAAACGATTAATAGCATACAACATACGATTAGTTAATACAAAAGTAAATAATAAATTACGTTACCCTTTTTTACTTTTTTTACGTTACATGTATGTTTTTTTGGTTTGTGTCATAAATTTTAAAATCACCTTTTTTGTTGCAGCTGATTACCAGCCTCTGAAGGCGAAAAGACAAAGTACGTCAAAGTCGGATGCCATCTTCTTCAAAATCAACTCTATATATGATGCAAGTTAAGAATACTGGGTCAATGATTGTTCATTATACACGTACAGAGTCGTCAATAATTAAAATAGCAAGACGATTGTCAATCTCAACAAAAACTGTTGCCAAATATGATACCTGAAAACCACAATAGACATGATAGACTTTTGCCTCAAGATGGAGGGAAATGATTTTTAAATTATATTTTATATTGTATTTTGTATTTTTAAAAATGATAAACAATATCACCTCACTGCACAATTGTTTAGTCAATTATTTAAAACGTAACAAATAATATACAATTTTATCCTGACTGATCTACTAGACCCATGAACTATGTCGTGATCATAAAAATATTGTATCATCATCATAAAATATTTTAACAGCAGTTGTTTACAGGAGTTCAACCCATGTTGATTTAATCTTGGCCCACCATCTACGACGCGGGCCCATAATTGAACCAACATAGTTTCATTTTCAGGTACCCCGGTCTGTACACACAAACATGTGAATATTTTGTTATGTATAGTCACTACACAATAGTGTCAACATTATCATATTATTATGCTCTTTGTGTCAGTTGTTATTTTTGACCACTACACAGAATATTTTTATGTATCTTAACAGGATAAAACAAAAAAAGCGGTTTATCCATTTATTCAAGTAAAAATATTACGAATATATCACAAAACATTATTATGTAATTATCAATGCCAAATCCACACCACTCAGCTGTAAATTAACTTAACACACAGGATACGTGTTTAGTCAGAATGATTTATGAAATACATATTTCTCTCAGCTAAATGCAGAATCATTTAAATGAACTAGATATCATATATAAACGCGTTGTTTTGTGATTTTTTATAATACAATATCACAGCATATTTTTAGACATGACAGAACTTCGACAGTACATGTTTTTCTTTCTGTTGAACGACACTAGACTGCATATATTTTATCAAACACTAGCTGCTATTTTCTTGTTAATGCGTGCTTATCTGTGATATAAACCATGACTGAACAAGTATGTGTTTATTTGTTTGTTAAGGATATAATAAACAATTTATATGTCGCAATTTGTCGCTGGGTTGATTTGTTAAAAAATATTAGTACTTCAGTATTATGGTGTGCAAAGCCAAAAGGCAGTAACTGCTTATTTTTAAAATAAGGACTTACTATCAGTTGGCTTTGCACGGCAGTAATGAGCACGTTCGAGATCGGTCCGATAATGTTGTATTGTTACGTCAAACCATTGTCGTCACACATTGTTGGATAGTCAGTCTCTCGGAATTCAATTTGTAAAATGCAGGTTGTAGGATGCATCCTTTCTCTACCAACTGAATGAGACCTAAATCGTCACAGGGTGGATGGCTAAGTAACATACATCGTGAGATGTACATAAGGGCAAAGCCAAAAGACAATATCGGCCTACTCTACAAGTAAGCAGACACTGCTTTTTGGCTTTCCAGCATACCTGGTGATAATTTAGTGGCGTCTTAAAAGTTAAAACTAGATCATGCAGACAAGCTAACCGGATCAGAAGAAATTCCATACAGGCTATTTGAGATATCTATAATAATGGAATAATGAGTAATCGGCCTACTAAAACCTGGCTCGAACAGTTTCGAATTGGTCAGATTCAGGAAGTGGTAGTTGATAACAACTATTCAGTATTCAGCCACTGGATCACTCTAGTGAGGTGTACCACTCTTCAAATATGTTTCACATAGTTTATTTGTTAAAGTAGGTGGGTCTTCATGATTCGCTGTGTAAACATTGTGGGCCCACCCGCATGCGCATCATTGTCAATGTCCACAGTACTGGGATCTGCCGTAATGTAAATATTATGGTTCGCTGATGGTGCGGTGTTTTAAAATTTAATTAATTAAAACAAATAAATCGTGAATATTATCTATGACTTTATAGGTTCATCTCCTAGTAGATTATCTAAAGTATCGCACAGCCCAATGTATTATCAAGCACAATTATCACCAATAATTCTCAAAATAACGGATAATTCACTTCGTCTGCCACTATATATTTTCAATTTTTCCACAGATATCTGGAATCGTTCAAAAGCTCTGCTAATTTACGGTTGTACGGCTCGTAGAATGTGTCCAACAGCTGTCTTGTTTTATTCCACATGGGGCCGTTAAGTTTTTGCTCAGGTCGTCTTTGATTGTGCATGGCACTCTTGCTCATCATGATCTGGCTCCAAGCAGATGGTGCCCCTGGTGAGCAGCAAAAACAGAGACATGATTACTGATGTGAGCCTACTTCATCTCAAATCACATAATCACGATACAAATACAACAAAAATACTAATTAACCCTTGTCCTGCTGAACACGACTATTTTCGTTTTTAATCGGTTTTATCAGTCGATAAAATCACTGATATCGGGCACTAAATGTTTGTTTAAACATCATGATTTGCAAAGGAGAGATATCTAATTAAACAATATCAGTAATTTTCACCCACTTGAAGTTGTGGGTCGCGGTAGCGAGACACAACTTCAAGAGGATGAAAATTTAAATAAATTACCTTAGCATGATAAGGGTTAACATTTAATCAGCCCAAAATGAATAATCAATAAATCGTATTTTGTCATTGATATTCATTTCAAAAATATTTTGCTTTATGATAATTTGATCTGTTGAACAAAATTATTAATAACAAAATCTAGATTTTGGGACCCACTGTTGAATTCCAAGTGTTTGTATGATGTATGATGTTTCACTCAAATTATAGTCCAACGTGCCATGGCATATTTACTCAGATATAAACTTAACCTGTTAACAGCCTCATACAAGTAAAATATTTGCTGTAAATTTAATGGCATAAAATATAATTAATAATGCTAAAACAACAAATTTTGACACTTAGCTGATTATTTATAATAATTATAGTAATTAAAATAAAAAAGGTATTTTTGAAACTATCAAATTGGTATAATCAAATCAACTTACCGACACCAAGAAAAGTGAATGTTTCATTGAGAACGGCCATTTTGTTTTTGTGATAATCCTCTGTTCTGATGATATGTATCTGTGTGTGACTGAATGTGTTCAAGAGGTGAGTGATATATATATGGTATAGACCAACACGTAATGTAACCTGTAACACATGATGAAGTAAAGATAAAGTGGTGTCAAATGTCTGCTCTAACCCACTGGGCACACGACGTTGTTGCGACGTTGAATCAACGTCGCAACAACGTCGTGTGTCCATCAGGAAAACTCACCACCTCATCAAAATATATTTGAAAAAAAATAAATTGAAACCATGAACAAAACCATTGGAAAATAATTTCAAATACAAATAGGTAATATATATTTTTTAACCAGATAGATTCATTTACTACTGCATTGAATTAATATTTTTCAAATGACTGTCACCATAATACATTACTATTATCTGATTATAGTCACTACCAACAATACTTATTTGGCAAATCTGTAACAAATCTCACTGGACACATGACGTTGTTACGACGTTGATTCAACGTCGCAACAACGTCGTGTGCCTAGTGGGTATTACTAACTATGCAATTACTGCAATTGGTCACTCACTTTATTAATTGCAATCAATATGCTAATATTTGCAAACATGGCAAGCAAAGGCAGCATTTTTTCAAGGAAAAAAATACTGTAAATACCTATTTTATTACCTTGTCGTCGTATGCGTTTTCGTGGCGTACACACCAACTCAGACCGTGTGTACGCTCACATAGTTTATGTTGTCTTAAGGTGGTTAGCACCATGGAATGAAACACAGCAGGACTAGTCTCACTTGTTCCATTGGAGAAGTAATTATATGCAGAATACAGGCTGCGTGGAATAGAAGCAGATTGACATTATATAACCATATGAGTCTTAGACTTCGACTTTATACGTCAGAATTTGACGTCTATAGACGTCAGATTCTAACATCTAAGATCGATCCCCGCACTGAAATAATAAAAATATTTCTAATTGCTGTAGACCCATAACATAGGAATTTTAATGAAGCAGAAAGATAAAACTAAGATGTTTATGATGATTTTAAATTAAAAAAACTCTTTGGTCTCCATGGTGTATACAAACATATTTCAGCGTTATAAGGGTAAAATGTGTCAGATAGAAGACCAGAAGGTCAGTCCTTATTAAGCTCTGTACAGTAAACATGGTGAATGCGCTTGAAATGTGGGTAGTTCAGGTCAATGGTATGAATAAATAGTTTAACATAAAGTTGTATTTAAACAAACTATTCATCATATCCACTGGCACACGAAGGGTCACTACTGCAGGTTAGGTGCGTGCCCAGCTGTCTGCTAAAACATGAATGTATTAAGAACGCTTTGGGTTTTGTCATCTTCCCTTGGCCAGTCTCACGCGAGTGCTATCACAGGAGCCTGGCCGTATCGAGTACTACAATCAGTTTTTCAGTCCATGTGGTCATCTTGGGGTGTGTCTGAGATTCAAACCTCATTGGATGTTTCAGATTTATAAATATGTCATAAAAGGTCACGAAGAATTGACCTTTTATTCATCTGTCATGCACAGTTACCTGTTTCCGTTGCTAGATGTATTATATAGACAAGTTGGGAATCTCTCATTTTGACAGTGAATTGTACAGAATTTCGTCATGGCGGCCAGTAATCATATAGTCGCCGCCATTCAGGGAGCTGGGAATACAATGACATCAGAGTGAGATTCCGAGCTTATATATCTATCTGATCTATCATACCAACGGAAACAAGCAAGATGTGCAGTCAGCCAGCTGTCAAACGCTGTCTGATTAGCCGGTCTTTAGACAAGTGACATTCAAGGTGTCTGTCTATTTAAAATAGTTAGACGCTATGATCGATAAAGCAAGGTATCGTACTGCGTGCTCGTGGGTAAGATAACTTGTTGTGGAAGATGGGTTTTGTGCACATATAGGCTAGTCTGGGCCAGGAGAACCTCCTGAGGATAGAAGAATCAGATGACACTCCTTTCGTAATTCGAGCCCTGGTGGTGGTCTGAGGCCGGGCACGCTACCTGACGGTCACGGAGGCTCCCCACAATGCAAAATCTTTACGAATGAGCATTGTTTCTTTGGAGCCGGGTCGAACCTACAAGCCCAGACTTTACAGACAGGCAGCTTTAAGCACTACACCAAGGTTCCTATAGCTTTCTGATAAAGGCAGAATAAATCACGAGGTAAAATTTATTGTCATATAGGGGAGTCCGTAATTTTTGGAAAATCTGACCCCCAGTGCACGCCCTTGTTGGATTGTCTTTTGGTGACAACACCAAGTCATGCAGGGCGGGGGCCTTAGGGCAGTGGTTAGCACCGGTCTCGGCGGTTTGAAAGAAACAAAAATGTTTCTTCCACGTGTGAAAGTCAGTATTGTAGGGAGCCTCCGTGACCGAGAGGTAGCGTGCTCGGCCTCAGACCGCCAGGGCTCGAATTTCGAATCCTGTGTCTTGAGGACAGTGTCATCTCACTCATCTCACCATCCTCAGGAGGTTCTCCTGGCCCAGTTTAGCCTATATGTGCACAAAGGTGGCCTAAAGCCTGATTTATTTCATTACCAAGCCATGCAATGCATAACACACCCCAATTGATGTTTAACCAAATATTTAATTATTGTCGGCTTCAGCGTCATAGACAGTGGACCAGCATTAAAACAACACTGGGTCGACGTCTTCTGTTTGCTGGACAGATAATAACAGCGCTTGGCCATCTCATCTATCGTAACTTGTATGACATAAGAATGCGGGCTGTTGATTACACACATTCAAGGCATGACGATTTACCAAGTGTTATAAATCCCAGAAAACACGAGACGTTGAACCGATGTTGGTTTATTGTTGGGCCAGCGTCACAGATACTGATCCTACATTAAACTGACATTGGCCAGTGTTTGCTGTGTAATGGCTCTTTGTTTCTTACCGCTCGGTAGGATTCCTCAGGAGGAGCAGGAATTTGGAACGAGGCAGGAGTTCCCGAATGAAGGTGAAGGCTGTCCTGTTACTATCCTTCTCATTGTGTTCACACATCTCAGCTTGTTTGTAAGTGTACCAGACGGTAGAGGCGCTGCCATCACCTGGTGTGAAGTGAAATAACAGAAGGAGAAAAGTAAAAAATGTCTGTTTCGTAATAATAATCAATTGTTTCCAACAATCTTATCAGTTTATGTACTTTCAATTAAACTAATACATGGTTTTATCTTGTCAATTGCTACCTCTTATAAAAAAACTACTACTTACAGAATAATTTCATGGGCCGTGTTCTTATGCCACCATAACCCTTACAGCGCGAGAGTCGACTTTAGACGTCAGAATCTGACATCTGTACACGTCAGGTTCTGACGTCTAAAGACCATCCCCGCACTGGAAGAATTAAAATATTTATTATGACCGTAGACCCATAACATAGGTATTCAAATGAAGCGGAAAGGGCTGGCTAAGATATTTATGATGATTTCAAATTTAAAATAACCCTTTGGTCTCCATGGTTTGTAGGCCCTATATAAATATTTCAGCGTTGTAAGGGTTAAAGTTATGAGCTAAGCTACTACAGAATGTACCGGTTGACCCTCAACCCGCTATTCGCGACTATAGTCGTTTTTAATCCATTACATTAGTCGATTAAATCGGTGTTATTGAGAACGAAATGTGTGTAAACTTTAGCATTTGCAAATGTGTATTCTCAAATTAAACAAATATGGGTAATTTTCACCCACTTGAATTTGTGGGTCATGATAGCGGGAAAAAACCTCAAGTGGATGACAATTTAAATTATTTAAGTTAGCACTTGAAGGGTAAAGATGGACCTAACTAACGTTTAAGATCGTCTCAAAATAGATCGTCTACATATACTTGTGTCGTGCATAATGTTTAATATGGTCTACATGGTAAACATTCTACTTAAAGCAGAAATATCGTTACAGAAGTTCATAATTAGTAGCACGATAGGCCAACATCAACCTGTTATACTGGAGACTGATCCTCCATCGTCCTTCTTTGATGATATCTTATTTGCAGGAAATGCATTTATGTAATTTTCAATATCGGCAAGCCCTGAAAAAACAACAACTTATATTTCAAGTAATCAACATTGGAATACTTAATACACTTCTGTCATATGGCACGAGGGCGCATCTCTGTTTGCAAACATTTTGAGATACAGGTGATTTTGCCGAATTTATGCAACGCAGTAAAACATTTTGATGGGTTATCAAATGTTCTTGTCCTTTTGATTAAATTAAATAGATGAAACTGAAATTCTTCAAGATTTTTGATAATAAGACAAAAATGCCCTTTTTTCGAGACACACCCCTTTGTCATGGAACTGTCACATATTTTTGTGTTTGTACAATCAATTGAACGTGAAATAAAAGCTCATTTTTCATGAGAATCAGAAATACGCCCTTTTGTCATATAACGGGAGACCGGCTTTCTTCATGCTTTACCGTATGCATACCAAACATTATATATCAGCAATTAATATAGTGTAAATAATAGGCCTTATGTGTGCGCACATCAACAAAGTAATTATTTCATAAACAAATTTTGTATCTGCAACAATTCTCAGCAGACACGAGACGCCGACTCGATGTTGGTTTAAATGTTGATCCACCGTCTCCGACGCTGGCCCAACATGAAAACAACATCGAGTGAACGTCTGTTGCCAGCGCATGGCATCCACTATTATACACTATTCTCCAGATTCACCAAATCTAGTTTTCGTCCACCAATGGATTTCTTTCATGTCAGTCAGCGGGATGTCCTGATGCTTGGCCAAGTTATGATACAAGTCTGTTGTGGCACACTTTGGAAAGCCAGCGAGGAAGAAAGAAGGTAGACAGCGAACAGTTGTCTGCTTGCTCGTCTGCCAAAATATGAAATATCGTTATTTGTGTATATTACACTTAGACGTATTAGAAACTAGGAAAAGAGCATGTATTCATTTTAAGGCATAATAACTCATTGACTTCAGACTATTATAATTTAATTCTTCTTTTCGCTATATTTTACCACATACAGACATAGAATAGAATATATTTTTATTACACTCATTGCAGATATATTCTCTCCCTATAATCACGAGTGTACAACAAGTCAGGCATAATAAATATATTGTTTATGGCCCAATTCTTGCGCTGCACTCTCTGATACATTGCGTACATCATATTACCTAGTAACACAGTACCACGTTTTGTTGCCATAACCCTTAGACCTTCAGTCCCAGCTATGGTCGTTTTTAATCTGTTTTTAATTTTATCAGGTGAAATCACAGTTATTGGGAATGTCACTAGTGTTTAAACATCAAGATTTGTAAATGCTCGGTCTAAAATTATACAAATATCAGCAATTTTCAAACAGTTGAAGTTGTGGATCGCGGTAGCGAGGCACACCTTCAAGTGGGTTGAAATTAAAATTATTAACCTTGGCGCTTCAAGGTTTAAGTGGTGGGAATCTCAACAGGCTAGTGGCGACTATTTGGAATTCCCCCAATCTATCCGGGGAACCTGAAATTTGAACCAGAATCTTAGAACAGATGCTATTTTCCCCAAATATTTACTAAGTTGTGGCAAAGTATTCGCCAGGTTCGCCATTTGTTCACCAAACAGTACACAAACAGTCTCCAATTCGTCTCCAATCTCCAATAATTATCAGTTATAGTAAACTTGAAAAGTGGAAATGTTTTTTCAGCAAGAAGGAATAAAAGTACCCCGAATAATGAAGCACAGAAAAAGCGGAAATGCAATCACATTTAATATTAATTTTGTTTAATAAACTGCGAAATATTTTATTTTAAAATATCATACACGCTCCATATTTTAGCACATCGTCACCGTGGTTATAGAGGGAACCATTGGATATCCAAAGGGGCAATATATTGCAGTTCAAAATATTGGGCATTGCGGCATATTTATTTATTAGGCCCTACATTCGTTTTGTACATGGGATAGAGCGAGCACGGACTGATAATGCAATGAAATGCAAACAGCAGTAACTGTTTATGTACAAGAAAACACTTGCCATTTGACAGAACTATTCACGTACGTATAGTTATTTAGATATGACGATCTGTTAAAATTAGGTGATACTGATATTATAGTATAAACACATTGTTATTTACCAATTGGAACAATACAAAATAAATAAGTTCCTATCGATTGGACAGTATTAGAGGACAATATCATGTTGTTGTGGTTAATAGTAATATTAACATGATTAGAATTATTTAAGTTTTCCAAAATAGCAGGGGTTCAGATATATTCGCACAACTGTACAAATGCATGTGATAAAAAATTACAAATTCACATTTGAACGGTACCTGTTTTTCTGCGCAGGGATCCTCCCAGCACGGATTCGTGTAGTTATCCAAAAATCTCAAGTTCTTCTGCAACACATATACATATTATTTGCCAAGTTACGGTTATTATTATCTCAGACGGATATTAATATATCATAAACTTTTAAGAAATACACATGTCTGGTTTATTTAAATGATTTTATTTTTTTCAGTGATTTTTTCTGCCACATATAAATATTTACTATTTAGCTAATCTTACTGGGATTTTGTCAATCCCAAACTATTAGGGATTCATTGGCATGGGAATAATAAATCTTACTACGGTATACACATTTTGCCATTTCTGGTATATGATATTATTCCTGCTGGCTTGTAGGGTGCGGGGATTAAATCAATAAATGGTTAAGGTAATTTAACAAGAACGGTACATATCCTTCTTACCAACAACTGACGAAATCCTTTTAAATCACAAGGATGTTGATTAATGTGATGCCTAATATCCTCAAGCAGAGAACATGTCTGCTTGTTGATTGTTCTGTCGCGGCTGTGGTTTTTTCGAACATTCAATTGTAAGTCTCGCTGAAACAAACAGACAAACAAACAAACAAACAAACAAACAAACAAACAAACAAATAAACAAACAAACAAACAAACAAACAAACAAACAAACAAACAAACAAACAAACAAACAAACAAACAAACAAAAAAACAAACAAAAAAACAAACAAACAAACAAACAAACAAACAAACAAACAAACAAACAAACAAACAAACAAACAAACAAACAAACAAACAAACAAACAAACAAACAAACAAACAACAAATAAACAAACAAACAAACAAACAAACAAACAAACAAACAAACAAACAAACAAACAAACAAATAAATAAACAAACAAACAAACAAACAAACAAACAAACAAACAAACAAACAAACGAACAAGCAAGCAAACAAACAAACAAACAAACAAACAAACAAACAAACAAACAAACAAACAAACAAGCAAGCAAACAAACAAACAAACAAACAAACAAACAAACAAACAAACGAGCAAACAAACAAACAAACAAATCATATGGTCTGTCTAAAATTACACAATTATTTATTGAGCGATGTTGCGGTCGTGGTAACAAGTTACACTTTAAAAATAAATGATTATTTTTAAATTATTTCAAACTAATAAATCATAATTATTCACAATTAATAAATAGTTACCTTTGAGTGATATTTCTTGTAAAATACGAGGCATGAGATGAGCAACGTACACATGAACAACCTTCCGGCATGTTTTGTTATCATAATAATACTGTAGGAAAACACATATTAATAAAAAATATTGTCAGTAGAATTGATACTGTATTGTTAACGAAAAGCGCGTGCCTTTGTGTTTTGTAATTGCATAGTATTACAACAATACAAGAATTATAACAAAACCATGTCTTTTCGAAATATAAAACGATATGGGCCTGGGGCTGATTTGCGAAAGCCTGCTAAAACACGATTTCGCTGCACCCCCTCTGCGACATAAGTTTCTCCGTTTGTTATTGTAGGAAAATATATCAATTTTAATATTCGAAACAGTAACCAAAAATTCCGGTGTCCAAAAACTATAATAGAGACACTTTATTCACCATACCCTAAGAAAAGTCATAAAACTAAAAATTATTTTATTCAGTCATCATTTTTTATCTGAATTATACTATTCCATTAAACATTCAGCTAAAATACGCTAAACAAATGTATACATGCGCAACCATAAATAAAATAAAAATAGAACATTAGAACAAGCTGTAAAAACTTCATTTTGATCAATTTTTTTATTGGGTTTTTTAATTTTAATTTTATTTGTATGTAATTTTGATTTTGCTAAATTCCCGCTAATAGTACAGTTTTATACGATTATGTATTAAACATATATGATTACTTAGTAAAATTGATAGCATTAACACAAAATGTGCCATATTAAGTGTTTTGTGACCATACCCGAATTTATTAGTTCCTTAGTGTCATTTTTTAGCATTATATTTATCGGGCGGACAAAAACACCAAATTTGGTACACAGTTTCTCTAGGGGCAAATGATGGAATTTAATCGTTAAGCCTTCTAATTTGGCCTCTGCTTTTCCAGAAAATCCAAAATGGCCGCCAAAATGAAAATATTTTTCGTCGCATTTTCCTTCATAATATACCTTGATATAAACCTAAGAAACCTTCCTAAGACATATCATTTACTGCTGTTAGTTATTTGAAAGAAAAAGACCACAGAAAACGTAAAAAAACACTGTTTATTTAATTAATGTGAGCTCAAAATTGGCTGTCGTTCATTTCAGCATGTACTATCACTTTCTGACAATATAATTGCAATTACTTTTGTCATAACGTGAGCCGTGAAGCATCTTACATATATTTTTTTGTAATAATAAGGACCTATTAATAATAAAAATTAAGTTATTACAATTTAGATATGAAAATAAAATAATATTTTATCAAAAAATCTGAAATACATTGAAGTATGATGATGCCTTCGGATTGGACTCTTACCTATAATACCATAAACACTGACATGAACACTTCTTCGGACACTGATAGGGATTACCGCATCTCCGAGCTCGTTCCTCCGAGGCATTAGGCCCTATATAAGTAATTTAATTGAAAGGATATTCAATTTAATTTGTACCGTTATGTGCATTGAAGTTTTAAATATGCATTTTTTTAAATATTTTATTTTACAAACATAATGTTATAATTAAAAAAATATATATTTAATTAATTTGAAGCTGCTATCTTTATTACAAAGACGGAAGGTGTAATTCACACAAGGGTAAAATAAACAGCAAAATGTAAAGTGCGCACATTGTCTAAAGGACTGATATATGTCATAAAACCTGAAGATGCATCCCTCCAGCAAAAGGTACATAAATAATTTGCAAGGATGTATTTTGGGGGGTTACTTCCTCAGTTGGTGTCTATCATACTTTGTTTAAAGTACATAATTTCAGTGATTATGATTCTAAAAATGTTCTGATATAACGCAACAAATTAACTCCAAGCTTGCATCACAGCAGGAATGTTAATTATTTTGTTTGACACAAGGACGACAGCTGTATTTACTCGTTTGAGAAAGGCAGCAAGTCAAACATCATGAACTTCATCAGCTCTGACTCATAAACGACTGAAGGTTCAATAAATTTATTCACCAAAACCACGATTTTGTCGTAGCTTTATTATTATACTTTTATAAGTAGAAGTGACTATGGCTAATTATAGGTCTACTTATTTGCGTTTTGAAGTAAATGATGTTGTAGCATCAGCATGTCTTAGGTATATTTACTATGGATGGCAATTCATGTTCAACTATCCCCAGCCATTATTTTTAAAGCACAACAATAAGCTATACCCATTCCTAATTAGCACTTACTAAGTACACATAATATTATTATCTGGTGAAACAAGATTTGTTTTGAACAAACTGTCACCAAACACATTTACCTGATAATTGTGTCACTGTTCTTGGCGTTAACTGAAGACGAGAAGTAGATAAACAAAATGACGAAGTAATGCCACACATGGCTTACAAGAATTTTGTGTATTCCCCAAATACAGTCTTGCATTAAAGTATCAATGGTGGTAGTACCATTTTTTCTTCACCTTGGATCATATAAATTTTTAACATATGAGGCATGAATGTCCGTCCCAGCTTCTAGCAATATAATGTATGGATGAGAATAACTACAATACACCTTCAACAATTTCATTTGAAGCATAAGTACATGAAGAGCAGTCATATTTCTGCATCCGAATTTTATCTGAGTTAAACATATTATCAAGTTAGATGAAAGCTTCTGGGGTTGTATTAGATCTCAACGAAAAAACAAACAATGCATGCGGATATATACGGAATTTCCCACAAATACCGGCCTACTGGCTGGGCGAATTTGTAATATTCGCAAGCCAATCAAAACCTGCTCCTCAAATATGTAACAGGTTTTAAAAGACAAAGTCCCTGGATTTTTTAAATAAATTTGCAAATTTTACTTTGATCGGCAGCTTGATTATATCACTAGAATAAACATCAGGTGGGATATCTACATAGTATTGCAAAGCCTACAAGATGCGGGCCAGGAAACGATGGATCAGGGTTCAAGATCTGCTAAATAATTGGTCAACCATTAGAAATGTGTTTATCCATGGTTCTGAGAACAAAAAAGTCGATTTATACAGCTCTTCTTAAATTCAATAAGTAATAATACCATATCGCATTGAAACTAACCTGCAATGTGTTTTAATCTTGAAAAACAATGCAGCAGCTTGGCACAACATTCAACATTTCCAACGAACTGCTAAGAGAAGCTATAGGTGCCATATATGAGCATAAACAGCAGCATATTGTCAATTAATTTAGATATTATCCATTCGGATCGCTCACAATCGATTCATCACGTCTGCCCTCATGTCAAGATGCTAGATATAAACATAGTATGTGTTCTAACTATCAAGCTACAATATGGACAGGAGTTTACTTGACCCCATATGGACATGGTTGGAGGGTGAAAGTAAACAGCATTTCCATAGACTAGATGAATAACACACCTGCCCTCAAACTTGTTCTGGAGTGTCTTAGCTGTAAGTACAAAAGTTGCAAAGATAAAAGATGTACATGCTGTCGTAATGGCCTGAACTGTACCAGTGTCTGTGGATGTAAATCTCTATGTGATAACGCGATAGAAGTTGATGCAACAAATGTGATCCAGGATTCTGATGACTATTCAGACTTTGAATAGAAGCCAGTTGGCTCATAAGTATATTATGTCATATTACTATGGAAAAAAGTGTTGTAAATATTTATTTATAATTCGCTATCTGGGTATAAATACTTATAATTGTTATTTATCTTTCATTTAAATACAAATCTACTATATTAAAATATGATATGGCGAAGAAAATAAAATAGACAAAAAAATCATAAAAATTATTCCGGTACTGCATAAAAATACTGTAAATTGAGTACATTATATACCCCAATGTTTTGGTTTATCGTTCTAAAAAATAAATTTATATATTTGCGAAAAATAAAAAAATAAATACGATCTACATAACTCCTTCTATAGTTCAGTATAACTAAAGGAAATCAAAGTTTAAAATTTGTCATTTTTTCAAATAAAATTTCATTAAAATGCTTTATTTGTAAATTTCCTTTTTTCTGTTTATTTTTGTTTTCATTTTGCATCATCTACACAGCTGTCGTAGATATATTGGTCGATTTTTTAAACGATTTTTGTATCCTGAATTTTTTGCCAGACGATTTTTGCATATTAATTGTCAATTTGATTTATGGACAAAGATAAATGCAATACAAGTGTAAAATAGGATGTCACAAATAAAATGTCACAACAATAGGATGTCTTTACTGTGTGTCTAATAATTTTGGTTGAAAAATGAAATAGCTGTTCTAGATTATTTTTTTAATCAGTACATGAAGAAAACAACGTGGTGAAGTCAAAAATATGCAGATATCTTGTGAAATGTTTATTTTATGCCAAATAGTGTGTCTTTACCGTTATAATGATTTGTCTTTACAATTAAAACGGTAATGACCGGCATAAAACGGTAAAGACAAATACTATTTTAAAAGGTAAGTTTTGTGCTAATTCAATGTCCCTTTAGTCATAAGGTGTGGAAGTCTGCATACAATTATACTGAAAACCAGGCCTGCTATATGGGCCATTTTCAAAATATTTGAGCAAAAACGGTAAAGACATGTCTTCAACATTTTTTCAAAAAGTTTGCATTATTTCACTATTGTTATCATTTAATCAGTTAAAGACATGTATTTAGAACTCAGAATTTTTTTAAAAAGCATTTATCTTGAAAAATCAAGTTTGTATTTGATATAATATGCTTAATATGTCTTCACCGTGAGGTGTCTGAAATGGGTTTGCGATTTTTTGAAAACTTGTTAATGTCATATACTTCCGTTATTGCAATTCATGACAGGTTGGCCCTATTTCTAAGATGTCCTTTCTTGATAATAAAATAAAATATGTATAAAAAACGTTGACTGAGTCACCAGTTATTCAATATTAAGCTGTGGTCCAAGTTTTGGAATGCAAATGTCTTTACCGTTAACAAGAACCCATAAGGCCTAATATTTCTGCAAGTATTCACCAGATGGCTCTAGCACATAAATTCCCGGATCTGGTCAACTATTTTTTTCTTGAAGTAAACAAGATTTGATTTATGGACGAAGATAAATGCAATATAAGTGTAAAATAGGATGTCACAAATAAAATGTCACAACAATAGGATGTCTTTACCGTGTGTCTAATAACATTGGTTGTAAAATTAAAAAGCTGTTCTAGATTATTCTTGTCATCAGTACATGAAGAAAACAACGCTGTGAAGTAAAAAATATGCACATATATTGTAAAATGTTTATTTTATGCCAAATTGTGTGTCTTTGCCGTTTTAAGATTTGTCTCTACCATTAAAACGGTAAAGACCGGCATAAACGGTAAAGACAAATACTATTTTAAAAGGTAAGTTCTGTGGTAGTTCAATGTCCCTTTAGTCATAGGGTGTGGAAGTCTGCATACAGTTATACTGAAAACCAGGCCTGCTATATAAAGCTTATATCACCTATTTATTTCACGATTTTTTTTCTTCACCGTTACAGCAACATCTTTACTGTTACAAAACCGTCTTTACCGTTTAATGTTCTGTCTTTACCGTTATAAAATTGCCTACTATTTAAGCCATACCGGTAAAGACTTTCTTTTAAAAGATTTCTATTAATGTCTCTGAAAGTGCTAATATATAACATGCTGCTTGGATATTGCACACTGCTGCTTGGCATAGTATCCTATATGCGTACATAACATTTAAATTCACAAAATCAGAATTATTTTTTCTCAAAATGTCTTTACCGTTATTGCTCAATTTGTTTGAAAATAGCCCATATAAAGCTTATATCACCTATTTATTTAACAATTTTTTTTCTTTACCGTTACAGCAACATCTTTACCGTTACAAAACCGTCTTTACCGTTTTTTACCGTCATTACCGTTATAAAATTGCCTACTATTTAAACCATACCGGTTTCCTAAATTCACAAAATTTTCTCAAAATGTCTTTACAGTTATTGCACAATTTTTTTTAAAATGGCCCATATGAGCACGTGAAAACCTAATTTAGGTAATAGTTAAAATTTTAATTCGAATCATGTAAGACATACATGGTACCCTAATCCTGTTGATCACGACTATTGGCGTTTTTAATCTATTTTATTAGTCGATCAAGTCACTGTTATTGTGAATGAAATGTGTGTCTAAACATCAAGATTTGCAAATATTTGTGCTTAAATTAAGCAAATATTAGTAATTTTCAGCCACTTGAAGTCGTGGGTCGGGGTAGCGAGACACAACTTCGGGTGGCTGAAAATTTAACTCATAGCAGTCTAAGTCCGAGCATGGGGAACCAAGAACATAAAAGAGTAGTTTCTCTGCGTCACAAGCGTTTCTGAACTAAAAATAGAACTCAAGGCTCTGATGAATACAAAGCTTTCGGTATTTAAAACCGTTTCTAACTTGTTTTATCTCAAAATGTGAAATATGGTATGCCCCTCAGGGAATTTGGAAAGATTACTAAGTCCCATGGTGCTAACTTATTCGACCTAATAATTTGTGCGTATAGACTTATTGAATGCTTCTTCGAACCGTCTTTAAAGTATTTTAATATATTTTATGTGAATTGACATAATGTTGTACTACCAAATCTCCGTTTTTATCGTTTTTAAACAAAATTTCCGAAAATGTGACTACCCAATTACCATATTAAAAATGACTGTCGGTTACCATGGCAACATCACATTTGCCAGCTAAATGAGAGTATTATGGTTATAAATCATATGTGTGTTCCTGTGGTGTATGGGAAATACATATGCCATCGTTCTAAATTTCTATTAGGAATATCAGAATACTTCTCAAAATCACAAAAATAGCCAGATTACACAGACGTCCAATGTCAAAACGGCCAGACTTGACTTGACCTTTGTCTGGCTAGTCGCTTATATATACAGTATTTCAAACAGAAATAAATGCAACTAAAAATTATAAAATACTTTGCAGGAGATACTCACTTCTACTAATCATGAAATCTGGAAAAATACAATTATGTTATTTGAAATCTCGAAAGCAATTCCAGCTTGAAATGAATGAAAAGCAGTTGAACACACAATACAGCAGCGCAATGGTATAATGTTAACCCACTAAGCCCCCGAGAACGACTATAGTCGCTTTTAACCCTTTAACCGCCAAATTATTCAATTTGAATTTTCACCCACTTGAAGCTGTGTCTCGCTGACGCGATCCACAACTTCAAGTGAGTGAAAATTATTCAGATTTGACAAAATACAGGTAAACTCTTTTCAAATCTTGCTGATTGATGTCACATTTTATCTTTAGCATATTTAAAATATGATACTTAAAGTGGTAATAAAAAATAAAAAACCAAATATATGCGGCACCGGCGGTTAAAGGGTTAAACCGTTTTACTAGCCAATCAAATCACTATGATTGGAATTGAAGTGTATGTTCAAATATTTCGCCTCTAATTCAACAAATATTTTCTGGCTTCAAATTCGAATGAGAAATTTGCATAAAATTTGCTAGATTTGTATATGTTTTGGTGCAAATTGTGTTTAGTTATTTGTGTTATTTTCACCCACTTGAAGTTATGGGGCGCGGTAGCGGTGGACACGATACAAATTCAAGTGGGTGAAAATTTAAATTCTCCAATTCAGCGCTCTAATGGTTAATTTACGTTGGTTTTATAATCTAAATAGGCGCGGGCCTACCGTATAGACCACCATATAGAGACAAAAGCGCATTCGTGGTATTCAACTCATACAGCCAAGTTTGATACTCACATAAATAAGTGTTCATTTGAATGCGGTGTCCGATGTGTTGTCGATGTACACCTCATGTCACGCACCTGTATCATACATATGTGCCAGCAACTGTTCGCTTCTTCTGCAGCCATTCCCTTCATCTGACCATTGGGCTACCATATGACCGCATATATACCCTTTATGCCCCACCCCTCTCGCCGCATTTATCCACCACATGGTATATTTAGAACAAAACGAATCGAGATAAAAACAGTACAGTTTATCACAGTAATGTTATATCACAATAGAGACGTACTGAGCTTTAATTTGAGCTACCGTGTATAATATGTTATGAATTTAGAAATTTTTTGTTCTCTTTGAGGTAGAAATTACGGTTACAATAACACCATTATCATTATATCATTATATCATGCAAATAAAAAGGAGGTAAATACCCGATAAATCAAATTATTAAATGTTTCACCTACTTGAAGTTGTGTGTCGCTATCGCGATCCACAACTTCAAGTAGGTGAAAATTACTCACATTTGTTTAATTCCACACCAAACATGTGCATCCTGATGTCTGAACACTCATTTCATTCCCTTTACCATTGCTGATAGTGATTTGATCAGCTAACACAACAAATTAAAAACGTCTATAGACATTGTTAATCTGTTTTTATTTGTGTAAAAATAACGTTGTAATCTAAAAAAATATAAACATAATAATGTATCAATACTTATATTGGCTATGTGCATATAGACGTAGGACTCCTTATTTACTCGTGTTATCTAGGTTCTCTACACATTCTTGTGGCGCTTGTCCCAGTTTAGCCTACATGTGCACAAAGGTGGCCTGAAAACCCCATTATTTTTCTTGTGACGGACCTCTTGGCAAAAAAACTGATGTGCTAGGGTGTACATAAGGGTGTAGAGAAGATGCAATGGAGGTCGTAAAAGTCGCTCTCTGGCTTCGGGCTATGTAATGGTAATTGTATGATGGCACAATAATGTGGAGGAAAGAGTCTGACATATATTATAAATACATAATTCACGAAACCTATAAAACCATTCTTATGATGCTGCAATATTAATCACAAACGTCTACCGTGTGTTTGATACAGTTTATATATATATAGCAGAATTAAGCTAATAATTTAGTTTATTTCCTATCATTATATCGTTCCCTTTGATATGAAAGGGTGTATTTGCCACTATACAAAGTTGCAGGTAACCCTTTCATATCCAATATGTACGGCTTATAACACTACAAACGGATACCGGACTGTGACCTGTTAGGGGTTTTGTCAAGTTAAAAAATCCGAGAAAAATTCGGAAGTGGGTGCGTGGGTCAAGCCTAAACTCGGATTTTCTTTTTTTTTGGAAATTGTGTATTTTTTGTGTTGTTTTGTGTTGTTGTACATGTTTCCAAAAAAAAAAGATAAAATTGTATAGGGAGGTGGGTTGGTGCTGTCTGGCTAATCCCAGTTTTTCTCGGATTTTTTGAATTTTTTCAACTTGACAAGACCCCTTAGCTCGGAGCGTCGAGGGCTGAGGGTTACTTTTCAATTTATGTAGGAATGATAAGATGTAAAAAAGCAACAGGTTTAAAATTAGTCATTCCTCTGCATTTATGTCCAAAATAAGAAATACAGAGATAAAAGTAAAGCTGATTCTTATTTCTCTTTTAACTGGTAAATGCCCGACCCAAAATTCAAAATGACAAATGCACAGTCTATGGGTATTTTGAAAATTCAAGAACATACTACATTTGCCTGAAGGGCAAAGCTTGCGTCTCCACCCACCCCACATAGTACAATAATTATAGAGAAAAACAGTACCGTCACCGAATTTTTATGTAAACCAAATGAAAATGTGATGCCAGAATCACAACAAAATCTAATCAACATTTGACCAGGGTAAGTTGCTTCCTTGGAACAATCGGTGAAGCAGGCAAGCTCTTGTGATTAGTCGGCCATCTCGGATTTTATTGAAAAAAGGAAAACAATTCTCCTGACTATTTTCTCAGGACCACTGAGCATACCCAAAAGATAAAATTTGAGTTGTATAACCATATTACAAAATTTTGATAATAGCCAAAATGAACAAAACTGAAATATCAGCTAAAATTCTAAAAAGTAAAAAAACATAAGTTTTTATTATCATAATCACACAAAAAACTAATCAGCACACATCCAGGGTAGGGTTATTTCTTTGAACTAAACATGACACAAATCCATGAAGCAGTTCAAGCTCTAGAGAGTGACATAACATTTTGGCGGCCATCTTTGATTTTTGTTGAAGAAGCTAAATAAATCTACCTAGCTATATTACTAAATTTTGATGATAGCCAAAATGAACAAAACTGAAATATCCGCTAGAATTCTGAAACGTAAAAAATCAAAGTTTTTATTATCGGAATCTGAAATATCCGCTAGAATTCTGAAACGTAAAAAAATCAAAGTTTTTATTATCGGAATCACACCAAAAACTAATCAGCACATGTGCAGGGTAAGGTCTTTCCTTTAAACCAAACATAAAACAAATCCAGGAAGCAGTTCAAGTTCTACAGAGCGACATAGGCTTTTGGCGGCCATCTTGGATTTTGTTGAAGAAGCTGAAAAACGCCGAGAAAAACTTACAGGGCAAATCTTCCAGGGCTAGTATGCATACTGAAAATATTTGTTAATAATCTGAGTAAGGGTGTATGGCTATATTACCAAATTTTGATGATGGCCAAAATGAGCAAAACAGAAATATCCGCTAAAATACCAAAACGTAAACAAATCAAAGTTTTTATTATCCGAATCACACCAAAAGCTTTTCAGCTCACGTCCAGGGTAAGGTCTTTCCTTTAAACCAGACATGAAAGAAATCGATGAAGAGGTTCAAGCTCTAGCGTGCGCCATAGGATTTTGGCAGCCATCTTGAATTTTGTTTGAGAAACTGTAAAACGCAAAAAAATACTAGGCAAACGCCCCAGGGGCAGCATGCATACTGCAAATATTTGGAAATAATCCGAGTAGGGGTTTTCGAGTGAGAGCAGAAACAAATGGCGGGGCGGCGGCGGCGGGCGGACTCATCAAAAACAATAAGTCTCCACCACCACATAGTGGGTGGAGATTTAATAACCACGTGGGATTATATGTTTTTATAGTCAATGTGCGCTTCATTAAGGCCTTAAAACGCCACATTATAAAATATAATTTCCATCCACTTGAAGTTGTGTCTCGCTACCGCGACCCACAACTTCAAGTGGATGAAAATTACTCACATTTGTTTGATTTGAGACCAAAATGAGTAGCTCAATCGGCTAATATAACGGCTGAAAAACTACTATAGTTGTGCTTAGCGCCTGAGGCCTTAAATATAGCCTACTCATAAAAACATGTGCATCAGACGGAGTGTGCTGTCCTGGTTGGTGGATGACAAATTGTGTCCATACGAATGTGTCGTTGCTCTGACCTTTTCATAGAAGATGTGATTTAACATCATGACAGATACAAACAAAGGGAATGTGCCTTTTTATTGTTTTTTCTTTAGAATAGGCCTGTAAAGTTAAATCATAGTTGTTTCCATTCATTTCATTCATAACTTCATTCAGATCTTGTACAAAGCGGTCCAGTGTAAAAAAAATAGAGCCATTGCCAATAAATCTGATGTAAATAATGGACAGGATAACATCTTTTTCAAGTTTTCCACAGATATCTGGAATCGTTCAAAAGCTCTGCTAATTGACGGTTGTATGGCTCGTAAAATGCGTCCAACAACTGTCTTGTTTCATTCCACATAGGGCCATTGATTTCCTGCTCAGGTCGCCTCTGGTTGAACAGGCGGCTTTCTTCCATCTTCACCCGGTTCTTTGCAGACGGGGCACCTGGTGACAAGCAGAACATAACATTAGATGTCGGCCTAGGTCTGCGACGCTGACCCAGCATTGAAACAGCATTGGGTCAACGTCTCACGTTTGCTGTGTACCCTCTCCTGAAATTATGCCTGGATCACACCACACCAGTGCGGTGAAATTCCTCTCGCAATGGATGGTTCCGGACGGTGACACATAATTAAAACCACACGAATATAATACTGACAATGTAGGGCCTACATAGACAGACAATGACAATGATTTAAATATTTGTTTCATAAAAATCAGCGTGTTAATCATTAAAGTACTAATCACGGCCAAATTTTGAAATGCTCACGCGTCATACCCAGACCGAGGTTGTAATTAAAAAACCGTGTGGGAGCCCAGTCTCCGCGGTTGTACGTGTTTCACAAAAAAAGATCATAGTCGCGCTTAGCAGGTGAAGGGTTAAAAAATACAGCAAAGACGAAGCATTCACCCAATGCTGTTTCAATGTTGGTCCACCGTCTTCGACGCTGGCCCAACATTTAAACAGCATTGGGTGAATGGCTGGTGTTTGATGGGATTGGCCAACGGTAAGTGTCACTAGTAGGAGTTAAGTCGAATTTATTTGTGTAGAAGTTCTAAAAGGTTCAAAGGTTGTTCCTAATGTAAGAACATGTGCTGAATCTAAAAATCCATTTCTTACAAAATTCTGCTCGGCGGTTTTTTCTTAGAAAATAAGTTTAAAGAGAGTACCGTACCCTCCGATTAGGAAACTTACTTTCGCGTAAGTGCGAATCTGACCGATAGGGGAGGGACGGGCAAAGCGAGACATTGGGCAAAGTGGGACACTGAAGTTATAATGACGTCACAATTAAAATTAGCGCGTACAGACAAAAAACTTAGTGCCACTTGATGACGACATCTGCAATACATTAAAAGCACAACCTTAGTATGGTGTAACGACAAACAAGGTATGTGGCATATAAAATGTCTATTTTCGTCACTATGTTTATCAAAAATCACTTTCGGTAATGGTTAAACGTGTCAGCTATGTACTATAATAATTCGTCAGAAACTTGTTTTGTATTAACTAAGATCCTTTCCCCGGGTTTTCAGCAATTTTTTAAAGGTTGGTCCACTTATCCCTGTCAACTGGAGCCATGTGGATTTCTTTCCACCTTGTGGGCAAAGTGAGACAGGGTAAAGCGGGACATAGCCCACTTTGCCCAAGCATAGTCTCACTTTGCCCTTTGTTATCTTTTTGTATATATTTCAAATGAAAAGCAGTCATTATTATTTACTATAGTAGATTTCTGCGTAATATATATAATTCAAATGAAAAACAGTCATTATATTATTTATTATAGTACATTTCTGTTTTTACTATTCATCAGATACTCTTTAATAAACTACTGTTGAGAGTGCGCCCCTCATAAGAAGAGGGATTAGATTATGTTATCATGTGTTTGAATGTGCCAACGTAAATTTGTTAGGGGTGAAACATCTTTGATAAATTATTTGACTGTCAGCTGATTGCCTACATTTGTGGTGGTAGGTATACCTATTTTGTATTTATAGTGCAGGAGCTTGTGTAATCCCGTGAGAATTCAGTGGTTAAAATATGCCACCTTCATGAAAATGTTCAGAATATAGACCACAGAATAAGAAAAAGTTTGAAGGAGCTCGCAAATGTATGTTGAAACCCTCTTATCAGGCAAAATTCAAAATGGCCGCCATATGTTTTTGGTATCAAAGAATACACACGACACATTTATTTGACATCATCATCATGCAAAATTCAAAATGGCCGCCATTAAATCACTGAAGTGATCATATCATCGTTAATAATTGATAAACGATTATTTCACCAATACAAACCGCTAAACCGTTTTCGCTATCAAGGAATGCAATGAAACAATACATGTATTCGACATCATTATCCTGCAAATTAAAAATGGCTGCCATGAAATCACTTAAGTTAGCATGTATTCTTCAATAATTGAGACAGAGACGAGATTATTTCACCAACCCCATGTCTTCGGTATCAAGGGAGGCAAGGGATGGGATAGACACACGATATCTCTACACGACATCATTATATGTATCATACATAATTAAAAATGAACGCTGTATCATCATAATATCTTCCGCATTCTTTCAGACGGAGGCTTGATTTTTTGTTGCCAGGAAATCCAATGGCATCGTTTCTCGCTTTAGAAATCAGGATCTTGCCTGAAATACTACATGAGATAAAAAACGATTATGCTGAATGTTATCTTCTATTCCTAAAAAACACACAAAAGCATGAAGCGGTGGCCGTGGTGTACATGGTGTAGTGGTGAATGTTGTTTGACTGTCACATCGAACAATATAACAGGTCTATCCTCCGCGCTGGTATTGCGGTTTAAAAATGATTCCCCCTCACAAAATAAAGAATTCAGTATTGTGGAGAACCTATGTAAACGAGAAGTAGCGTGCTTGCTTTCAGACTGCCAGGACTCATTAGTTCATGGTTTCATTATTTACGCATGTTTCAGTGGCAGCTTTTTTGTACATATTTGGGCATTTGGTAAAAAAATAGGTTATACATGAGTGAGTGAAAAAAATTGACCCCGCTTTTTGCTAATATCATGGGAGATGGAAAGCTTCCTTTTCTCCCATATTCAGGGGAGAATACTGCGCTGGTATAGTGATGTGTCCTGTGGAATACTTGAAGTTTGTTAATTTATAAGCAGTGCAGACCACACAAAGATAAAATTATATTTATGATAATTATATTTCTATTTTACTTATATTATTAAATATCTGATATTACATAATATTTATATTTCGTGTAAGTCAATATCACATTTTAAACAAATCATTCGTTTGTAATAAAAATGAAATGAATCGGGCTTTAGGCCACCTTTGTGCACATATAGGCTAAACTGGGCCAGGAGAACCTTCTGAGGATAGTGAGATGACACTGTCCTCCAGACACAGGATTCGAAATTCGAGCCCTGGCGGTCTGAGGCCGAGCACGCTACCTCTCGGTCACGGAGGCTCTCCACAATACTGAGTTTCACACGTGCATGGGGAATAAACATTTTGTTTCTGTCAAACTGCCGAGACCGTGAACCGAACCCGGAACTCTAGCGTGAAAGGCAGCGGTGCTAACCACTGACCTAGGGCCCCCGCCCTCGTTTGTAATAAAGGTAGGGCCTTCATAATTTTAAATCTCTGCTAATTTTCCGCATATGATTGTTTATTCACATAATTATTGAAGTTCAAGTAGACTATAATGGATGTTGACACTCAAATACAAGACATTGCAAGACAGTCTATGCAATTTGCGGGTAAAGTGGGCCCTTAATGAGGGCAAAGTGAGCCCCCCACGCGGGCAAAGTGGGCCCAGGCCGACTTTGCCCTGTCTTCTGTCCCACTTTGCCTAAGCCTTGGGCAAAGTGGGCCATTGTGTTCATTTCTATTCATTTAACCTGCTTAATTTATATTATCCGTTATAGATTAAAAAGAGCTAGCATTGCATACCATATGCATATTTCACGTCATTCATGCAATTATTTAATTTGTGGACGTCAATTTATATATCTTATATGCCGAAACAGTTGCACGGCCCGCTTTGCCCGTCCCTCCCCTATAGCTAACAGATCAGTATAATCAAATCAACTAACCGACACCAAGAAAGCTGAACAGGTCATTGAGCACGGTCATTTTGTTCTTCTGGTAGTCCTCAGTACGCATGATGTGTATCTGCTTGTGGCTGAAGGTGTCCAAGAGGTTAGCGATGTAGGTGTGGTATAAACCGACTCGTAGTGTAATCTGTAGAATACCTGGTCAAATTAGCCTCCATTGTGCTAATTACGACTATACTGTAGATCTGGTAATAGTCGCGAGGTTTTAATTTTTGCGAATTTTGCGAGGAGAACAAATGCGCGCATTCAAGAATCTTGCAAAAATTATTATTATTATAATAGCACTACTAAAGAAAAATGAAGATTCAAAAATTCTAAATTTCGCGCAAAACATAAATTTGCGAAAATTTAAACACGCAAAAATTACCAGATCTACAGTATCGTGTTAAGCTTTTTTTAATTGACCTTCAACAGAAAAATTGCAGGAGAAATGACGATTAAAAATGTTATATCCCAGCAACGTCGTATTCGGTGGACCAACGTTAAACTAACATTGATTCAACGTCTTGTCTCTGTACGACGGTGCGCCAACGTTAAACCAACATTGATTCAACGTATTGTGTCTGCTGGGTTTGGAATTTGTTTTGATTCAAATTTTACAAATATAAGTCATTTTACCCACTTTAAATTGAGGGTCGCGGTAGCGAAATAAAACTTCAGCTGAGTATAGAGTAAAAAATACTTAAGTTGGCGCTTTAAGGTTTAACATTGTTGTCCTATCACTACCAGTTTGGAGATGTGGATGTTTAAAAGTTAAATTGTGATTATTAAAAAAAAGACTATATCTACTGATTGTGGTAATTGCTTTGGACAATAACATTTTGCTAAGGTCTAACAGCATTTAGTCTAGTTTTTTCGCTCAAGTATAAAACTCTCATATAAATATCAACGAAATGACAGGAGTTCACTAGCTGATAACGTTATGTGATCAGTCTTAAAGCGCCGAAATATGTCTGTATTACCTATGGAAACCAAAGGGTTTTTTCAATTTGAAATCATCTTATATCTATCTATATATAGCTCTCTCTGTTCAATTTAAATACTTATGCTACGGGTCTACGGCCATTATGAATACTTTAACTCTTACAGCGCGGGGATCGACTTTAGACGTCAGATTATGACGTCTAAAATCGATCCCCGCGCTGTAAGGGTTAAAGTGTCATTATCGATTGCTCATGAGGTAGAGCTAGTTATAAAATTGGTCCGATTTCTACAATTAACTGGGTTATGTGTTGTCACCTTGTCATCGTATGAATTCCAATGTCGTACGCACCATCTCAGACCGCGAGTACGCTCGCATATGTTATGTTGTTCAATTGTCCTCAACACCACGGAATGAAAATCAGCAGGACTGGTCTCCTTTGTCATATTCGGGAAGTAATTATAGGCAGAATACAATCTGTAATTCAACAAATGTAATGAATGCAGTATAACTATACAATAAATGTTGTATTAACCCTTCAACCGCCGGTGCCGCATATATTCGGGTTTTCATTTTTTATTAGCACATTAAGTACCACCTTTTAAACATGTTAAAGATAAAATGTGACATCAATCAGCAATATTTGAAAACAGTTGACCTCCATTTTGTCAAATCTGAATAATTTCCACTCACTTGAAGTTGGATCGCGTCAGCGAGACACAACTTCAAGTGGGTGAAAATTCAGATTGAATAATTTTGCGGTTAAAGGGTTAACCCTTACAGCGCGGGGATAGACTTTAGTCGTCAGTATTATGAAGTCTGTAGACGTAAAAAATGAATCGGGCTTTAGGCCACTTTTTTGCACATACAGGCTAAATTGGGCTCCTGGGGATAGTGACATGCATGAGTGAGATGATACTGCCCTCCAGGCACAGGATTAGAAATTCAAACCCTGGAGATCTGAGGCCGAGAACGCTATCTCTCGGTCACGGAGGCTCCCCACAATATTAAGTTTTACGAGTGGGTGGGGAAGAAACATTTTTGTTTTTTTCAAACCGCCGAGACAGGGAAACGAACCAAGAACTCTGGGGTGAAAGGCAGCGGTGTATCACTACCCTACATAGACGTCAGATTCTAACGACTAAAGTCGATACCCGCACAGTAAGAGTAAAAATAATTCTTATGACAGTAGCCTATAACGTAGGTATTCAAATGAATCAGAAAGAGCTAACTAAGACATTTATGATAATTTTAAATTGAATAAAACCCTTTGGTCTCCATGGCTTACATTAAAAAATTCAGAGCTTTAAGGGTTAACCCTTTAACTATCGATGTAGTTGCTATTACTTGTGTATATTATTGCAGCCTAATATTATTTTGCTATCAGCCCAACTCTGACATTATCATTTATTCAACATGAATTTTAAACAGGACATTGTTAGTACTCTAACTTGGACGGCTCTGCGAGTTATGCGAGGTCAAAGAAAATCACGAGTCGTACAGCGAAAAGTTCAATTTGGACCAAAAGGGTGACAACTGACAAGATTATTTATATATCATAAGGGGGCTACAATTGAATCTCCACTTGCTGTAGTATTTTTGAAATAAATAATTTCGGGAAGAATATTACATGAAATAAATAATATCCCGGGTTGAAATAATCAATTAAGCGAAGTATCAAAGTATTTAAAGCTCATTTTCAATAGAGGTACATGTATCCCGAAAACGGTTTAAAATAAAAAAATAACATTCAGCATGACCACTCCTGATGTTGTAAAAATATCATATAGTCTATAAAGCTGCATCGGCATTTGCAAACAATAATGCCTGGTCTGCCATAATTAGCCCTTCCCACAAGCAAATTGAATTCAACAGAAAATGTCGAGAATTATTAAAGGGGGCCACCATTCTCCAGGGCTACTAGGGCCGACCGACAGACGATCTGCTACAATGTTACAGACCGCTAATAACATAAAAAACAATATTTTTTAACTAACTTAAAATAATTGCTTTCAATCTATGCATTCAAAACTTGTACTCGCTAATTACCTGTGAGTCTTACAGGAGTAGAAAAGCGAAATAATTTTTATTTTACTGAAATTCATCTTGTTTTATAGAGTTTGTTTATTGGATCATTCAACAACAAACAATCAACAACAAGGCAATAGTTTTGGTTATTGGAGGGCATCATGTTTGTCTGTCTTGGCGATCAATCAATGCATGCGTAACATATGAAAATAAACAGTGGAGCCCTGGCAATCGCTAACAATCGCTGTACCATTGCCATGCTATCACCTTGTGCTTCTCACAATCATTGTTGATATACAGATGAACGCTGATATTTTTAAGCTTACACAAAACTTTGAATGCACATGAGTGTGTAAGAGCAGACACTAGACATGCTAAATGGTGGTCGCTCATTTATTGTTGTGCTAAGGAAACAGTCCCCAGTCTTTCTACTATACAGATATGCAAAATATAAGTAGGCCTAAGCAAATACTTACTTCTGGTTTTGCAGAGCAGTATATTATATGTAAATGTAAATTGTAATATACACTGCAGAGGGAATGATGTGTGACAGCAGATGAAATAAAAGTGGATTAAAAAGAAAATAATTTCAAACTAGAAAAGGAGCTCCCGAACTCCGAGGCCCGGCTTTAGTCTGTGTGGGTGCTTTAACAAAAAATTGGCTTAATATTTTGTAAACATAACTGTATTGGTCTTCCTCATGGGCCAGAATCCTAAATGTCCAGGTCCAAGATATAAGTAAGAAAAGAACCAAGAAGACAAGAATAATATCTTCAATGTGTAGACCTATTCCTTCCACCACCATCGCCGGTGCTGGCCAACATCCATGCAATACTAAGTCATTGCACGCATCAGTGCATACGCGTCTGTATGTACCTCGTAAACACGATGTATAGCCTACCCACCCAATACCGTTCAATGCTAGGCCAGCTTCAGAGCCCATGGTTGGCATCAGCAAACACATGATATTCACCCAATGCTGTTCCAATATTGACCCAAAGTCTTCGACGCTGGCCCAACATCGAAACAGAATTGGGTGATTGTCCCGTGTTTGCTCTGACTGCCATACGGGTGACGCTTTATTACCCCGAAAGGCCACTACCCATAAAACACAATACATTGGCCCAATTGTGAAATAAGGTTGGGCCACCATCTGAGACGTTGGGCCAACATTATTCCAACCAAAACCCTTTATGCTTTTAACCACGAATATAATCGTGAATATCTTTTTTCTGAAGACTTTTTAAACACGAAACTACTTAACCTAGAGACATCAAACATTATATTCGACATGTTCATAAGGATTGGTGTACAGAAATGGTAACCAATAAAATTTGAGATGTTTAAAATATACCTTAATGCAATATGTCACTATTGGCACCAGATAATGCTCAATTCAAAACATTTTTCACTCCCAGAACAGTTAGGCTGCCCCAAAAAACTGTCTTTGAAAATTAAACATGTCTGGTGGAAAAATGTCTTTGAAAATAAAAATACTGCTGTAAAGCTGCTGTAATAAGACTGCAGTAGTGTTTTTAAAGAAAAAAATAATGTTGTCGTGCTTTTGCGTTTTGGTACGTCGAGCACGCCACCTCTCGGTCGCAGAGACTCAACACAATGTTGAATCTTTACAAATGGAAAAGGAAGAATGATTTTGTTTCTTTGACATCTGGATACTACCAGAGCGAGGGAGATTCACTAACAAGGATATTTGAAGAGTTTTCAAAACAACTTAACCTTTTCACTACCATACATGACGGAAATTTCCGTCGTCATTCGTCAATGAACGTAACCATGAAATGACACAAATTTTCGTCAAATATGTACTACATTTATGTATTTTTCGTCATTTGAAGCTGGAAATTGCGTTAGCAATTCCAGCTTCAAATGACGAAAAATAGAACTCCTACACCAGTATATCTGGATCCTGGCATGCACTCCGGCCTGGAAGTCAAAGGGTTAAACCCCAGACATGACTTTCTAGATGTAAATTCAGCATAATGACGTCTGTCACATCACATTCAGTACTTACACTATACGACAAATCGCGTGCTATATAATCTTCTTGCTACAAGTGCTTACCGCTCGGTGGGATTCCGGAGCAAGAGAAGAAACTTTGAACGAGGCAGAAGCTCCCGGATGTAGGTTAGAGCCGTCCAGTCATCCTCATTCTTGTCCTGCTGACCTTGACATGCCTTAGCCAGATCCCATGTGTGCCATACGGTAGAGACACTGCCGTCTCCTGTAGTAAAATAGAAAAAACAATCATATCCCAGTGAACACAAAACATTTGTATAACATTTATTCAATGCTGGACCAACGTCGAAGACGTTGGGCCGACGTTGTATAAATGTTGTACAAATGTTTTATGTTTAATTAGATATTATAAGGTTAGGCAGACAGGCCTATGACCATGATAAGTCGACCATAATGATGGTTCTCAAGATTTGGGCTGGTGGTTAAAGTAGGTAGGTCGTCATGATTCGCTGAGCAAACATTGTGGGCGCACAATGCAACGGCACGCATGCACAGCAAGTGCAACACCCACAGGATTGGGGTCCACCGCGATGTAAATGTTATGGTTCCGTGAAACATAACGGGGATTCAACCGTCTAAAAATACCCGGATCCCCCTTGTCTATGACTTACCTGACATGAGGTCAATAGGTTTACCAACTGCAATGTGATGATGATTTTAAAATATGTCATTAGGATGTTATTATTTGGGAATATAATGGATTCATGATGCCAAGCCGAAGCATGATTTCAAGACAGGATAGGGACAATATCCAGATGTGGCAGCTTAACATCGCGAGTATATCAGAGATATGTATGGAATATCTCTGATTATATCATAATGGCACTATATTATAATACAAATACACTGTATTGTAATATGGTGTGATATAGCATTATTTTATGGTGTGATGGAGACTTGAATGAAAACCTACTATGAAAACCTACTACTCTCAGCTTTCCAATCGGGCAGTGAGTGGTGATTAATTGCAGTAGACCTACATGTTGCACATTTTGATCCTTCAGGGCACTTAAATGGATAGGTGTTTGGTCTGATGTTTCTTGTAGTTTTACATATATGTCATAAAAGCAATCAACCTACAATATTTGTTCGAAAGAATTGTTGCTCTGTGCGTTTGGCAATGACTATATGTGTCAGCTAGCATGACTCTCTGAACCTCTGATCAACAGAGGTGACCCATCAGGATTGCTGACAGAGTGATTTTGCAACGAGTTAATATATTATTCAACATGAGGACAGTGGACTATTTTGTCTGACTTTAAATGACCTTCACTGACAAGACGTGGCGCTAAGCACCAATTGTTCATGCCCAATAATTTACCTTTTCAATCTGAATTCTGACTAGGGAACAATATCTCACCTACTGACATGTCTCACTCCCTAGATGTTAGTTTGAAAGGAGGAAAATATTTGATGGACCAGTCTTATTTTCTCATGTAGGCATATGTTGACCTTGAAAGATTGTGCAAAAAGAAAGTTGACAGAGTAGGGCCTAAATGTCTTATATAATACCTATATGTACCCAACAATATGAAAAGATTGCAAGGGGAAGAATGTGGGATACTTGTGAGAATCAGCTGAAATTCCATAAAGTCTCAAAGCAAAAGAAGAGCTCTCGTCAAAACTGTAATTACCTAACCTGAATGTACATGATTCAGGCATACTAAAATATACTTGCTAAATCATGGACCAATTGTCACAAAAAGAAGCAAACAAACGTTGGATAAAAAATGAAGTAGGCAAACTGACATCAGCCACATCTGTATTTAACTAGGGACATGATATGTGTTCTACTTATCGTTTATCTCAGTACGTCATAGCCAGAGTTGGGGTCAATTCCTTTTTATCAATTCCAAATTCCATTCCAATTCCTTTTTATCAATTCCTGAGTCAATTCCAACTCCTTTGGTTTTGAGAAAAGTCAATTCCAATTCAATTCCAATTCCTAAAAAGTCAATTCCTTATCAATTCTACCCAAGAATGAGACTTTTGATACACATAGAACAGCTGTATAATAACTTGATATAAAATAATAATAACACCTGATATAAAATAAAATACATTTTATTTATTATCTTGTAAACATATTTATACATGTTACACTTACTAAACTTCAATATTAGTAGGGTGGAGTACATCTTTAATACCTGATGTAGGAGTTGTACTCGTGTTGACGCGGATGTGAGCGTGTTATTTCTATAGACTAACTGTTACGCCACAATTGCCATAAACACGGCTGTGTAATTAGCACAATGTCTCGCGACAAGCCGTGCTACTTGAAACTCTGATAAGTCTGACCCTGTGGAGGCTACGGCGTGTCGACCCACACATCACTCAAATAACCTCGTATTAAAAATAAACCAACGTAGGATCTATTGTTGTATTTCAATTGATGCAATTATTCACATTATTTATTTTCCGATTAGGGCCTTTACTATTTTTTAACATCTAATTCTAGCGTGTGGCGAATAAATATACCCTAAGAAAATATATCAGGATAACCTCTAGGGCACAAAAGGCATATTAGGGAAGTAATCAAAGGGTCAATTAGAGCGCTTGGCTACGTTGCATAACTTCCTTCCTACTAACACTGGATGGTAACCCAATATTGCTTTAATGCTGATCCACTGTCTTCAGCGCTTTCCCAATATTAAATCAGCATTGGCTCAACATCTATTAGAAACGCATTCGTTTCAAGGTCCCGATATTTTTTTGTTCTACCAACTCGAAGGACAACCGATAGTTATCTTCTAAGGCTAAGTTCACCATGACTCGTGATTGTTTTATAAGCTGTAGACGTCCAAATGACAAAAATACGAGAACTAAAATTATGCCCATGAGACAAGCATTACTTTTTAAATACTAATGTTAAAAAATGCTGTTAAGTGACACAAACGTGATAGTTAAACAGTTTGATCATCCTTGCGCGAATATATAAGGAAAGCATTAATAAAATAATAGTACAATTATTTCCAGAGCTTTAAGCCAGCAAACACGCAACATTGACCCAATGTTGATATAATGTTGGCCCGTCGTTTACGATGACGGCCCAAGATTAAACCAACGGCTCGGCGTCTCATTTTGTTGATAATTCAGCCACTCGATGGTGATTCTCTAAACACTATACAGTAGGTGTTGACACTAGTTGAGTTGTCATGAGTCGCACTACCCGGCAAAACTGTTACCGGCTGGTTACATCAGTCCGCGGGAGTAAATCAAGGGTGTATAGTAGCAACAAGTAACAAATAACAAGTACATGTATATACGCACACACCAATCTTTGATAGTTAGATTGAATTGCTCCAACTTAGCAGGGGCAATCTTGTTACAACTATTATTTAGATTACACATCACACTCTTATTTAATCTTGATGGCCATAAGTTATTTAAATGAGTATTTTTACATAACTTAAATAAACCTTTTAGTATAAGTTTATTATTATTATTATAATACACATATCAATTGACATAGATCAGGTAAAATACTGCAATGACAAAAGTGATGATCACTCATGCGTTTAATAGCGCTTAAAAAATAAACATGGATAAAAAAGTCAATTCCTTTATCAATTCCGGGCATTTTTTGTCAATTCCAATTCAATTCCAATTCCTTTTTTTTCAATTCCAATTCCTAGTCCAATTCCTGGAATTGAGTCAGGAATTGAGCTAAATTCCCATTCAATTCCGGAATTGACCCCAACTCTGGTCATAGCATATCATTTTTGAAAAGGATAAATACGTATCAGTAATGATTGGGAGACGACATGCATACATTTATTATCGTGTTCCGTAAATTATTTGAAGCAATTGAAAGTGCGAGCCCACACTTCATGGAGCAATCACCAATTCCAGTATTCTGATTGTCGTGAATAATACACTGGACAACAATACCAACCGGTTGTCGACCAAAATAATATTATCATACATATCTCATTGCATTAGAACATCTGCTACCCATAAACTATTACCTGTAACACGTTGCAGAGAACGGCACACTAATTGACAACAAAAAAACCCAGAACATCAGATAGTGGCTACAACGAGTCACATCATCAATCTATAACTGGCTTTAAAATGATATTTGATCATTAAAACCTGGGTATAGACACATCATAATGTGCAATTATCTGTATTATTATCACTCGCGATACACAAACACACATTGATTACACTTGTACATGTATACATGTATCTGTAGATAATAGCAATGGTACCTGTAATACTGTTATGTTGACCTGTCTTGTTTTCAATGGATGATATTTCATTGGCATGGAATGTATCTATGTAAAGTCCGACATCTTCAAGCCCTGGAACTAAGACAATATGTCAATTAGACTAATATTTGTTATGCGAAGTATGATAATCACACTTTCACTTCATTCTAAAATGATAAATAATTATTTCCCATTAAATACTAGACGTATCCTGATGTACATGTAGCTGGTGTCGTTATTTTCCTATGTTGATTTTTTTGCAGATTTCATATCGTCGCCTCGGAGCTAAAGGATCCTATCTGCCACTCTGACGAGTGTCAGATAGGATCCTTTAGCTCCGAGGCGACGATATATAGTGTATTTGAAGGAGACCTTCACGAGACCCTAATAACGCTGAAATATGTTTGTATAAACCATGGAGATCAAAGGGATTCTTCAATTTGAAATCATCATAAATGGCTTGATTCGAATAACTTTATTCTGGGTCTATGGCGATTATAAATATTTCACTCTTTCAGATCGACTTTAGACGTCATAATCTGTACCTGACGATCGACATTATGCGCCAGAATCTGACGTTCATAGACGTCACATTCTGACGTATAAAGTCGATCCCCGCGCTGTAAGTAATATACACAAAACAATAATAGGGTAATAACATTGGGGATAAGAATAGGTATATTAACTTTAGGTCAACAAAAAATGAGGCGATGATTATGACAAATGTAAGCACTGATAATAAGAGTAAAGAAACAATAGCTAAGAAGCGTACCTTGATAAGTACACAAATGTTACTCAAAAAACAATCTGGACTATCATCATGACTAATATTATCATGACTAATATTACATTATCGCAATCGCAGTAAAACGGTATTCAAGGTTTCTTTACGAAATATTACGATATCGCAATCGCAGTAAAACAGTATTCAGAGTCCGTTTACCAAATCTATTTCTTGTCCACCAATGAATTTCTTTCTTATGCGATATGGTGATGTCCTGATGTTTGGCCAAATTATGATACAAGTCTGTCGTGGCACACTTTGGGAATCCACCCAGGAAGAAATAGGGTAAACACCGAATCGTGGTGTGATTACGAATCTGCCAAGAGATGAAAAAAGTCAACTATACTTGTGTAGGATATACTCCAGTAGACACAAGACGTTGAATCAATGTTGGCTTAACGTTGGACCAACGTTAAGTAAACATTTATTCAACGTCTTGTGTCTGCTGGGATATGATAGGGAGCTAATGAATTATTTATTCAAATCGTTCTGTACATTTACAAATTTTAGGTACACGAGAGGGAAACTATAGCTAATTGGGTAGCACTTTTTCAAGTGGTCCCCCACACATCACCTCAATATAAGTATTTGAGGCCTAAGAGGCTCACACCTTACAGGGGCGGATTTAGACCGGGTTCACAGGGTTCCGGAACCCTGTCAGCGTTTTCAAATCGAACAAATTACAGGGTTTGAGACTTAAAAAATTGTAAATTAATTGATTTTTTGGGGGATTGGAACCCTGTCACCGTTTTGTTGACAGCGTTCCAAAACCCAACTGATACCTATCCTTCGTTGCTGGTCAATTAGGCTGTTTCATTGATCTCAAAACGCTGTGACTAAGAGGTGTGAAAGGGTAGGGGGTGACACCGGCAGCAGGTGTAATTAACTTTCCGCCGAATCATAATGTACATTACTCTACAAAGCCAGAAGGCAGTATCTGCTTACTTGTAGGGCAGGTAGATACTGTATTTTGGCTTTGTACGGCAGTATTATCATAGGCCAATAAGTGCAAACTGGTTGTCATTGGGGGACATACTATTGCATAACATTCACACCACCCTTTGTTTATGAAGACTTCAATAAATTAAATACACCTAGCTTTGAAGGCGCTCTACACATTGAAATTGTAGTACGTTTGTTCTGTTTACCTTTTTTATACTTTTTGTACTGGTATAGATCTGGTAATTTTCGCGAAGTTTTCATTTTCGCGAAGAGAACAAATTAGGGAATTTGAGAAGCTTTGAGAAAGTTATTATTTTAATAGCGCTACCTATAATCGAAAATGACTACAGTGAGTTTTAACTACTGTCTCTATGAAGACTGAACAATAATATAGGCTACATACACATCTTATATCTTGTATATATTAGCCGATAGCGCGTGAGCGCGAAAACAAATAACTTAAGAATAAAGTACATCATCAATTTCTTCGGTTATTGATCATATCAGTCAGTGATTGTAACTTCTGATAACTAAACGATGGATGAGGGAAGTTTTAGCTTTCATGGCTGAGTAGGCTAAGTAACTCAGGCGTGAGAGCTGAAACACTAAGCGTCAGTGAAAGGTGACCTTCCACAACTCAGTCACTATAGGCTTATCTGGTAGGCCTAAATACCAAAGAAAAAAACAATTATTATTGAAAATAGTACACTTTACGAAAATTCCTTAAATAAAAAATTACCCTGAAAATTACCATACATATCCTATATATATAATAATGGTTGGAACCCTGTCAGATTTTTTTCTGGATCCGCCCCTGCCTTATTCCTTGGACGAGTGCTGTATTTTCCAATACCGCACTCAAATGAGCATCGTTTGCCTATCGTCTGGCCAAGCTGTACTCACAGACTTCGGGATGTAAATGGACTCTGCATACTTTTCGTGGCGGAACCTGGGTTTGATATGACGGTTATCTATGTTATGGGTCTACGGCCATTATACAGTCTTTATACGTCAGAATCTGATTATGACGTACAAAAACGGTCACTGCGCTGAAAGGGTTAATTTGAAATTACACACGACAACTGTCACAAGCAGCCCAGGAGGGTTCCCGGAAAATTTAAAAATCTAAGGATTCAAGTGATTCTTTCTTGAGCATATTTCGCGGTGTCTAGGGTGCAGCCATGTCTACATAATTATAAAATATGTGTAGCTTATTATTGACAAATATACTTTACCCCATTGTCTGTATATGTTTCTTCCCAGCACGGATTTTTGTAGTTACTCAACATTTTCAATTGTTTCTGTACATGTATACCAAAATGTATTTATTAACATTATCATTAACAATATATATGTAATAATAATAATATCACCAAGCTTAACAGATGCTTAGAACAACCCCTATTGCTGTACATTATTCGTTCTAGCTTAGAAATGCCACAGCCGCCCACATTAATATGTATATCTTACATGGCACATTACAATTTTTAAACAATAGATGGACTAATGGTGTCGGCCTAACCTATCGAAAATGTATTTATCCGTGGCGACATAGCACAATAGTGCGTACTGCCACGTATTATACAGATTATCAGCGTTGACTTGTAATGACCTGTAATATAGAATTTGAATTTTTGCCCACATGAAGTTGTGTCTCGCTGACGCTAACCACAACCTCATGTGGGCGAAAATTATTTGCATAATCATGTACAATTTGGATTAGAACAGATGGCAGTCAAGCAAATTTAGGCCTAATGTTTATTTCTCGTTCAAATTTTCTTGTTTGAAAAACACATAGAAAGGCTCGGAAACGGTTATAGACGCGATTAGCACTTTACCCTTCATATTCGGGTTTTCATTTTTTGTTAGCACATTAAGTACCACATTTTAAATATGTTAAAGATTCAATGTGACATCAACCAGCAAGATTTGAAAAGAGTTGACCTCCATTTTGTCAAATCTGAATAATTTTCACTCACTTGAAGTTGTGGATCGCGTCAGCGAGACACAACTTCGGGTGGGTGAAAATTCAAATAGAATAATTTGGCGGTTAAAGGGTTAACCCTTATAGAGCTGAAATGACTTGTAACAAACTTCGCAACCTAATGGGTTTTTAATTTTGAAATCATCATAAATGTCTTCGTTAGCTCTTTATGATTCATTTGAATACCTATGTTATGGGTCTACGGCCATTAGAAATATTTTTACTCTTACAGTGCGGTGATCGACTTTAGTCGTCAGAATCTGACGTCTACAGACGTCAGATTCTGTCGACTTAAGTCGATCCCCGCACTTTAAGGGTTAATGGTTAGTATACTGCCGTGCAATGATAAAGGCAGTAGGGCCTAACTAGTTACTTTTCAAGTGAGCAGTTACTGCCTTTTGGCTTTGTTGGACAGTATATCACATTATTGTGTGTAAACTAATAAAATCAGGTAATTTTCATTCGCCTTGAGATGGGAAGTGCTGAATAAATTGTGTGTGGATGCAACTGAGATTAAAAAACATCACTGGCTGTCAATACGAAAGTTAATACTTTTCTAATAGAAAATAGCTTTCTCACCGACAACTGACGAAATCCATTCAAATCACAAGGGTTGTCATCTATGTGTTTCCAAATATTATCAATGAGAGATGAATATCCCGTGTCTTTTTTGTTGCTGTTGTGGTTTACATAAACTTGAAACTCCAAGTTCCGCTGATAAAACAAATTTAGGAAATAGTCAAAGCAAAAAAACCAGATAGTTCTGCAAAACACACTTCACATGACATCAGTTACGTAGTCATGGTGACGCAGATAGTAAATACTCACAAGATTATATAATGTAAAGTTTGAAAATGCTTGTACTGCATGTTGTATTAACACGAAGCCGTAAAGACAGAGGATCACCAATTCAAGTAACATCTATTTTGTTAAAGCAATGACAAAATTTCATTGCTTTAACAACATTATTTTTGGTGGCCATACTCGCCACATAGGATAAGATAGTAACCAAAAAGCGAAAAAACGTTATTACTCTCTAAGGTACAGATATTTAATGGCAGAACTTAAACAGAACAGAAAATAAATTGCTGCAGGATATTTTTATTATTCATCAATGTGTTCTCTATAACCACAAAAAGATCTTAATGCATTCGAGTAATAGAGATTATTTCAAAACTGTCTTTCTTACTCTTCGTACTCTGCACACACGTGGGTAACGGCGTCGTTGTCTTTCCACTAAATAACTGACAGGGGTTGTTTTTAATATAATTTGGCAAGATTTTTAACCCCCGTACTATTTTCACTCACTTGAAGTTGTGGATCGCGTGAGCGAGACACAACTTCAAGTGGGTGAAAATTCAAATTATTTTTGGTGGGGGAAGGTATGGCCTTTTACTTGCGCCCAATCATGCAGTAATGATACATATAGTAGTGACTATATAAAAAAAAGTAGGCACATTCTTAAATTGATATTCAAATTTCTTCATAGGAGAGTGTTATTAATGATCACTACAATAAGCATGGCAAGTGATTGCATAGCGTGGGCTTGATGATCAAAGTCCATAACATTAAATGATTTCTAATAATCTTTGAAGCATCAATCAAAGCACTATTTTCACCGTGGTGAATTAAGCTGGATTTTTAAAGTCTTTATATATTCAAAAACTACAAAAAGATGAGTAATTATTTGCCACTTCAAGTGGTGGATCGCGGTAGCGAGACACAACTTGAAGAGGGATAATTTGAAGTAACCCTTTCAGCGTGGGGACCGACTTTAGGCGTTAGATTCTGACGTCTAATGTAGATCACCGTACTAAAAAACACTTTGATATCTTGCTTATTATAAAAAGGTCTAAAATAAAATAATAGCCTATTTGGGACACGTCACACTTAAAGGCATGCGTGGTCAAAATTGTTAAAATTGATTTTTTTCAGTGATTTGATAGCCGCGCCTTTCTATTATTTTATGGTACAAGTGTTCTGGTGAATGTGTTAAATAAGTGAAATAAAGAGGTGTAGGTTGGTCTCCCTGTGCTAAGATTCAGATAATACGTACTTGATATAATTCTATTTGATTACAAATTAATTATTAAATGAAATATTAAGTGAATCAATCAAACAGAAAATAATATTGTTCACATTTTATCAAGGAGGAACGTAATACACCATACTTTTATCACACAGTTAAATATTTCAACTTGAATTTTTCTAAATTAGTTGTTTGTACAAACTCGTCGTAAGAAGTTCTTTCAAGGCGAATCTTCGGCCCAAGTGAGGTATTCTATCCCTTAATTTAAATAACAACTGAATGACGGCGGTGATTGGCCGATCATGTGACAGGCTGAATCACTCCTCGATTGGTCGGGGCTAGAGTACTTCAATTGAGCCTCACTGTATCTATTAGCCTAGTTATTACAGTAAGTGGACTATAAAATCAATCACCTTAGAGTCGTAGTTCTTGTATAATGCTAAGCACAAGACGAATACCAGTACCGTGAAAAGTCTGCGAGCATGCTTTTTGAGCATGATGCTGTAAATAAAACATTCAAAAATATTTTTTTTGACATGAAAAAAATTAGTATCAGTTTATTGTTTAAAAATATTTATCATTCTTTTAATAAAAATATGTTTCCGTAGAAGTTGTACGTATCTTTACAAATCAACAAAAATATTCGAGTTTTATATAAATATAATATCTTTTCTTAGTTGCCTTTCCATCTATATAATACATGTTATATACTGTACTTTAATAAATACACAATACTAATATTAAAATCTAGTATTTTATCTAATTTGATATAATGGTACCATATGTCCGATGTACCAAATGAAGTCAACATACATTAGCATTATCATAATCATGCCAATATCCCTGAAACGGCAAAATCAAAGTTTTTTTTAATATTGACTTTCAGCGCTCTAAGGGTTGACTTACTTCCTGTGAAACTAAGAATTTGTCTTCTTATCTTTAATGGAATATCAATAGGATCGACAGTGATTAAAAAATTGGTGTGGTTTGGATTTTTTAATAACCTGGGGTTAAAATGTACAGTCTTTAGGGCTAAAGGGTACCCTTGAACATCCCTCATTTTAAGTACTTTGCTGCCACTGGACACTTCTACACCCACCCTAACAATTTTCTGGAGATATTGCTCTAACAAGCAGTCGTTTGAAACTTGGCTCCCAAACTATATGCTCCACCATTTTGTCCCACACAATATTTCATTTATCACTAGGGTTCATAAATTAACAAGGTAATAACCACTACAATGTTTGTATTTTATGTTTTGCATCATATGATAGCATTACTGTTGCAAAAATGTTTAAAAATATTCTCTGGATATATGTTTAGTGCTTATTCCCAAAGTCAGCCAAGCAAAATATTATAGTTTCATTACAAAGGCGTGTGTAAATTATTGACTTCTCCAATACAGTACGCCGATTTTCCTTCATTTATATATCGTTAATATTCACATATTCTTATATGTATTTATTTTATTTACTTAAAAATAAACTTACTTTGTATTTTGGTGATGATGTAGCTCAGAATGAAGTTGATGGCGCCTTTTAAATATCATGCAAATCAATCTAGCACATCAGTTAACACTCGATCTTTTAACAGGAATGACACCGGCGTAGATAAATACAGGTACAGACAAAAATAACCAGATACAATCACATAGCGTAGCAGTCTGCGACAGTACATGTATGTAGAAGTGGGGCATTAACAGCTCTGGGATTTGCATGAGCTAGTGTGAATCTAGTAAACGCGATGTATGCGTCCACTGCGGGCCCACTGCAGTCAGCCAAAGCATACCCTCCCCATCTGGTTCCAGATAGTAAGCACTACATTATTCTCGTACGAGTTACGATAAATCGTAGGCTTCGGATTGGTCGAGATGGCCATCTCGACCAATCCAAAGCTTACGATGTACCGTAACTTGTACAAGAACGAGCTGAATCATGTGAGCCGTACTACTTACTAGAGCTTGGGGTAGGTTAATACACACCTAAAGGCCCTATCACACCTTGGCGATCACTGTCAACGATCGCGTAACGCACGGAAAAATATTAATAATTATTGAAAACACTGGCGATTGATAGACTTTCATGATCCAGAACGATTGACCAGCGTTCATAAGCGCATGAGTAGCGTTAGAGTAACGTGATTATGTTCGAGTGACGCATCTATAACGCACTCGACGATTGCGAAGCGACCGCCAACGTGTGCTCGACGTTCCGCAACGTACAGTTACGATCACATGACGTATCTTTAAAACCATAACGTCCTACTGCAGTATTAATTGGTTTGAGTAGATATCTAGCGGCAAATTTATCTTTTTAAATATGTTAACCAATCAGACAATTTGAATTGTCAAATGAAGTTTTGTCAGCCAGTTTAGCAGTGTTTTGGTATATAAGTTATTTTTATTAGACAACTTCTCGTGTTAAAGGCATATATAGCATAGATATAAATTTTAAACATGTTATTATTTATAAATGCGCTGAACTTTTATAAAGATCGATACATTTGAAGATATGTTGTGTATCATTTCCAATAATTTATTACTTTAAGTGATTCACCAGGAAGTGTTATTTATATATATTATATGTATATGCGACTGAGTAACGCTCCCCTAGCGTGTACAGCGACTGAGTAACGCTCCCCTAACGTGTACAACGATCGAGTAGCGACCACCCAACGCTCATCTAGCGTCTCCTCTCACACGCTGGTGTGCGTTGAAAGTTTTGAACCTGTTCAAAACTCTCAGCGTTCATCAGCGTTCATCTGCGATCAGCAACGCTCGCTAAACGCACACGGCGATAACATAACGATGGTCCAGCGATAGTCAGCGTTCGCCAGCGCTCGACAGATTTTGTCGTGTGTTACGCGATCGTTAACGCTGATCGCCAAGGTGTGACAGGCCCGTAAAAGGTGATCTATCACCCCTTATATGATATGAATAATTATGTCCTTATATGGGGTCACATGATAGCCAATCACCCCATATAAGGAAACACTTGTGCCCCATCTTGTGGCAACTTTGATTTATCTGTCACAAAATTATTCATATTATATAAGGGGTGATAGATCACCTTTACGGCCGCCTTTCCATGTGTCCGGCAAACGGATCCAGCAATCGTATGAAATTGGCATTCCATGTGTCCGACAACTCGATTGGCCCGGTCCGACAAACTTGTATCCAGAACTGAGATTTCTTTCTACGCCATTATGTGTACTGAGGGGTTTCCAGTTTAAAACATTGTTAATTTTTAAGCATTATATACAGTGATATAGTGAACAGTTTAAAAAAATTACACTTTCGACATCAACTTGCTTTTTCTCACATATTTGACAAATTGAAACCACTTTGACTTATTGCTTCAAAGCTTTTCGGTATTATTAAATCTAAAAAATGTGTAATTTTGTGTTGTCCCATTGGTCAGTGGCTGCAACAACACGTGGAAAGCAGGAAAAGACCTCAATGAATGACGTCACAAGCTAACTTCCACCCGACAAAACGGGTGTCCGTTCTAGAAAAATCCAACAATGTTGGATATTTAATCGGACGTCCGTTTTGTCGGATAACAAACCGGACACATGGAATTAGCTCAATACTTTCATCTAAGCTGGAAATAAACGAGAAACAAACGCACCGACAAACGGAAGATAAATCGGACATATAGAATTGCGGTCTAAGGCCGCTATTCCGTTTTTTTTTCCAGTTTAGATGATGGAAAATATTTTTCTTAAAAGCATCCAATATTTATTTACAAACTGTCCTTCAGGAAATTATTTGTTTCATGAAAATTCAGTTTCAAAATATTTATTTCAGAAATACTCCAGCCCCGCCTGTAGATTGAATGGTACTCTCCTTAGAATGGCCGAAATATTTTTTTTGGGTTGTTTTGATTCATATCAATATACCTTGTTTTGAAGGACTATAATTTAATGACAGACTTTGTAGACCGTGGGCCACCCGTAACCCCCCCCCCCCCCCTGGGGATTTTTCACGGTGGTTATTTTTGAAGACTCTGAATATGGACCTATTGAAATCCGGTTGTTTGCATTTGAGCTGCTGGGGCTAAATATGCTAAAATATGCAAATTAGGCAGCCATTACCGAAAATCCAGTTTCAAGCAATATCTCAGCAACTAATCAAGTTAGAATCCTAAAAACAATGTCTATCATACGGTTTTCATGGTCAACGAATGCAATAAAATATATCTAATTAGGATCAGAATAATAATTTAGCATAAAATATGAAAATTAGGCAGCCATTACGCAAAATCCAGTTTTGAGCAATATCTCAGAAACTAATCAAGTTAGAATCCTAAAAACAGTGTCTAGCATACGGTTTTCATGGTCAACGAATGCAATAAAATGTATCTAATGAGGATCAGAATAATAAATTTGCAGAAAATATGCAAATTAGACAGTCATTTATTACCGAAAATCCAGTTTCAAGCAATATCTCAGCAACTAATCAAGTTAGAATTAAAAAAACAGTGTCTATCATACGGTTTTCATGGTCAACGAATGCAATGAAACATATCTAATATATATCTAATTAGGATCAGAATAATAAATTAGCATAAAATATGCAAATTAGGCAGCCATTACGCAAAATCCAGTTTCAAGCAATATCTCAGAAACTAATCAAGTTAGAATCTTGAAAAAATGTCTACCCTATGGTTTTCATGGACAGAGATTGCAATAAAATATGTCTTATCCACATCATGAAAACATATTAGCATAAAATATGCAAATTAGCTAGTAATAAGTATTATAGAAAATCTGGTTTCAAGCAATAGGGGCCTATATCAAAGACCAAACAACCAAAGAGTAAAACATAAAATATCTACCTTCCTATTTTTGTGGTCAACCTTTCATCTGAAAACATTTCAAGAGTTCCGAAATGTCCACATTACATGTAATATATAACATTTCAACTGGTAATTGTGTACACACATGTAGTTAAGTCGTTGTGAAATAGAAATTTGTGTAAAAAGACAAAACTGAAAGACGTATTATCACCACACACGACCTCTCAAGCCCCTTGACCTCTCAGCTAATACCCAAGACCAGTTTAAACGTTTATTTTTCATATTTTGATCTTTTAATACAGCAGTAGACCCTACTTTGTTTTCTTTACTATACTAGGGTAACCCTATAACCCAGATCTCGTGGAAATTACCTTTAATTAAAATGACATATATTTACTGTATAATTATTTGGGTTTTGGCAACTATACTTATACGATAATACCAAAATGTGTTTTTTATTGTGATTTTCTTACTTGGAATTTTTTATGGTTTCCAGCATGGTACCTTAACCTATAGTTACATGATTGTCCGATTATACATACATAATGTGACCAATAAAATAAGCATGTGCCTGTAGCATTTTTTTTATTACATTCTGGTGCCAATTCAGAAGTGTGGGCTTCTTAATTATAGTTCAAATAATATGCAATAATATGCAATAATTTAGAACCTAATATTGATAAAAGGTTGCCCACATATCCTGCTAAGCTAGTTATCAAGCATCGAAATATGAATATTAGGGATATCAACATGTTTATTAGGGATATCGGGAATTAAAAATAAACACATCGCCCGAACATATCGTGCACCTTCTGATTGCCAGAAAACTATGGCGTTGGTTTTTTTTCAGACAAAAATGAACATGGGTTTGCATAATTATTAGAAAGGTTACGTACACTATGCATACTAGCTGCTGCTAACAAGGTATCTAGAATATTAATAAAAGAAAAATAATGTTTACACCTATTTATCAGCACCTAGCGTTGCACCTGCTAATTATTAATCAGTGATATTATGTCGTCAAAAAGGCTATCATTTTTTTAAGCCCATCGTGATTTCTGAGATTCTTTTATGCCCATACCTTCTAAATGCCACTGACATGATGAAACTATTATTTTATCACACCTTGGTTAAATATAACTGACCTGTAATATAGGAGTTAATTGGTTATTACATGTATGATGTGATAATAAACCCATATTTGTTCATTAAAGTTAATTTTTTTATTTACATAACATCTTCTACTGACATAACTAGGGTGATTTTAATATGTAATCTTTGGGATAAATAACTAGAGTTTAACAAATAGATGCAACCAGTCTTTTCTGATATTAAATTTACTGTGTAAAATGACCCAATAATTGTTCTTGTCCTAATATCTTGAGTGCAAACTAGCAGATATTAAATAAATATATAATAAGTTGTCTAAAAATTATTGTCTTTTAAAATCCCGCCCATGGGGAGGGGGTAGGGGACATTTTTCATGTATGGTTTTCATATACACATAGCACGGAAGACGTGTACTTTGAGATTTAAAGGGATTATATATTGTAATGAACCCAATATTTGTTATTTTTTTTTCATTTTCACTTCACGTAACATCTTCTAGTAACATAACTAGTTTTTATCCCGTGGAACACATACCTGGAGTTAAAAAACAATCATGTCTTGTAGGAAATTAAATTTACCACTTAAAATTCAGGGAGTACATATGTTTGATGAACCGATATTTTTTACATCCCCAATATTTTGAGTGCAAACAAGCAGATATTTTATAGATAAATAATAAGGTGTCCAAAAATTATTGTCTTTCGAAATCCCGGCCATGGTGAGGGGGTAAGGGATGTTGTTTATTTCTGGTTTTCATATACACATAGCACAAAAGACGTGTAATTTGGGATTTAAAAAGTCATTATATATTATAGTGAGCCCCATTTTTGTTAATCTATTTTATTTTCTTGTTACATAGCATCTTCGAGTAACATAACTAGTGTTTATTCCATGGAACACATACCTGGAGTTAAAAAAACAATCACAGCATGTCTTCTAGGTAATTAAATTTACCGCTTATAATTCAGGGGGTACATATGTTTGATGACACGTTATTTTTTTCCAGCCCAAGTATTTTGTGTGCAAACAAGCAGATATAGAACAGAAAAACAATAAGGTGTCTAATAAAATTATTGTCCTAAAAAATCCCGCCTAGGATGAGGAGGGTGGAGAGGGTTTTGTTTATCTGGTTTTCATATACACGTAGCATAGGAGGCGTGCAATTTGGGATTTAAAGGGTTATTACATGTATTAATAAACCCCATATTCAAGGGGGTACATATGTTTGATGACCCAGTATTTTTTCCCTTGAGCAATATTTTGAGTGCAAACAAGCCGATATTGAATGTATATTGAATAAGCTGTCTTAAAATTATCGTTTTCATATATCTCACCCTTGAGGAGGGGGGGGGGGTGTGGGGGGGGGGGGGGTAAAGAGGGTTTTTATATTAGATTGTCATGTAAACGTAGCAAGCGATATGTGGAATTTGGGATTTAAAGGGTTATTACATAAAATTATATTAATGAACCCCATATTATTTTTTTATTATTATTCTCGTCTCACATAGCATCTTCTTGTAACATAACTAGTGTTTAATTATTAGAATAAATACCCGCAGTTGAAAAAAAAATATATAACATGCCTTTCAGTAAATTATATTTACCGCTTAAAATTCAAGGGGGTACATATGTTTGATGACCCAGTATTTTTTTTCGTCGCAATATTTGAATGCAAACAAGCAGATATTTAATGGATATTGAATAAGCTGTCCTGAAATTATTGTTTTCAAATATCTCGCCCTTGTGGAGGGGGGTGGAGAGGGTTTTCAGATTAGATTTTTCATGTGAACGTAGCAAGCGATATGTGGAATTTGGGATTTAAAGGGTTATTACATATATTAATGAACCCCATATTATTTTATTTCTTTTATTTTTGTCTCACATAGCATCTTCTTGTAACATAAGTAGTGTTTAATTATAAGAATAAATACCTGCAGTTGAAAAAAATATACACAACATGACTTTTATAAAATTAAATTTACCGCTTAAAATTCAGGGGGATGCATATGTTTGAAGACCCTGTATTTTTTTATGCCCCAATATTTTGAGTGCAAACAACCAGATATCGAATAGTCATATAACATGGTGTCCAAAAATCACTGTCTTCAAAAATCCCCAGGGGGGGGGGGAGGGTTTTCATATCTGGCCCATGGACTATTGGCGGAGTATTTACAAATTGAGCTGTCACTAAGGAAAAAAAACAGTTTTCCAGTGTCACTCATGTTCGCAAAGTTAAAATTTTCTTTAATACATTCTAGAAATATCGCGCCTGGTACACAATATTAAACGAAATATTATTTCGTAAAAATGAAATAAAAAAAGTCTCCACAATTAAAGTCCGTTTATCAGTGTTTATGGGCTCCGCACGTCACAGAGCCACGAACGAACACAACATTTATATAACTTATACAAGGAATGAGATGAATCAATGAGTTTTCAATGAAAACTCATTGATTCAGCTCATTCCTTGTATAAGCTATACATTATGAAAACATAATGTTCTCAGGCATGGCTGACCTTGTGGCATTATCGAAAATAGGCCATCAGAGAAGGGAATAGCCCATATAAAAAGTTGACGTCAGCTAAACAGACATGTTAGAGGTTTATTGACCGTATTAATTTAGGTCTGACGCTTAGGCCTATACAGAGTAGCCGGTAAACATGGCTTAGACCTATTTTTGATTTATTGTTATTAATAGTAATAAAAATGTCAGCTTTGTGGTTATTCGAGATCCTTGTGAGAATTCAAGCCGGCTTTTTGGCTTCGCCTCGGAACTTCAATTATTATCACAAACACTACCCCATCACATAAAAAGGGGAGTTCGATTCATTCCGTTTTCAATGAGAAATGACATATTTTATCTTGTATCTACAAATATGTTAATTTAAGATGTAAAATGAAATATTGCAATTATGTTTTGTGACGGGACAGTTCGTTGCTAGAGACCAAGCCGGTGGTCATCATCAACAGATATGAGGGCGTAGTTACAGCACTTAAAATTTGGCTGTCGCAGTCGAGTGGCAGTTTATCTGTCACGAAACTCCTCAGTTATCTAATGCCTTCGAAGAGGTTATGTATGTTCAGTCAATGAATAATTGGGATTTACAAGGGTTCATCACAGTTTGCAGTTCTTAAAGCTGTATGTGGCTAAGCTACTTAACCTACTGAACGGAAAAGGTAATCATAGCACAACACTATGTCAAGTTCCACATGACCTAGTCACTAAAACTTTTGTAGACAAAGAAGTGAAAGCAAGGCTTTTAAATGCTTATTGTATATTGGAAAAAAGCTTTTTTACAAATAGATTAAAACATTTCCTTAACGAAACCAAAACTATGTCTAATAGTGGGTATCTTGCTATATCGGAAGAAATGCACATCATAACATTAATAGTCCTGAGGAAATGTGGTAATAATTATTTTTGACTTCATATAAAACGTTAGTTCATTTGATAACTTGATGGATTTTAATCCTTACAAAGAGTAATTAAAAATTTCTTTTCTGCAAATTTGTCAGTTTATTTCAAGACCAGTCTGCATGTATAATGCGTTATCTAAAAGAGGGGAGCGGTATACTTACCAAAAGATAAAGATATGTGTGCTCCTGTCACGGCCATGTGGTACCCAATTCGGCTTTCTACGGGCTAATATATTTACCCCTTTACCATGTCTTGCTTTCGTTTTGATCACGCTACAATGTCTGCATAATTATTTAAAAATCATACTATAGCCATCAAAACCATCCACCTATATCTATTTGAGCAAAAGCTATATAGGCCCATTATGTGGCCGCCATTATGGTTTTAAACATCTTGATCATCTCTAAAAATATTTTCTGATCATATCGATCCGTGTACCTGAAAAACCTGTGATAGACAGCAAAATCATCGATGTATCCTAATTAAGGCAAAGGGTATACACATTTCTTGCACGGTCATGTTTCTGTGATGGTTATTTTGCTTGTCTTGTGGCGGCCATCTCGGTTCTTACTACATAAACCATCTTTAAAGTTGTTTTAAATGACACAAACATGGGTCACATGCCGAGGTATAGTGAATAGTATTCATTCTCTAAAGCATGGTAATGCTCCGGGTCAAGATGGGATTGTTGCTAAAATGTTAAAATAGTCTGTGGCTATTAAGACTCCTTATTTACATATTTTATATAATTATATTCTAAGTACAGATGAATATCCCACAGAGTGGTCTTACGCAATTATTTGCCCATTATAAAAAAAACATCCTGATAATTATAGAGGGATTTCACTGCTTTCATTATTGAGTAAAATATTTACTTAAATATTACTAGATAGATTTAACAAATGGCTTCATATAAATAATCTTATTCAAGAAGAACAAGCTGGACAGTGGTTATAGAATGGGTTATTCTACAACAGATAATGTTTTCAACTGGCAGTCAGTAATAAAAAATACCTGGGTAAAAAGAAGGGGCGTTATTATATTTTATTTGTAGACTTTACGAAAGCTTTTGACGGTATTCCACATTCACACCTGTGACATAAACTTATTAACCCTTGTCCTGCTGAATTGTTTCACTTGTATTTTTCGTCATTTGAAGCTGGAATTGCTAACGCAATTTCCAGCTTCAAATGACGAAAAATATTACTATTTATGAAAAATAGACATGTCTAAAATTAAATTATTGGATCAACAAAGCGTCTATTAAAAACAATTTTTTCAAAATTAAGTGATATTTTTATTGATCTAAAACATCTTTTTATATATCCGGGTCTAGCAGGACAAGGGTTAAAAGTGGACTGCACTGCAGAATGTTACAGGTGATTAGAGGTATGTATACAAACTTGAAGTCATGTGTCAGAACGCCAGAAATATCAACTGAATATTTTTCATGTGAAATGGGTACAAGACAAAGATGTATCCTCAGTCCGGCATTGTTTGCGTTTTATACTGGTGAATTTGTAAATATGTTACAGGCTGAAAACTGTAACGGAGTATATATAAATGAAGATTTTAGTAATCAGATAATTTTGTTATATGCCAACGATATCACTGTCGGTAGTGATACAGTTGGCAGGCTACAAGATATAATACATGTTTTATTTACATACAGTAAAATGTGGCATCTTCTAGTCAATATGAGAGAGAGAGAGAGAGAGAGGGATTGTAAAAAATAATTAGAAATGGTATTTTGGCAAAAAAATAGCAATTGTTCCTAGTTATAAATACTTAGGTATCGTCTTCTCTTCAACTTTGAAGTGGTATCTGACAACCAATGAATTGTGTGGCCGCGCCAATAAAGCTTTGTACAGTTTATATAAATATACTACCAATAAACGTACCCTTAACACTATTTGATAAAATGGTGCTGCCATTATTACTTCATGGATCAGAGATATAGGGTTATAGAGATTGTGAAGCTGTTGAGCGTGTTCATTAGAATTGTGTAAACGTTTGCTGGGAGTCGGTAGCACAACATCAGATGTTGCTGTACTTGGTCAATTAGGACGTAGTCCACTTGCCATGCATTATAAGAGGAGGTTTGTTAAATACTGGTTAAAAGTCGTAAAGCTCCCTGATCATAGAAAACCAAAAGCTTGTTATAAGATGTTGAAAAACAAATGATGTGAAACTTTTGTGACAGACTTTCGGATTTAATTTTGTTTGGATGCAACCAGGGGTGGGAAATGAATTACTTTTTCTAGAGATATTTTATTCCAGGTTAACAAATTATTACTTGAAAAAATGGACACACGACAAAGGCAATAGCAGTAAATTATTAATATATCACACTTTTAAATCTGAATTGGAAACCGAAAGATATCTATTATTGAGGTTCAAATTGGAACTGTCTATCTAGTCTGGCTCGTTTCAGATGTTCAAATCATACATTAGCTATTGAAGAAGGTAGACACAATGCTATTAAGAAAATAGGCTAAGTAAATTCTGTGATAGTTTACATGTATGTGTTATAGAAGATGAATTCCATTTCTCAAATGTCCATAGTTTAATGAGTTAAAGAGATAATTATCTTCGAAATGTAATTACTGGTTGTACTTTATATAACTTTTTAGAACTTATATGTCCCAACGATATTCAGTTTTATTAAATATTTCATTGTTTGTTAAACATTGCATGAAAAAAAGACACGAATGGCGAAATATGTATTATCTCTTTTAAACTGTTCGAATGTGTTATTTTATTATGTACTTTGAGCTAAGGCCTTCAATACTAAATGAACAACTTTAGTTACATCTGAAGCCCCTATGGTAGACACTAATATATGCTACTTCCAGTTAAAATTATAAACATTTCCTACTATGTCATCACACCCTCTCCGATTTTGTTTGTCAGATGGCCGCCATTTTGGTTTCTGGAATCTGAAGTATCTACAATGGTTTCTAGATGATGCCACCAGGTTATGTGTATAAGAAAATCCTATGCTAGACAATAGAATCTCCCTCTATTCTGTCTAAACTGATAAAATATGCTTGACACGAATTTTGTTTTGACTTTGTCGAATGACGGCCATCTTGAATTGCATCCACAATAAAATGTTGAACAACTCTCTCTGGCCCCACAACTAGTCGAAATCGAAAATTGTATCAATTGATTGTTTTGACCCTGCACAAATGGCAGTCATCTTTGATTTTACTCGCAATGTAATAACTAAAGTACTTTCTGACCCTGCCCCTATGTCAGACATGCATGGAAACCCTATGGTACACACCAAAATGATGATTTCGCTTCTATTTTGTAACAAATGATATCAATTTACTGCATGTTTCACCTTGCACAAATATCGGCCATCTTGGATTTTATTAACTATGCAATGTCTAAAGTACTTTCCCAGCGGGCAAAAGACGTAAAAAAAAACGTTGAAAAGACGTCAGGTAAGCATGTTGAAACAACATTGAAAAAACATTGTATTTGTTACTTGTTTCAACGTGACAATTTCAACATATTTCCAACGTTAGACTTCCACATTGTTTCAACGTCACAATTCAATACTGTTTCCACGTCAGACGCTCACATTGTTTCAACGTAATATTTCTTCATTGGCCCAACATCTGGCTTCTATATTGTTTCAACGTCATATTTACAAATTGTCATGTAACGTCATGCTGCTGCATCGCTTCAACGTCATATTTACACATTGTTCCAACGTCAGACTGACACATTGTTTCAACGTCATGTTTCTACATTGTCTCAACATTATACCGTCACATTGTTTCAACGCCATTTTTCTAAGTTGTCTCAATGTCATACTGCCATATTGTTTCAACGTCATATTTCTACATTGCCACAACGTCAGACTGCCACATTGTTTTTTATTTTTTTAATTAAAAATATCCTTTTAAACCACCTTTCTTCTCTCAGTTTTCTCCTTGGTCATCCAACCTGTGAACATACAAATAACGTTACATTTTTATTTGATTACAAATATCAGGGCGCTGACGGAATTCGAACCGCTTTATATATTTTTCGATTTATCAAGAGTCGCTCGCCTTATCGATTTGGCCACGGCGGGATATGCCAATACTGTGTAAAAAATATAAATAGAGTTCATAATTATGTGAGCCACTCAGTGACTGATTATGCAACAGTACAACCCCCACCTAGTGAGTATTAACAAAGCTCTTATTCATGTAATCGACCGAATCCATTAAAATAATAATCCAGCCTGTTTTCCTTGAACTCATTCATAGTTCCAGAGGGGAGCCAGCGCACCCCCCCCCCCTGTTCAGGGTCCCCAGAAAACGACCATATTTCGGCCGAAATATAGTCATTTGAGGCCTTAGATTTCGTGTATCATACAAAATGTAGGCTATTTATACGGATGGTAATGAAGGGGGGAGGGTAGCCTACAGTAGAAACTCTTTGCAAATCTTTGTTACAAGCAATCTATCTCCAGATATGTTCTATAGATACCAGAGATGAGCGCTAGGGCGGATAACAATTTTTTACAGTCCTGGAAAGTGTTCAAAACTGGAAAACAAAATGGCCGCCAAATTCACTATGAAATGTACTATTATTCCATATATCCCGAACCCCTATCGTCAATAACACTTGCATATCTACATTTTCAATGTGGTAATCTATCCAAAAGCAATCCATTGTGTTTATTTAAAGCGATTTAATCATGTGCAGCTATTTTATTATTAGTTATTGCAAAAATCACAAGCGATTATTAGTGAAAATCTAGCTTTTCGCTAGATTTTATCAAATATTCACGCTGTTGTTACCATTATCATGTTTTAACCATGTTTTCATGGTCAGTAATATATTTAATTATGATTTTAAAATTATTTCATGGATATTTTGTAGCATATTACATCATGTTATGCAAGTATTATCATAATATTTAATATATTAAGAGCCACCAGTCACATATTATCAGTAATGCTGACGTCTCAAATTCCCAGATTAAATAGAAAAAAATGGCAAATTATATACCTAAACAAATTAGGAAACTGCTTGGGCAATATGAGGCATATGTTGCTTTGACACGGACATCAATCGGTATGCGGCGCCAAAAATAGGATTTGCTGGTAGGGTCTTTACCCACAGGAGGAATTGACATAAACGAACACATAAAAAAGAAATCGCCTTCAAAAGCTCTCTGAAGCACGACGGTAGGCACCCGCTCTTTGTTGTGTATAAGAGTTTAAATTGCTGTTGATATTTTAGTGACATGTGAGAAGATCTCCTTGATAGTAGACGTGTGGCAGCTACAACACGTCAATGATCGAAATGTTTTTTTTCTTACACAGTCGTATTGGTGAAGTAATCATATAGGTACAAATTTGATGAAAATGAATGTGTCAGATATCTCAGAGATCCATAATTATTCGCTGTTGTTGAACTCTATTGTTGAAAGCTTGTGTAGATAAAGATTCGTCATCCCTTCACTCGACTGAAGGGTGTGTGCTCATTTCTTCAAATGATATTTATATATTACCCAAGAGTTCATACACCTCCACAGGTGAGTATGGTGGGTGAATTTATTACATGATATTTACACGACAAAAGTGATTACAATGAGCATTATATATGTGTTGATGTTTTAGAAGATTGCATTGATGACGATAAGGACGTGATAATGACGCTCACACTCTGTATCGCTCGAGACATTGTATTTACAACACATATAATTAATGCATTTGTACCAAAATAAGTAGATATTGGGTTAGACGATTCAGCAGAATACACGATCATAGTCTGTTGCGATGCTTCATTTCAGATCATTGGCATGAAGATGAGTAGATTCTAGCTAGAAGATGCGCCTTCATCGGTACCTACCTACCAACTAGAATTTTCCTGATTACTCTGGAATTTTCTTGTTGGTCTGAAGGGTTTATTCCCCAGAGCCTACACAAAATTGTCTGAAACTGAGCTATACGGCAGCAACGTAGGCTCGCTCCATCCCAGACTGGTGTCCCATAGACCAATGGCAAATCCACAGACTTTGATTGAAGCATCTATAAATTGTCCATGAACTTCAACAGGCTATTGGCAGGAGAAACTTTGTTCTCAGAGGAATTGCTCATTATGAGTGAGTGACTATTGCTTTACGTCGCCTTGTGTGCATTATCAGAATATGATATATTATGTCAATATCACGACAGGAGAAATGGTGGCTATCATTTTAAGCAATACTGCACACTCCATGTTTTTTCAAAAAGTTGATATTGATGTAACGCACAACCACGATGACCAATATCCGACATGGTCGGAATCAGAAATCAGTATCTCAGTTTTGATCCACAGCCGACTTTTTGTCCCGAGGAGAAATCGTGTTTAAAGGTCGATGTAAAAGAATAATCATATTCATTGAATCATTTTTGCATTTGTCGTTAGGCCCTATGGTGTGCATTTGATCCCATCATGCTCAGCTTTCAATGAGGGATGCAGTACTGTTGAAAACAAATATGGAAATGGTGCCCTTATTAAATGTAGCGACTGGTACAACACAGCAATAATGAATTGCTTGGTCAAAATAAAGTAATCTTTGATGACCAACCTGCTTATGACAAGAGATCCAGAGATCGAGTTGCGGACTTGTAGTGGCCTCTTCTAGAAAAGTATTACAGTGTTATTGTTGTGATATGTGACTCCAATGTAGTTTGTGAGAGTTATCAGATAACACATGGAACGATGGAAGAATTCGTGCTAAAGCCAGTATGTTTACCAAATCAACACAAGCACGCATCCATGCCAAGTCTGACTACAAAGTCCTGAGATGGCATAATCTGATAATACGCTGATCAATAAAGCATTCTAGTGTCATATTGGTTTCAACCGCTATATCTTCAATAACGTTCAATAATGAGCAATCCATTGATTAGGAGCCCACACAAACTATGTGATTTGTCACAACTAACATGATAAGAGCTTACAACAATCTTTATCCTAACTGGTAGTGATGCTTAATAGAATCTGGACACAGGAATAAAGATATTGGAATGGCTCTACATACATACGGACCATTATAAACTTCATCCTTGTGAGTATCTACATGTGTATAAATGTGCGCATTTTCAAAACACTACTCTTGTAGTGCTATGGTATGCTTGGCTTCCTTAATAACACGCGAAATGTGTACTTCACTGATCTAACAACTTGTGATTATAGCCCATGCAATAAAAGACGTGATGAGTACTCAAAATCCAGTAGTGTAGATGAACTGTAACCGTAATACACATATTAATATAAATTTAGTGCCCACAACTTTTGTTTAAGCCAAACAAAGAGACTATCAATTATTTTAATGATTCAATAATATATAAAGACAAGAATGTGAAAGCTGACATGTCTCATTAGTATAGCATATTCTAAGAGAACATCAATCTCAAAGCTGTATGATATATATCAGCGATACTTACACATGAACTTGTGTGTGTGCCTTTGTCATTAGCTAAAAGTGAGGCAATCATGAACTCACCATCCAAAGCAACGTCTATTGTGACTGTCAGTGAAGATATTGACCCCGTCCAAAATGTTCCTGACTCTGTGTCAGTGTCTGTATCTTGATCGATGGACATGAACTGGATATGGACAGGAGATAATATGGAGACATCGAGCTAATGTATTGAGATAGGCTTATGCAAAACTTCAGCCAGACTAGTATGCCACTGTTGAGTTACCAATACATTGTCTTGTCTTGCACAGATAGTATGTTACTTCTCATTTGGGGAATTATTTCATGAATGTGGATACAGTCATGATGTTATGTTTCAGGATATTCCAGACAAACTAGTGCAAGGTAAGAGAAATAGTTTTCTTGGTGTTTTAATTTCATGTACGCCTACACTATGTACTGGCAGATTGTGACGGCACATCCTCTTCCAAAAGTTTTGGAAAGCAATCAACCTGAACTATCTTCAAACAGAGCCCTCTGCTATTTGATCATGTTGAAGGTGTTGGCCATTAATGTTGAGGATGTTTGTACACATCACTAAATAATGCACATTTACAAGGAAAGTTGAAGCACTAGTATAACTATACTAAACAAAATATGCAATCATGATGGAATATTATATGAATATTGCTTTACGTCGCTTTCTGCACAATCATAGCAATATCGCGACACATAATGCAATAAAGGTGGAACATTATTTAGTGAGATATTGGAATATAATAAATGACTGACTATACTTTTGATAACAGAACACTATCACGCCATGGGACTGCTCTCTCCCCCACAGACACTGCCAAGTACAGATTATCTCACCTATAAAATTCACTGTATGATAGTCGTCAGCCCATTATGTCAGAGTTGTAACCATATCATGTTCCGTGATTGGTCGGTCTCAGTGTGCAAGAGATGGGGCGTGACGAATTGGTAGAGCGCCTGACTGCCTTGCCAGTCATGTTCGAAACCAGCTAATCCTACTTGGGTCTATCAGAGAAATATCAGTGTTTCTCCACTCTCAATGTAACTAGAAGATTACACTAATGGTTGAGACCAGTTTGAGACCATAGTCAGGTTGAAAAACATGTGATTTAAGGCTGACCTGGAAAAAAATGACCTAGTTGAGATTATTACTTTTTTGAGTTCATATGGTCCCCTAGTTGAAATTTCCTGAGGGTGTGCAAAAATTCAGCCGGTGGCTTTTTTTTAATTTGCATAATTATGCTAATTAGCATAATCATTAGATGATTTTCGAACTTTTTTGTATTTCAACACAAAAAGTCGTGTAATACCTCATTTGCGGCTGATTTGAGGGCGATGGTGTCATTTCTGGACGTGTTTTGAAATTTAGAGGTCATCTAAGTCTTTTTTGTTATACACTTCAAGGTCAAAAGCTTAATTTCAAGGTCAAATGAGATATTTTAACAAATAAAGCCAATGACAAGTGTAATACCTCTTTTTCGATTATTTTTTACTAGCAAATCCATTTCTGGTATTATCTTGGTTATTCAAGTTAAATTTCAAGGTCAAAGATCAATTCCAAGGTCAAATGCGAAAATATGATTTTTATGAAATACAAATAGCAACAAGTTACTAATTCATTTTGTGTGTGTGTTTTGACTGGTACAGAGTCATTTTTGAAGTAATTTGAGGGCGTTGAGTCCATTTTTTAATTTGTGCTAAATTCACTGAAAGGTCATCTAGTTGTTTTTCCTATACATTTTAAGGTCAAAATCTCAATATCAAGGTCAAATATGATATTTTAACTAGGGACAAGTGTAATACCTCTTTTTGGCGTAATTTTGACTAAATAATCCATCTCTAGTACTATTTTGATCATTCAAGGTCATCTTAAAAAATTCAAAAAACGAATTTTCTTAATTAGCATAACTATGCTTATTAGCATAATAATTAGATGATTTTTGAACTTTTTTGTCATTCAGCACAAACAGTCATGTAATACCTCATTTTCGGCTAATTCGAGTGCGCTGGTGTCATTTTTGGATGTGTTTTGTCACTTAGAGGTCATCAAAGTTATTTTTGTCATACATTTCAAGGTCAAACTCATAATTTAAAGGTCCAATAAGGTATTTTAACAAATACAGCTAGGGAGAAGTGTAATACCTCTTTTTCGTGTAATTTAGACTGACAGATCAATTTCTGGTATTATTTTGGTGATTCAATGTCATCTGCAAGGTCAAAGGGCAGTCCCAAGGTCAAAATGCGAATCGTTTTATCAAATTTTATGCGAATAGCAACAAGTTAATAATTATATTTGTGTGCGTGTTTTGAGTGAAAGAGCCAGTTTTAGTAGTAATTTGATTATCCAAGGTCACATACAAGGTCAAAACGCAAATCTATATAGACAGACATGTTTATGAAAAGTATGTAGGCCTATGTATATGAAATTGGGACATGGACCAGAGGGGGCAACTGACTTGGCTATCAACCAAAGACAGATGATTGAATGGGCCCCAAGCTGAAGAGGCTGAATCAAGGGCATAGACTGACCACAAAGACAGGGTCAGCATTCAACAAACTTTGGCATGAACAATTGGTCACCCTGGTGGTCGACTTCTAAACGTCGCCGCAGGACAATTGGCATCGCCTGATGTTAATTGCCAAGATTCTGTCAAAATAGGAACAGAAATGATGCATAATTTCAAATCCGGCTGGCTATTCTCTTTCTATGGAAAAATATCTAAGGATACACACACAATGCAGACCCAAAATAAGCATGTCGCATTTGGTGACCAAAAACTATATGACCAAGAAGGTTATCTATATAACCTCCTTGATATGACCAAGGACTGATATATGCACGTGTAATCGACCTTCAAATAAGTGGACATAACATTGACAAAGCTGCTGTGTTATCCACCGAGCTTGCTGTATATAGTCAGGGTGCCAAAGCTGATATTTTAGCTGAACCGTGCTCGGAATGATAACGTTTTTTTATGGTGGATTTTACATCATTAGGACCTCTATAATAAATATCCGGCGGATAGCAAGCGAAAATCCTTGAGCTAAGTGAGAAATCCAAGATGGCCGCCAAGATGGCCGCTACCGCATGACAAAACCTAAATTTTGAACCATTTGCCACAGAATATCAAGTAATACCACTTTTCTTAGTAATGCACACCAGCAGTCCGTTTCTAGCATTGTTTTTGTGATTAGAGCTCACAGATGCAAGATGGCCGCCAAAATGGCCGCCATTTTGCATAAAATATAATAATGAAGATGAAAAAAGAAAAACATATAGGTCAGTCAATATCATAAATCAAAGCAAATCACAGCGAGTACAAATACGTTTTCCCACCAGACTCATTACCAAAAGTTATCTATCAATTCTAGACATTACAATGCAGTATGGGGAATTATCTCAATGCAATAGCCGAGATAATAATAATTTTAATCTGAGCGGCATGCCATACTTTACTTTGATGAAATCAGCAACCAAGGCTCTTTATGGTGCTTACACAGTATCTTAATGCACATAATTTCATACAATTGATTAATCTATCATTTAATGAGAGTACATTTCTGTCATTTTTGGGGGGTTTGGGAACATTGGCGCTATAATTGTTTTTAAAAAGTAATAAATATACGACCGAGTTCATTCAATGTTTACATTTTAATAAGGTCAAAGGTCATTTGCTAGCAGAATGACTTGATATGTCTTTGATATTGATGCACCATTTTATAAGTATCATACTTATATATTTTTAAAATACAGTAATACAAAAAGTATTCTATTAGAAATCTGTCCAAATTACTGACACAGACAGTCGTTTTGTCTGAGCGTGTCTGTTTATAGTCTACTTGACCAGACCTGCCTCCGTGGGTGGGCACTGACTGTCGGCGGTGTACATGTGTCACGCCCCAAAGTCAATATAAAATTATATATTTACAACATTCACAGCACACGTACGAGATTTAACATTGTTTTCGCTAATTATTCATATATTTCAGCAGTGTCAGATTTGTCATTTGAGCACTCAGGCTGAGTGAGTCTCACTCTCACTCAGCCTCAGCCTGCTCAGTCCCAGGCCCGGCCTCACTGCCCTCAGGCTCAGCCTCAGCAGATTTGAGTGACTGCCGTTCGGCGTTCGGGATTATCCTGACATATTTATGCTAACACAGGAGAGGATAAGTACGGAAGCGCATTTATACGGAAGCGCATTTAGGACATGTATTTTTTCTGGTTTATATTCGGTATATACCGATTAGTATTCGTATACTGATTAGTATTCGGTATATACCGCTTACTATTCGGTATATACCGATTATTATTCGGTATATACCAAATAATAACCGGTATATACCAATTACTATCCGGTATATACCGATTAGTATTCGGTATATACCAATTACTATCCGGTATATACCGATTAGTAATCGGTATATACCGATTAAAAACTTCTGTATTCTATCCGGTATATACCTATTATTATCCGGTATATACCAACTACTATTCGGTATATACCGATTAAAATTTGGTGTTTATACAGATTACTATCCGGTATATACCAGATAGTAATATGTATATACCAATTACTATCCGGTATATACTGGATAGTAATCGGTATATACCGAATAGTAATCGGTATATACCGAATAGTAATCGGTATATACCGGATAGTAATTGGTATATACCGATTATTATTCGGTATATACTGATTACTATCCGGTACATACCAGTTACTATCCGGTATATACCGATTATTATTCGGTATATACCTAATAGTAATCGGTATATACCGAATACTAATCGGTATATACCGGATAGTAATTGGTATATACCGAATACTAATCGGTATATACCGAATATAAACCAGAAAAAAACTAAAATTCCATGTCCTAACTGCGCTTCCGTAGATAAGGCCTTATTAACTCAAAGTTAATGTTGTTACTATCATTCGGCCCTGATTTGTGCATTTTTTACAGTAGACTAGAGATCTTGGCCTAGTCAGACTGAGAACTCTTAGAAGTGGACATGTCAAATGATTGCTTTTTTGGGCCGTTGCCTAGACTACGTTTTTTGCCAGGTCCAATTATGGCACACCATGAGGTCCTTAATTCAAAATATATAAGGTTTATACACAACTTCAAGGTACAAATATGATTTAATTTATTAGTTCAATTAATAGTAGATAGTACTACACTTAACGTGTAAAAAAAATATTTTTTCTGATTACATTAGGTAAGAAGAGGCTGCTGTCTACAATATAATTGCTATTATCTATAATTGCTATATTATGATTTGTATAGATTCAAAAGCCCAGGGGAGACTGGGGTCCAATGCCACAGGGAACAATTGGGCCATCGCCTATTGATCGTGACTTATTGCGAACCACCTCACATAGTCTATTAGCTTTCATTTTAGCTAAATTTTTCATTATGGCAAGATTTGAGAGTAAGATATTAGATCTGTTACAACAACTTGTGAGTAAGATATGAGATCCGTTTGAACCACATTTATTCCTCACCACACATTCTATTAGGATGGTGGTGTTGGGGACCATTGGGACACATGCGCTGGGGTCCATTGGGACATTATAATATACTGTCGCAAATGGACCCCTTTAATATTTAAGCTACTTGTAATACCCTAGTTATTCTCATAGCCCTTTTACTCGTCAATAAAGTAAATTTTCTAAATAGCAATCATGCCGAATATTACCGAACATCTGTAGGGGACTACATCATTCATTTTTTGCTTGATTCTGTTGATAGATTGGACTTTTATTAAAATATTACACTGGTGTCACCTAAATTTTCGTACTGGTCAAACTGTGATGTTTGTAAAAAAATGTACTTATTTAGTTAACAAGGCGTAATGCTGGAATACCTATACATTTTAATATAATCTGTCTTTAGTAGGTTTGTATTCGTTTTCTACCCAATCATACCTGTGCGCTGTCCCAATGTAACCCACATATGGGGATATTGGGACAGAGGTCATATTATAGTCATTAGCTATTTACTGTGCATCGATAATAAACTTGGCTGCTGTGTAATAGTTGAATGAAATATTGTACAAAGTGTGGCAATAGTCCCCAGTCTCCCCTACTCCGTTCAGCTCACATAAAAACTGTAATTCCTATATGCATCGAACAATGTTGAATGAATGTCTCACATGACAATACCCTGTTCTATTAGTCCAAAAGGTTAGAACGGTCATACAAATTGTAACAATAAGAAAAAAAGAGGCGTTTCTTAGACTAAATGTTGTTTTAAATATTAAAACATCAGCTGAAAAAAGGATATAAGACATTAACTACAAATATTATTCAAAAACATCACTAAAAACGTCTTAAGAACATATTCATAATATCTACATTTTATGTAAAAAAAACTGCATTTTGAAAAATGTTATAAAAACATTTTAAAAACTTTTTTAATGAATATTTTGCACAATATTTCTAGTTAATATTTTATGATATTCTGTTGATCCGACGTTTTAATGTGGTAAAAAAATTTCATGTGACTTTTTTAAACATGTTATAATTTAATTTTAAAATAACATCAGCTTCAGAACATGTTTTTGTGAACTCTTCGTACAAGATAAAGAACATTACAATATCCTTGATTTGGAGGGCCACAGTCATTATATGTAATCCTTGTTATCGATTCTTCTGCAGCTCACAAAAGTATGATTTTGTTTTTTACATAATACATATGTAACATGAACCAAAACAATTTTGACACATCTGTGATGGCCATTTTGAAATCAAAACGGCTGACATGGACGATGGCAATCACCTGCACTATGTAGATAGACTAATATAACTGTATTCTATGTTTCAGATATATTGATATGTATCCAACTAATATGGTGATAGTACTTCTGAACCTGTGTGTCTCTTAGAGTAGTTTTTAGAATAGTATTGGTGGATGGTGATTTATTGACATTTACCATGACTGACAAATGTATATTCGAACTTTTTTTACAATTGCAATGACACTGATAAACTCCAGGTTAGTCAGAGTGGCGGGGAAAGAGTGCACAATATAATAGACGCCAGTAAGCAACAAGAACACGATTTACATATAGAGCTCTTGGCTAAGCTGGAATCTGATCCTCACCACCCAGTTCGATATCATAAGAATTGTGTTAGCAATTATCTAACGAAGGCTAAGAGAACATCTGAAAAACGAGCATCCCTTGATCCTTCACCACTACCTAAAAAACGAACACGTTCTATGACCTCCACTTTTGACTGTCTTCTAAAATATATCTATTGTTCTCAGTCATGTGAGATCAGCCCTGACCCTAAGAACCCAAGTAGATGGAAACCTGCATACATGGTTCGGCAAACAGATACATCACTAGAGGACAGAATTAAGGAGAAATGTATTGAGCGAGATGACGACTGGTCGACAGATATTCAACTGCGGTTAGCTGGCCTCTCAGTACGCGCAGCTGACCTTCACGCCGCTGATACGAGGTATCACCGAGAATGTTATTCAAGGTTTTTCAGTGGTAGAACTGTTTATGTGGAAGCCAGGGGACCATACTCTGACATCCATAGCAGCACCATGGAATTACTAGCTCAACACCTTCAAAGCCAGCGATCAAACATATGGAATTCTGTACAGCTGTTGGAGATTTACTTTGAGTTAGGTGGCAAGCCAATCAGGCGCTCAACTCTGATAAGCTCACTTTGTGAGCAGGATGAAATCTCATTGTCCTCTCATCTCCAGGTTATCGCTCCTTGATTTTTTTCGTGACAATAATGTAGCCACCCTGGAGATGACCAAGGACGATGAAGAGGATGACAATCTTGAGGCAGCACTGGATGTTGTGGCGAAACGAGTTAAAAGGGAATGCTCAGAGATTGCCTACCAGCGTGATTCATACAACACGAAAATCTCTGAAGAATTAGCGGCAGACTATTCATCAGACACACTCCTACGCCTACTGGAGAAACTCTCCCTTGATTCATCTCCTTCACTTCTAATAGGGAACATAATCACAAGTGGGCTGACAAAGCATCCAACTCCCCTACAAATATCACTCGGAGTTTACTTCCATAAAAAAAAAGTCATTAACCATATGCACGATTACCTGGTGAGCTGTTCCTATGACGAGCTAAAGCGATTCAAGAAGTCTTCTGCAAAGGCAAACTATACATTGATGTGCAACAGAAGTACACAGCCCAAAAAAGTAGATGGACTGGTCCAGATAATCATTGATAATTTTAATGCAAGCCTAAGTAGCCCAAACGGACTGGTGTCAACGCATGATATGGCCACTATAGAAACTTACTCTACACCTGCCACTGAAGAAAGTCCATCTACAATACCGCGCATCAGTAAGGCAGAGATGTCCAGTCTTATCAGCAATGAAGAAGAAGATGAAATCATACCATACGTCGGATCAGAGAAGCCGCTCTCCCCAGATATGCCTACACCCAATCTGCCAAATGAATATAGTGTGGCGCGGCGGATATTCTATGAGCGGGCTGAAGATATGGATTATCTTTTCTTCAAGGTCTGTGTACATACCTCAGTTTCCACAAAACACTATGTTGCATGTGATGTTCCTATTTACGGTTTGCATAGCATAGCAACATTAATTACCTTTATTGTATTATGTTTACTATTATTACAGACGATCATCACTTCTAATGGCAAGGTTCCAGAGTGGAGTGGATGGAATACTCAACAGTGCAGGATGCAAGGCAATATTCCTTCTCCGAAGACACACGTCATCTACCATCCTCTTATCATGGCTAAGCCATCGACCCATCAACCGTTTACACCTGCATGTTGAAGACTCAAATAATCACGGCAGCAGCAGGTCAAGAGTACACAGTCTTCACAGTGGACCAACAGTTGTATAAAGTGGCTGTCCATATAATGTGGGATGATCCTCGGCTGTTCAACAACTTGATACCTAGATTGGGAGGAATGTACTTTTTGCAAAACATCATAGGGTGCATCGGTAGTCTGTCTGCTGACAGTGGTTGTGTGGAGGTCCTAGAAGCTGCATTTGGTGGTGTAGCCAAGATGCTCAGTGGGAAGAAATATCCACAGAACTTTCGTGCACTTGTCTTGCTGACGGAATAACTCCTGGGTCCTATCATCTCATCTGATACAGTTCCTGCCGTAGACATTTCTTCAATGGATGAGCTGCAGACTCATCTGGATTCTCTCAGCGCACAGAGCAGGACAGCCAGGTTCTGGATAGACGTGATCATCCGCCCAACATTACTCTGTATGAAGTTTGTCCGTGCAGAGCGAGAAGGTGATTTTTATTTAACTGTCAAAATTCATATCACTAATACATCTCGGGTTACCATAACAATTGAATCAGTTTTTAGTATTTGTTTTCACAGGTGATTTTGCCCTGCATACCAGGTGTGTAGAGGAGTGTTTACCTCTCTTCTTCGCTGCCAAACATCATCAGTATCTACGCTATGGTGTCGCCTACCTTCGCATGATGGAGCGTCTGCCAGATTCAGTGTACAGACACTTTATGCAAGGGCGTCATGCCATCCATCTGCGAGCTGGACTGTGGAACGGAATCTGGAGTGACATGGGGATTGAAACAACATGGATGAAGAAGGGGCATGGCCCAGGTATGTGTACATAGAGTAATTACTTAAACATGGATCAATGTATATTGATATATTCATGACTTCATGAAAATGCTAATATTATGCATATAATTTACATCAATGTCGCTACTCAATTTCAGAAGGTGTTGTTGGCTCCACTACGAACCCTAAAAGCATCAAAACTTGGGCCTACAGCTATCATGATTGTCTATCACTGACGACAGGACTGGAGGAAATGCGTGATCCTGATGCTGTGAATGTCCAGCTGACACACAAGGAGGAAGGTGCAGCATGTATGAAAGCGGATGCAGTGGACCGTAGAGCTCCGAGAGATAAACTAGATGTGTGCATCGATCCCTTAAATACAGCGGAGCATCCCAGGGGTCTGGTAAACATAGCAACAGGTGAAGTGATGCTAAATGAGGACATAAATGCTGATCAGGCCATAGAGATTGGTAAAAGACAATTACAAGAGTTTGAAGCTGGCTGGCCAGAGACGTTCCACGTACCTGTAAAGAACAGTGTCATTCCCTGGACAGCCAACAAGAAGTCAATCAATGTAAATGGGCAGAAGATCGTTGACACAGGGATATTTCATGCTAGAGCCCTTGGCATTCAAGCTAGTGATCGAGAAGGTGTACCGACCATTTCCGATATGTTGGCCACTGAGCTAGCACCAATTGCAACGTCAATGTTTGACGATGATGGGCAGATGCGATTAACAGCCAAAAGCGTGCTGAAGAAGGAGATGGCAGTGGAACGGACAGATAGAGGCATAGAGAAAGCTGCCATGATTCTTGATGGATGTGCTATCCTTTGGGCTGTAGAGTTTCCGCCTGGCAATGCCACTGTACAAGCATACATTGATGCATTCCGGAAGCATGTCCGAAGTTACCAGGAGATTTCTGTAGTTTATCTAATCTTTGACAGGTATAGCCGCTCATTATTAGTAGTATAATTAGTGATTTACATCAGAAGACTCATGCCCATCTTAAATGTGTAAATAGGTATAAATTTATGTGGTTAGTTACATCAAACACATGTTTTCATTTCAGATACATTACTGGTAGCACGAAGGAAGTAACACGATGGAAGCGAGAGAAGTAAGTAAGTAAAATATTTGCTTTACTTCACTTTTCGGCCAGTATGGCCATTTAAGTGAAAATTCCAGGTATTACAATATCCCATATTGTATAGTTAAATAGTAAAGGAAAGACAAAACCAATAAAAGCATGTAAGTAAGTAAGTAAAATATTTGCTTTACTTCACATTTCGGCCAGTATGGCCATTTAAGTGAAAATTCCAGGTATTACAATATCCCATATTGTATAGTTAAAGTAGTAAAGGAAAGACAAAGCTAATAAAAGCATGTTCGTACTAAAATATTCAATTTAAAGTGTTTGATATGATAAGATGACGATCCTCCTGGCACCTATATGTAACGAGTATGATGACATGTTGAAGCGCCTGCACTACAACACAGTTTAATGGGTATAAAAATATCAGTATAAATAATGTAAAATATGAAGTGAATTTAAAATGAACGACTTTTCAAGTCACTATATCTCCATGAAATTGGAGTGATTGTGTAAAAACTACAAGTCTAAGTCAAAACAGTGTCATTGTCAAAACAAATATATAATATATACTATAATACTATATACTATAATCAAAAAAATAAACCCATTTAGACATAAATATGAATGACATAAACAATGAACAAAGAAACCATTAAGTAAGTAAGTAAATGTCTTCTTTACTTCACTTTTCGGCCAGTATGGCCAGAGAAATCATGAAACCACAAAAAATTCTCAAAAATTAAAGACTTACAGTGCCCCCACAGTTGGTAATAAGGTCTGTGGTATTGGAGGACATCACAGAGCGATCACAAACCGTGAGGACACCGTAAGTCACCACAGGCTAATTGTACGGCAATGGCTTCTCTATGACATGCTGCATTATCCGCCGGGATGCCACAGAGAAATCTTTAAAACAATAAAGTGAAAAAATAATTATATGGCAATGGTTTCTTTCGGACATCCCGTCCATCGCCAGGATGCCAAAGAGAAACCACTGCAAACACAAAAAACAAATCATAGAGGAATTATGAGTAGACCTACAATGCCTCGACAGCTGGGGATCGGGTCTGTCATCGAGAACTAGCACGACAGAGCGATCATAATCCGCGAGAGCACTGTAAGGCACCACAAGTACAATGAAAAAATATATAAAATATATAAATATGAATATATAGAGAATATATAAAGAATTTGAACTAAAAACTATTCGAAAATAAACATAACAACCTCAGTACCACCGGAAAGCAAACACAAAAAACCACCATAAAGTGAACACAAAAAAACTTCACGTCAAAAAAATAGAAAAACCTGGTTTGATGAAAGGTTTGGGTGTGCTTGGCCTTCTAAGAAGTTGCCCAGGGGGGACCACGCGGAGGTGACACCCTTCCCCCCCCCCCTCCCCCCCGGAAGCAAGAGAAGGGAGCTAGTCGAGTCTTTCGACTCAAACTAACATCTCGTCTGCCTGCACGGTCACTGCTCTTCTCTGTAACGACGAACAAGGTCCAGGTAATTGATCTCATCATCCAGGACCTCGTAGCCCACAAGGACGATCCTGCTACATACAGTCTTATTGTAACCGGCCCCGATCCTGTGCCATCAGAGTTACCGGGACCTGCTGCACACACTACTACTGGAGAGGTGATCCAACGACATGATCTACGGACTACACAAGAGGAAGCCGACACCATCATCGTGCAACAGGTACAACTGCATTGTGTGATTTGGTGATTGAATATTGTCATAATAGTTGATTGATTTTCCATTAAATCCTATAATGATCTCAATGGTTTTCAGGCAGCCCACCATGCAGCTGGAAACAAGTCCATTGTTGTTGTAGCCGATGACACCGATGTATTCGCTTTGCTGTTACACTACCGTCATAGTGGAATGATCAAAGGCAGCAACGTTTACATGCAATCACCACTGAGAGGACGGGCCATAATAGACATAGATGCCACAGTTCGGAAAAGTATGCACATCATTCCCGTTCTCTTAGCTGTCCATGCCATATCAGGATGTGATGTGGTCGCCAGCTACTTTAACATTGGGAAGGGCATTGTACTGAAAGTACTTAGATCAGGTATGGAAACACATGATTATATTGAAAGTTCACAGGTTCAACTATGAATACTCCATTTTATCATCATAAACAGAAAACATATGGCATTTTTCTTCTATCAATTGTATGCTGTATCTTTTAGGTGGTGTCATATTTGATGCATTTGGAAACAGTGCACTACCGATGGACCAATACAGTACGCTGTTTGCAGAAGCAAGGGCCTTCATCCTGGCATGCTACAACACATTAGACTGTGCTTCCCTCAACGTAGCGAGGGTTCAGGTGTGGAAAAACAAAATGAAGCGGAAATCAATAGAACCCCCAAAGCTGTGCTCACTCCCTCCGACAGAGGCTGCCTTCCAACAGAATGCTCTGCGGGCTCACATGGCCGTGGCTATCTGGCTCGATTGCATAAAGATTGACCCCCCTGCTTTACATCCGACTGATCATGGTTGGTTCCATCCTGAGGGCAGTGCAATGCTCTTCCCTACTATTGTACCTCAAGACACTCCTCTGGCTCCCGCTGACCTTCTCAAGTTAATAAAGTGTGGCTGCAATAGTGAAACTCCATGTTCAACCAAGAGGTGCAGTTGTAAAGGAAATGGACTGCGGTGCACCCTATTCTGGAACTGCAAAGGAGAGGAGGATTGCAGGAACAAATGATAGTTGTAACATGAACTCAATTAATTTATTGCCATTAATGTCAAGCAGATTATGTAACATGTTTCTTTTCATGATATAAAATCTCATACATCGGCTGCTAAGATTTTTATTGTTATCCTTATTGTTTATTTTATTATTGTTACTGGCCTGACATAGGCCATCTTGTATCTGTTGACACAAAACAATGCTAGAAATGGATTGCTGATGTGCATCAGAACAATGGTATTACTTGATACTGAGTCAAATAGTTTAAAAGTTTTTATCATGCGTTAGCGGCCATCTTAGCAGCCATATTGGCGGCCATCTTGAATTTCTCGGTAAGCTCAAGGATAGTCGCTTGCTATCCGTTGTGATATCCATCATGGAGTTCTTACTGATGTAAAATCATTATGATTCGTATTAAGAATCATGATGATTTTTAATACGAGAATAGCTACTAAAAAGTGATGTCAGTTGCCATTCTAGTTCAATTTTTTAAATTTAAAGCTGCATAACTGTTCTGCTTATTTTAATCAAAAGATCAATCCATGGAGAATGGTGTTTTATTTTTTTATTTTACTGCTCCGGTTACTGAGTTATTAAGGATTTAAGTTTGTTGTATTTTGCTATTGTCGCCCCACCAAAACAAAAACCTGATCACAACTGAGTAAGACACATTGTCTGTATAACCAGGACATTAAAAGTACCAAGTGGCAGATAACGGTCATCATTAAAAAAAGAGTGGAAGACTTTTAAAATTATTCTTATTTTTTAAGTGATCATAGATACATTTCACAGTACAAAGTGTATTGTCTCATGTCAGTTAGACATATCTAGAAGTTATTACTTTGTGTGATATGAGTCATATCTGCATATAATGTCATGTTTAATTTCGGTACCGGTATAGAGAATGTCACTCACTTGAAAAAGAGGACCCTGTTTAAGTATGGTACTTTTAAGTGTGGGCCAGCATCTGAGCCTTTGGCCCGCCATTAAGACGCTCTCCCCCGACCGTGAGAAATTGCAGTCCGAATTACACCAAATTCAGGGTGATGTAAATCATCTTTTTTTTGCGCAGTCTTTTATTTGATACCTCACGGGCATTTCAAAATATAGTGGCAATGCTATGAGTGAATTCAAAGTGAATTTTGAATGACAAGAGAAACACGATCTATAGTGACTATGCTATTCGAAAATATCAGACTATTTTATTTCATCGTTAGTCATCACATACAGTTATATAAATAGCGAAATGCGGTAAAATAAAATAATTGTAGGGGGCCTAAAAAACAGCCTTTACGGTTAGCTGAGTTCCTAGCAAACAAGAGGCATTCAACCATTTATGGGTCAATGTTGTACCAGCGTCATAGAAGCTTGGCCAACATTGAGCCATTAATGGGTCAGTGACTCGTGCCTGCTGAGTTATCATAGGGGCTGACCTAGTCTTAGGCCACCAACCAGTGGTTTGTGTGAGCTTGGCATCGCAGCCAACACGAGGCATTGATCCCATGTCAAACTAATTCGGGGCCATCGTCTACGGCTCTGGCCCAGCGTTATACCAATGCGGCTCAACGTCTCGTGTTTTGTTATTAAGGGGTTTGATGTTGGTCTAATGTAACATTATATTGGCCCACAATTAACCACAATTAGTATTACTTACATATTGTACACAGACGGACCGATTTACCACACCATATAACTTGATGGTGTATCGCGTCGTGATCTAATCCAGCTACATTTACATCGATTTTGTTCATTTATAGGGCGGGGGCCCTAGGGTAGTGGTAATAGCACCGCTGCCTTTCACGCCAGAGTTCGGGGTTCGGTTCCCGATCTCGGCGGTTTCAAAGAAACAAAAATGTTTCTTCCCCATCCATGTGTGAAAGTCAGTATTGTGGGGAGCCTCCGTGACCGAGAGGTAGCGTGCTCGGCCTCAGACCGCCAGGGCTCGAATTTCGAATCCTGTGTCTGGAGGACAGTGTCATCTCAATCATCTCACCATCCTCAGGAGGTTCTCCTGGCCCAGTTTAGCCTATATGTGCACAAAGGTGGCCTAAAGCCCGAATCATTTCATTTGTCCATTGATAAAGATAAAATATATGAATGATCGTGTTGAACATTTTAGGTTATTTCGATCGAAATAAACAAAACAGTTATGCAGCTTTAATGTTTTCAGTGAAATGGCGTCCATGTTGGCGACCATCTTAAATCTGTGCACTCTAATTATAAATTGAATGCCAGAAATGGACTGTTCGCGTACATTACTATGAGAAAAGTGGTATTACATGATATTCTAAGTCAAATAGTTCAAAAGTTAGGTTTTACCATATGGTTGTGGCCATCTTGGCGGCCATCTTGGCGGCCATTTTGAATCTGTGCACTCCAATTACAAATTAAATGCCAGAAATGGACTGCTTGTGTGCATTACCATTAGAAAAGTGGTATTACATTATATTCTAAGTCAAATAGTTCAAAAGTTAGGTTTTATCATATGGTTGTGGCCATCTTGGCGGCCATCTTGGCGGCCATCTTGGATTTCTCAGTTAGCTCAAGGATTTTCGCTTGCTATCTGCCTGATTTTCATTATAGAGCTGCTAATGATGCGGAATCCACCGTAAAAAACAACTTTATCATTCCAAGCAGGGTATGGCTGGGTGGCACCCTGACTAATAGGCCTACCCTTCATCAATGTTTGAACAAAATGGCCTTTTGAAAAATACACTTATGTCAGTCCTGAAGAAGACACTGTAAGTTGTCATGTCAGAGAGAATTGCAGATATCTCAGATACAATTGTGTTTGACGTGTCTGCACTGATGTGGACCATCCAGTGGCCATCTGACACACTAAGTACATACATTGAAGCCTTCAAAGCGTTTTTGGTACACGAATTAGAGGCAGGAGATGTTGTATTTGTGTTCGACAGATATTTTGAAGGAAGCACAAAGGCATACTTGTGCACATTGAGACAAATGAAAGAGGCGACGTGCCGCGTTCATGAATGATTGTGCTTTATAAGGATATGCCAGTAGGCCTACCCCCGCAAAATGTTATACCACGTTTTTATACAATAGCAACAGGACAACAGAGTTTCATCAGAGATATTATACTAACTCTGGTTTCATTATAGGTGGTGTGGAGGACGTGCCTGTTGAGATGAAAAGAGGTATAACTAGGGACAAAGGCCTAAGTGGTTGGGGCTGAGTAATTGGCCTATTATATGTAACCATTTCAATATAAAAACGAAGCCTTGAGCCAATGTTGCTTCAATTAGGGGCCACTGTCATACACAGTGGACCAATATTGAAATTAGCCGAATATTAGGCCCTACTGCTAGGGTAGGGCTTCTACCATAGGTCTTATATCCCGAATTACAAAACAAACACCCAAAACACCATGAAAATAAAATATTACGAGTTTGATTGGCCTTGGGGACAATACATGTGACCATTAGATTTCCTTCTGTGTAGCTGATCAACAAAGTGAGCGAGTTTATAAGCAGACGAGAGTATTTTAGAAATATCGAATGCGAATATTGGCTGATATAAAACATTAATGAATTCGAATCATTACATGTAGCCTACAATATGATTGCTATCTACAGCTTGGATCACTAATGTTCATGGTTAAATCCTTTGTGTGTAAGATTTAATTTTATTTTCATGATGTTTAACTTTTGGGTGTCTGTTTTGACATTCAGGATCAGCTCTATGGTAGAAGCTTAGGCCCTACTCTAACAGTAGCCTACGGCCTCAATGATATTAGGCTAGGCCTATATTTAAATGACATTAAAGGGACTGGCCCAGGCTAAAATCATCAAAAAATCGATGATTTTATTTCGAGTTCTTAATATGACCATATGATGTAAGCATGTACATAGACTAGAACTGCAAATTTTTATAATTTTTGTGCTGCGCATTCACCAGTTAGGCTAGATATAGAGACGAAATTCCTGATTTGTAATTATTGACAACCATGTCAAAAATAAGAAATGCGGGAATTTCGTCTCTATATCTAGTCTAACTGGTAAGTGCGCAGCACAAAAATTATAAAAATTTGCAGTTCTAGTCTATGTAGGCCTACATGTTTACATCATATGGTCATATTAAGAACCCGAAATAAAATCACCGATTTTTTTATGATTTTAGCCTGGGCCAGTCCCTTTAACTGGTCGTTGTTCGTCGGTTGGGCAGTGAGCTATAGTTATAGAGCTATAGTTTTATAAAACGTCGGTGACGAGAAGGGACCAGTCAAATGAGTTTGACGATCCCCTCCCCTTCTTGGCATATGTTCTTGAAATCAGGCATCAAACCAATTAAATTATGTTGGTTTGGCCAATGTAGGACCAACGTCACAGATAATATACACTAGTCTATGCCATCATGTGGTATTCTGGCTATTTCGTGGTATTTTGGGTGATAATTTCAGCAGCTGATCTGATCTAAAAAAGCAGGCCTACGTTAGTAGCCAACGTTTAAGCCAGATGGAAAAACTTGTAGTTGAACTCAATGGAAAATAGCCAAAGATGTACTGGACAAAAACGTCATTTTTATAGTTGATGGCCTACTATTAACTCTTCACCTATAATATATATGTGCACGCGAAACTATTTCACAGAAACAGATAGTTATAGAGAGTTTACGAGATATAGCATTAGGCCTATGTGACATTGTTATCTGTGATTGGTTTTCACTGACATCATTGTCTTCTGTGCTTTGGGACCATTACCACCTGATTACAGTAAGTTATTTATGTGGCCCCTCCAATACTAGTAGGCCTAGGCCTAAACTTCTACGCTACAAAAATATTGTATCATGTAGGCCTATGCCAACATTAAAACTAGGTTAAGGCACAGAATTAGAACAGGTCTATGGTCAAGGATAGTTCAGCGTAGTCTGATTCTGTGAATAGTGCATATTATATTCAAGAACATCTTGTTTATTAGGCCTACTTCGGGATTTCGATTACTGAATATGTTAATAGGCACAGTGAACATAATAAGAAGTGCTTGACATTATGTGGTGACTTAGGCCTAAGTGTTACAAATTATCAGCTAAGGCCTATATATGCTATGGAACGTTTAATTCACATTGTGACAGTGGTAGTAGACTATGCTATAGGACTAACAGCAAACACGAGATGTTGAACTAATGCTGGTTTAAGGTTGTGCGAGCGTTGCAGACATTAAACCAACGATAATCCGTCATTGGGTCAACATCTCGTGTTTTCTGGTTATTGAAGTGTATTTGCCTATAATATGCCGTAGGCTACGATAGCCGTCTGATAGGCCGGGAGCCAGATCTAGCCCTCGTACTCAGAAAAGCTAAGAAATTTTCACTGCGATTTTTATTTAGCTTGACCATTGGGACATAGCGAGTTTTGGTTCTTTTTTGCCAAACAGGACGCTTTAAGTCCTAGGGCCCATTTTACCATTTTTTAGAAGGACACCAAAATAAAATTGACAGCAATTAGAACAATTGTTTGAAATAGTAGTAGTTTTACTTATTTTCACTATTGTTTTATTCATAGCCCTCTGCCATATATACACATGTAGGTCACTGAAAAATATTTGTGCCCAGATTTCATTTTGAATATTTTTTTCAACCCTTTTAGCAATATGGGCGCCTAAAAAATACAAACATTATAAAATCAAGTTTGGCAATCTGTTATTATTGTTGAGTGGTACTTAGAAGCAAGCCAATTCGCAAAAAGTGTCCCCATTATGTCCCCAGGGGACTGAAAGTTAAAAAGTTAAAAAACCTAGGGCCAATTTTTTTATAACTACATATTTAGGATACGCGCGTCATTATCGCTAACTCTAATTTGCGGTGAAATTCAGATATCTTTGCGTCCAATAGGCTATTATAATAAAGTTAACTCATGCTGTGTATATTCATCATTATATTTATTATAAAAATTTTATGTGAATCTCATATTGATGTTTATGTTTACATATTTTTGAAGACCAATTTTTTTGCTTACAGTGTATATATACTGTGGATATTTAATATTGTATATAATATAAACATTTAATATTAATTTCATATTGATGTATATGTTTAAATGTTTATTGGAAAACAAAATAATCAGTAAAATGACACTTTGGATGCCAAGGCTGAGTTTTTTTAAAATAAGTCTAAAATAATATATAATATAGCAGAATGCTTAAGACTTGTATGTTGACCAATGTTGCGTTATCCAGATATCCATAGAGATTATAACATTAATCACAGGATATTTATATTATATTTAATAACTGACTAGAAGAACAAGGTAGAATTTAATTGTTTTATACAGTTTGAATGCTAGGGCAGATTTTTTGTTTGTTAAATACTATAAATAGTCTGGCTATTATTATGATTAGTATACATATTTTATGTTAGTCACATATTGATGTTTAATTCTTTATGGAGAACAACAATAATATATATAAATGATATAAATACACTTTAATTGCTAAGGCTATTTAGTTTTATTTTAATATAAGGGAACAATTCTTGATATTTAATGTTGTTTATTGGGCATTATGGGCGGGCGCCTTAGTGCCGTGGTTAAAGCTGCCTGCTTGGAAAGTCGGAGATCGCGGGTTCGAACCCCACTCTGGCCTCCGAGTTTCAAAAAAACAAAATGTTTCTTCCCCACTCATTCGTAATGATTCAATATTGTGGAGAGCCTCCGTGACCGAGAGGTAGCGTGCTCGGCCTCAGACCGCCAGGGCTCAAAATCTGGAGGGCAGTGTCATCTCATTTATCAGCCTATATGTACACAAAACCCCATTCATTTCATTCCATATTGAGCATCTAGTCATCAATCCGAGTATCCCTACAGATTATAATAAAAAAACACATATTATATTTAATAAGTGACTAGAAGAACGAGGTGTGGTTAACATGTAATGGTATGCGCCGGAGCAAACAAACATGGGTGTATCGATACAAATCACCAGGACAGATGCAAATTTGGTGCTAATAAATGTCAAACCTATTCTACCAACTTTACTAAGCGTCGATCTGTACCCAAAAGTTATAGGCCTACGTGTACCTAGCGGCATATGAGAAAATTTAAATTATTGTAAAAACAAAAATAACGGGAAATGACAGTGGAGTGGGCATATCCACCAAGGAGGGGGTAGTATGTCCATATACTCAATCTTTCCTCACACGGTATTAGTGTGTATGTATGTTATGTATGACCATATTGTCCAGACATAATTCAGACAAGATTTAATTAATAGATGTGCATCTGAAATATATGTCGAGTTAATTGAACAACTAATCTTCGTCAGCTGTATTGTCATCTTCGTCAGTCTGTGCAATATTTGCATAATATATTTAATTGTCTGGAGATGACGCCTGCTGCGTTAAAATGTCAACTAATTGCTGTAGAATTATGTAATCTAGAAACCACAGTGTTTTTTAATCCACTCTCGTTTTCAATGATACATCCATGATGTGTAGCAGCAAGTGGCACACTCAACATGCTCAAAGAGGATTGATGTGATCTTTTCCAAATGCAATCTTGGAAATGTACTATTTTTGTTTGACAATGTGGATAATTGAATAAATCAATTGCTGCTGAGGATTTGATGGTAGCCAAGTTTTCACATACATTCTTAACTTTGACCTCCCGAACTTCATTAGCATATTAGAGTATATGTGACCATAAACAGTGCAACAGAATTATGATACATGTTTCAATAGATATTCTTAAGGAAACCATTCTTCACCTAAGCTTGTTATTGTAGGTACATATTGGATACATTCTGCAGAACCGTGTATGGTTTAACTTTACCCCATCGTTCAAATGTTGAAACTACATTGCTACCCGTGAAAGCAGAACCTGGAATACGGTTAAAAGCTGCTCAATGGTGTTTGTGTTATTGTCAGAACCTGCTCATTCAACTTAGCTGGTTTTGTTACAAAAAGGCACATTTTGGTCATACAGAAGCAATTAAGTCCCCTTTGATTCTGAGGTGTATCCACCTTGTGACGAGCCCCGGAGATCTCCGTAATTTAGGGAGACCATTCAGATACGAGGCCCGGAGATCTCCGGGTCTGATTGCATGAGATAACTATGACGTCATAAAATAATCTCGTTTCAGAAAGAGCGCAGTTAGTCTGGAAGCCAAATTGAGAAAAGACGCTTATTTAAGGTTTTCGTGTGCATGAAGTATATATTTACATATTTGTTATCAACGGAAAGGTAAAGATCTCAAGAATACGTATCTGCCTGTTGTAGAATTTTAAAATGCGCCTTTTTAACTGAATTTGCCTCTTAAAGCTACCCATAATGCTTTTCTTCATAATTTTACCTTGTTACATTTCAACCGTATTCTAAATTTGTATAGCGTGGCATATTTAAATATAAATCCCCACATTTTGTTCCATTTACATAAATTACCCTACTGACTATTATTCTTGTAACAAGTAGAATGTTTTTCTGTGACGGTAACCATGGTAACGCAGCCCCTAGAAACAATTCCTCAAACTACTGATGGCAACAATTTCAAAACATGATAAAAACAGTGTAAAACGTTTTTATCTGATTTTTTATAAGGTTAATTTTGCCAGTTTTGAGCTTATGAAAAAACTATCGATCAACGACTGTGGTCACGTGATATTTTCTATGTGAGAAGAGAATTACTACAGATACAACCATTCAAAACTGAGCCAAAACAACGAAATTGCTATAATTGTAATATGACTATCGTCTAGTGATTAAAATGTATTACAGCTCATTTGACTAATCCTTTTGCCAGCAAGACCATACATGAGTGTGGAAATCAATGAAGAGAGTTGTATAAACCTATGTAACTGGAAAAATGTTTTCAATGTACAAACACTGTCACACAGAGGTCAATCAAGGTCATATTATCGGAAGCAATAAATTGAACATTTTTCGGGAATTGCTGTTAAGATTCAGATTGCGTTGAACTAAAATACAAAATAAAGGTTTTATTTGCACGTCCTGACATCGTACTTCATGTATATGCTATTTGGCTGGATAGACATGCAGTGCGCCAGCTCAATTTGACACTGATGTGCTGATGAAATGGCAAATGCTTTCAGAATGATTAAAGGTCAAGGGCATGTGTTTGCTATCAAGGTCAGAGCTCTAAAATTTCCACAAATCCTGAGAAAAATACTTATTTTCCCATATCTCATTGATATGGATTTTAGTGTTTTTTAGTGGCTTTTATGGGTTTTCTTCGAGGTGCGTAATAAATTACAAACATAACATTGCAATGAAAAACTCTCAAGGTCAGGCCCACTCCAGGTCAAAGGTATTTGAAGGTCAAACAATCTAAAACTTGTGCAGACTGTATATTTTGCATGATGAATGTTTGGCAAATTTGCAACATAATCGCATTCAATCGCATTCATTCCTATCTACGTCACTCTGTTACGATAAAAATCACAGACAGCTTCGCCCGACGTACACTAAAGCTCCTTGCGATTGATCCGTAGCTAGTTTGTCTGCAACTGGACTGCGACGGACTCCGAGCAGTCTCACACCAGTCACATAAGGTTGGTCGCAGTTCATACCTTATTGCAACCCTTCTCATAATTGTCGGCGACAGCGTTGTGATCGGCTGCGAGCTGTCGCCGGGTGATTGAAGACGAAAAATCGGCACGTCATAGCACGTGACTCAGATGCACCTATATATATCGTCGCTGTCCAGGTAATATTGCGTATGCATTTAGAATTTCGAAGTTTGGAGGTAATTGAGACAACATGTTTATTTTTGCCATAACAACCCAGCCTCGTTCCCAGGGCTAGACAAGCACAGCTTGTTGGCCCTGGTTTACAGCTTTGAAAATCAGTTCTCTGCTTCCTGATAGGGCCTACAAAACAATAGTCTGGTGACCCATACCTGACCCTGAAAACTATGTCAAGTTTGAGTTTACATCATATGCTTGTTATCATAGGCTTAGTATTGCTGCTGAATGAGAATGTAACAACCGATAGGTCGTATCCATCGGTTATTTGATGTGAAATAGGCTTTTTTGGATAACATCAAATTTGATATATATAAATTGTCATATTTTTTGTGAATAATCATCAGAAGAATATAAATAAATTGTGATTTTATATGTTTTCAGACTTGCTGAATCTATTGGTAACATAATTTTTTTCTTAGCGCCCATAATATGGGAAAATCTAAGAGTCATACATGTTTGGTGTGCTGCTCTATGTGCTCTAGGTGTGCTCCAAACCTATACACAAATCGGTTTTTATTTTACTAGAAACTATATTTTCAGTATGCTTACTAAAGGCAGGTCGGTCTACGCCATACCACCCACGAAAGCAACACTATTGCGACAAAAAATTCTGCACTATTAATTTTATCGTATCACCTTATATCGCTTTTCTTTTTATCACCTGGAGAGGTAGGTGTAATGATCTGTGCACAAAGAAAGACAACAACAAAAGTTTGCTAGGAGTCATATGTCCAGGCGCCTGATCAACCGAGATCAGTCTTTGAGCTGCCAGCAGCCTGCTAGAGGTGATCACGAGGGGTATGGACTGACCCCTCTGAGATATTCTGTGATTGACCTTGAATATTGAAACCATCATCATTAAAATACCATATTTTAGCTACCATCCGTGTCCGCCATGATGCCACCCAAACGTTTTGTCCAATGAAATGATAATGAGCTCATTGTCTATGAGACAACAAACGAATCCTTTCAGAGCCCCCCTTCTCGTGTCATGCAGGTTTGTGCACCGTATTCACGGAGCAGCAACAGAGAAAGCACGGCTTCCATAAGTGTCCAGTCTAACTACAGAAAATACCGTCATCGACGTAAGTAGATAGGCGTGATGCCACAATACTCCTGGCTCTGTCATAGGACCACATATACAATGAAACAGGCAGAGACTTTGACTTTACATTCATGTACTGGGGTCATGTGGCTATCAAAATAACCAGGGTAGACGTTTAAAAAGTTAGACCTAAAGTCACAGGAAGCAAAAATTTAAAATGGCCGCCAGGCACACGTGAAAAATTCATGATTGATCATAACTTTCAAAGAAAAACACCTAGAAGATTCATTTTGGTGTCCACACCTAGGTTTTTAGGTATGAGGAATTCAAACAAAATAAAAACAAAAAACCTCAAAACAATACAATGTACAGAAATCCAAGATGGCCGCCACGCTAGCATGAAAAATCTATGTATGCTCTTAACGTTTTTTTTAAATGCCCTTATACGATTCATTCTGGTGTCTACACATACGTTTTAATGTATGAGGAATTCAAAAAAATCTAAATCAAAGGCTTTAACACAAGCAAATGTGCAGAAATCCAAGATGGCCGCCACACTAACGTGAAAAATCTATGTCTAATATGAAAATATATGTCTGCTCATAAAAAAGTTCATAAAATTCATAGAAAAGTTCGCCTAGGATATTAATTTCGATGTCTACACCTAGTTTTTATGTGTGAAGAATAAAAATATTCAACTGAATTTGCAGCAATCCAAGATAATCATCACCATCTCAGCTAAATCCACCTACTTTATTAGCATTTGAATAGGTCTACTCAGAGGATTTCATTACCGTTCCATCATTTTTGCATTGAATCAAAGTCATGTTGATTTCAATATTCAAAGATTCATAGATTTTAATTAGTTAACACAACAACAAATATTAAATACAAAAGTTTAAGAAAAAATCACTAATATAACAACAGGTAGTTTGCAAATTAGATGACTATGTCCAAGAATAGATAAGGCATAGAATATAGGCCTACAACTCGAAATGTTGTAAATTGACCAAATTAAATGTTACCTGTGATAAAAACTATACAACACACAGCAATAAAAACATATCAATTTATAGATTAGCATCTCGTCTATATTTTAAACTATATTTTTAACCTTAACTCATATATCCAAGGGTAAACCATGTGTCGAGGGCCTATCATCACCACAATTTCCCACCGTCGCGCCACAGTCTCTAATTATGCACATTTTCAATGAGGCTTATGTTTATAAACAACACTGCTGTGAGCTGTAGCTGTTTTTTGTTATTATTCGCAGTTGACTATCAATATAGCCATGATATGAACACGTGATGTTCCTTCCCCTCCCACCAAGCCTCTACAGGTGCGGATCCAGATAATAATCTGACCGGGGTTCAACAAAGGGCTCTTAATTTAATTCCAGTCTCACAATTAAATGACAGAGATCCAATTTCAGTCAACATGTCATCGCAGTCTTACTTTGCCAAAAAAATGAGGAGTATAGACAAGATTGTGATATGATATGGGCGATTCTCTTTTGCGTTCCACCTGTTCTATTCATACTTAGAACATTTGCATAGTTTTGCATTTTAAGCATCTTTAAAAAATAGTGTCCTTAAAATGGAAATTTGTAATTCATGTTTTATCTTTGCAATTGTAGATAACTAGGCATATTTCATTTGGCAATCTATTTAATGAAACAAAAAATATAAAATATTATTTTTTGCATTTCTGCACTTCAGAAGAAGTTCGATGCGACGAATTGCGTGCACATGTGTCACATGCCCCTATAGCAATTATAATAGTCTATAGCTCTATGATGATGATCAAAACCACTGTTATCGTGTGGGCCTACATCTTAAATTCAATATTTCTTTTCAATGTCAGATAATTTTACGTATGATCAACACTTACGCCTACAGTTCGGCTGGGCCTCAAATCTCAGAGGTGGGTCTACTGGGTTCGAATCTCGGTAGGGGCGAATGCTTTGCATCGTTGATGTGCATAATGTATACATGTACAATGTTGCAATCTGTTCAAAGACGTGGAATTCACAGTGCTACCGACGGTGCCATGTTCTATAAAGAACCCTTTTGTTTAGGAACCCTGTCAACCGATCAATTTGAAAATGGGTTACAACATTGGTTACAACAGAGTCTATTGTAACCAATGTTGCCTTAATGCCGGACCAGAGTCGTAAATGGTGGGCCAATAACTGGTTCAACGTCTTGCATTTGCTGTTCTAATATATTTTCCCTTATTCAGTGAGCAAGTATAATAACGTTAATAAAAAGACTGGTGCATTGTAGCCAGAGTAACGAGGACAACTCTCTACAGTGCAAGCCCAGAAAACACAATACGCTGCACCAATGTGGGTTTAATGCTGGCCCATTGTCTGGGATGCGTGCGAAACAATAAACCACAATGATGTAATCCTGGCCCATCGTTTATGACACTAAATCATTATTAAATCAACATTGTGTCATGCCTTGTTTACTGGTGTTCGACTGAAAACCCAGCAAACCCTAGACATTGCGCCAACTCTGGGGTAAGGTCGGTCCACCATCTGTGACGCTGTCCAAACATTAATTTGACTTTGGACAAATGTCTTGTGTTTTATATATGTGACCCGATCTGGCAAAATGAGTCGGAAGTCGCACAAACGATGCAAACGATTGACAAAAGATGCTAAGGCCCTTATAAGCCAAAATGACCTTGATTTGACATAGGGGAGAAGTGCCTATTATGAGCATAGTATGGGAACACTGTCCTGTGAGCGCTAATAGTATGTCAATGACAACTGAACTTAATAAAATATACATATGTATGATTTTTCTATCAAAAAATATATTTTCGCCTTTTTGATAACGACATTTTTTTATTTTGAGGAAGTTTTAATTTTTTTGTAATCCTGCTCATAATAGGAACATCTGTTCATAAGATGAGCATGGCCAGTATCTTTAATGAGCAGGCATGCTCATAAAGGAACTACCATGCTCATATTAGGAACATTGTCTATTTAACATGACACTGTTTTGGCTGTCACGGTCATCAGAATGGAGCTAAATGTTTTGTACGAAGATAATTTTAAAGAATATTTCAATCATTACACGAATATAACATTTTTCTATATGCTGCCTCAATGATTATTTAAAAACACTTGAAGAATCAAAGACTGTTATTTATTTGTGAATACATTTATAGGTGTTTCAAATTTGAGCAGGTCTGCTCATAAAGGATCCCCTATGCTCATATTAGGTGCAGTGTGTTATATTTTGTCCCTGATTTATTGTATAACTTTTCTCAAATATAAAACTCGTTCCACGCACAATACTTCTCAAGATCTATGTTTCCAAAAAATAATTATGTTTGAATTGGTATAAATAGAGTGGCGAATGAAAGATACAAAATACACTTGTGGGGGAACTAGAATAGTTGTTAGTACTAGTACTTTTCATTTTATGGAAGTACCGACTATTTCAACACCATTTTTCACCACCAGCAATAGAGTGTTTGAAATTAGGTCAATTGGATGAATGCATGAATTACCCCTCATTGCAACTTGTGTCACTCTGAGGACTATGCGACCAGGGGATAGCCGAGCTGAGCGACACGCGTCGGCGTTCCACCATATATTTCACAGTAAAACCCACGTCTCTGGACGTCTTGGCATGTATGGTTGTAAGCCCCCCAGGCATGCCCAAAATGGGTGAGTGAAGGAAAACAACCTTAATAACTCACGATGCCCAACCACCCCACCCTCGCGTCGTCATCTGTACATATACAGTTTCATTTTTTATCATAAAGTCTGCACTGTTTTTTTAAATATTGTTTACTGACCACTGTCGAAAAGTGACATTTGGCAACTATTTCACTAATTTATTCACTCTCACATATACCTGGTAGGGAAATAATGTCAGATAAACTAAAGTTTGTAGTGCATGTATTTTCCATTATTTTATATTATGAGGGAATATGCCTGCTGATCTTGGTCTACTTCGCTTATGTAGATACTGTATGCAAATAAAAATCGCAGTCATTTGCGGTGAGGAAAATAATTGGCTTCAGGGGAATCCACATCTCAATTGTAGAGATTTAAGATCAAATTAATGGGCAATTTCACCAGATTATCTTCCTTGCTAACACTAAAGCAGCCCTGGAGTGGGGCTGCCTGGAACTTGCTGTAAAACGCGTAGGCCTAAACTTAATTAGCCCTATATCGTCACGATACCAGAACTTTTTCATAAATTATTATTATAGATGTATCTAAGGAATGATCAGTTAAATAAACTTTGTCCAAATATAGTGCACTTAGCTAATTCAGTGGAATAACCCAGTTCGGATCCATTGGGGTGCGCCCTCCCACCCTTTGATATCTCAAAATAAAAAACGACATATTTGTACAGAAATAAGCTTTAATAAGCACCATTTGAAGCCTTAGTTGTCAAAATTCCCCATGAGAGCATGAACCGGATCCCTGTAGTTGAATTACCAGCTGTGGTGTGTAAATTTTAGTTGAAAATTAGGTGTCCCCGTCAGGCAAATTTTGAATCCGCCACTGAATCCGCATTGTTAACTTTGTTAAAATGAAAGAGGAACAGTGAACGATATTTACGTTATTGGCGTGAAAGATACAGCATAGTAATTTATTGACCTCTGGAAACCTCCCCCCCCCCCAATATGATTTATCATAATGACGTTATGGACGTCTCATGTCTACCTGTCATGACCGAAGATTTAAAAATGACTTGCTCATCGCAAAAAAGATTTTTTGTAATTATACGGACTTTTAAATTCTATAGGTAAAGGTATTTTACATAGGTGATATAAAAATAAATTATGTAGGTTCAGTGGGAAATTCCTTGAAGTGCCTGAATCGACAAAAATACAAAAGGCGCTGTCTTTGATCATTTACATGCATAAAAGTTTAATTAAATTTAAAAAAACAGACAAACTGTTTATTCTCAACTAAAATATAATTAAAATTATTAAATCTGAAACCCCACAAGGCCCACTTGTAAATGATATTCAGTAGACTAGTTTTGAAACGAGCACACTTGTAAATGATAACCTAGCTATTACTTCAACAATGCCACTATCGTATGAAAAATGCCATGTGGTAATGCAGAACTATTTATTTTAAGTAATTGTTTATTATTATATTTTACACAAACAAATCATGGTGTGTAGTAGGACACCCTTACTCACTGCCACGAATGCCCCTAATATGAGCACATTGGTGCTCCCAACATGAGCATATGCTCATAATCGGAACATCCGCTATGCTCATAATAGGACACTTGAGCATGGCTATTATAATTTACCAATACAAATAACACGAGATAGATAATCTTTTTATCGCCCACATATCAGAAAAATAAGGTTATGATTGATGACATGAAACAAACTTGACATCTTTATATGTTCTTCTATAGAATCACCATACATTTAAAGCTTATACGAAATTGAACTCGTTGAAAAAACCTCAGTTGAAGTCACTTGATTTGTTCTGATACATTTGATGCTGAATAAAACTAATCTCAATTAGAAGCCTTGACATTGTCCTCGCAAAAGAAGGCAAAATACACCACCTGGTGACTATATTTCATGGAAATTCCAGCTATGCTCATATTAGGAGCATGCTCATATTAGGACAACTTACCCTATTTCCAATTTTTACATACGTTTTTATTTTCATATCATTACTTTTGAATCCTAAAATTATGTGGCATGGAAATTGGTGTACATGTTGAAAAAAAATATTTTAAATATTATGTTATTTTAATTTTAGTCCCAATTATCATGATTACACTCCAATCAGTGATATTTGTTTCTATTTGCATTGTTGCCATGGAAACAGTCGCTATTAAGTAGGAAATGTTGATACACTGTAAAAATCTTGACTATGAAAATTTCTGTCATCTACTTCATATATCCCGACGCATCCCCATTAAAACATTGTATTTGAGCTAGGACCATTGTAATTACAATATGCTATGTTGATATTAAAATAATTTGATGTGAACTACATCTACATAAATGTGCTGTTTGAAAATCGCATTATTGAGAACTTGAGTGTTTAGTGAGGATTCACATTATTGCTAGCTTGCGCAAAAAAGGGGTTTAAATTGGCGATCACTGCAATCGTAGATGGTCATAACTGAGAAACCATTAAATGGATTTTTATGATCTTGGTGTCTATGATTACCTTGACCTTCCAAAATTGTAAAATATTTACAATTTGATTAAGCACCTCGAAAAACACTATAATAGCCATGCACCAAAACATTAAAATCCTCATAGTATTATATATAAAAAAATATGTCTTCCTTACATTTTGGGAGTTTTAGAGCTCTGACCTTGATAAAACCGCTTGACCTTGACCTTAGACCATTTTACCACCTTTCCGGGTCGATTCAGCACCTCGAGAGTATGTCCCCAAAACATTAAAATATAATGAGTTTTAGAACTCTGACCTTGATAAAACAACACATGACCTTCAATCATTCCAAAACCTTTGCCATTTCATTCAGCACCTCAAAAAAACATACGAGATACCAAAATATTCAAATCTTTATATTAGTCACCGATATACGGAGAAAATACATTATATTATAAATAGAGTTTTTACATCAGTTACATAGAAAGTAATGGAAATATAAGCAGTTTTTAATGAATGACTTGGTAGGCATTTTTGATTAATGCAAATTAACCTTATTTGGACGTGGGCTTGTAAGATTTTATATTTCAAAGCATGAAAAATATGAATCCATGTAGATAAGAAAATGTTGGAAGTCCTGTGGGAGTGTATATGTAGGCTATTCATATGCAGATATGATACCGATTGTGTATTCCAAGTCAAGGTATGGATTGATATAACATGTCAGGGGCAAATTAATGCCTGTTACCATGGAAACAACCAGTAACCTCCCACAACGAGTTACCTATACATAATAATACTATAAATAACGTATTGTATTCTAAAACATTATAAAGTAATAAGATAAAGTCAGAGTAATGCCGGTATTTTTTATGGAACCAATGAACGCTACGCATCACGGTGGTATATGTGTATTGTTGATAGGGATACCGTTTGCCATGATAACGATCATACTATGTTTTTATTCATCCGTTTTAGAAATCGAGTCCCCTTATATTAGTTATGTTAAAAATAAAAAATGAGGATGCCACGAGTGATTATGATCATACCCCGTCCATGTTGATGACAGTGGACACTTGAAAGAGCTGTATGAATATATAACGCGCTGGTGCATTATGGGAAACTTCAGGGGGTAAATTCGGTGAAAAAGGCGCATTTTAAAAATCTACAACAGGCAGATTCATAATCTGAAGAGTTTTACTTTTCCAGTGATACCACATATGCAAATATATATTGCATGCACACGAAAAGTACAAAAATCGGCTTCCTGACTAAGTAGCATAATGATGTTCGTGTTCAACGGGTTAACATATACAATGTCTACGCATGATGATTCGAGAATCAGCTTCTTTCTGTGCTGTGTAGAGCTAAGATTTAGTTCAGATACTGGTATTGTTGAAATATCTGAAAACAATCATGTGGCTTCACCACCCTCTAGATGGCGAAAAATGTTGTTTTTCAAGTTCTAAAGCATTGGTATTATAGTACAACTTGAGTTTAAGTAGACTCATCAGTTGACGTTTATGTTCGTTATTTCACAAAAACTTTTTCAGTCTGCAGGTCTTTACTTTATCCCCTTTTATTTAAAAATCGTGGACCTCTTTTGAGACGTTCAGATATTTTACATATCCTTCTAGGCACGAGTGAGTGCTAAAATGTACTTTATGAATGGATGGTAAAACTGTATTAAGAATATCGGTCATTTAAGCTGGAACATCTTTGATGTAAAATCTGGCATTTACGTTATCGATAAAAGGTGATTTGCTATCGGCGGTAGGGCAAAATAGTCCTCGTTTGCAATTCATCTTGCTAAAATCAGCTAATTATAAACATGTACACCTGAGGACAAACATGTATCAAACGTTTTTCATTATCAGTTTAAAAGGATTTGTGAAGCTATTGAAATATACAGTGACCATGGTGATGGATGGTTATTATCGGAATCTCACTACGTTTCACCTATGTTGGTCGAAAGTATTTTCTACTTATATTTATCCACATAAAATGATGGCCTACCACCCATTTTATGAGCGGCCATCACATAATCAACTAGTTCATGAGTTGCTTCAAGTGATTTGATAGCCTTGAAGATTTGCTGTGATTCTATTTAACCCGGCGGTCTGGACCTGGACCGCAAAACGAATTTGCATGTCCCATTATAGTTTATTGTCCTGTCATGATTTCATGAAATTGAGAATCGTGCAGCACCAATTGCATCATTTCTAAGAAGTGTGTCAGCTCCATGGTGTGTTTGCTGTTAGAGCACTTGACATTAGGCACCAACATTTTTGGTGGTTAATTTTTGATTGCGAGGTAAAAAAAAATACATTAGTGTTTTAATTTATGAACCCTAATTTATTTTTAGGCCCGTATTTTTGTATAGCTTTGTTGCGGTAACTGGTTATGATACATGTCAATTCAACGAAGCATTACATGCTACACAACATGAACACAAATACAAGCAGTCTTTTTAGAGTTTAACAATATTCCAAATTTAAGAATTAAGCGGTAATTTATTTGTGTGCTTGTTGTATGCTATATCTATATTTTCGCTACAATTAATGTTGAATATATTTATTCTATATTCAGGAATAAATATATATATTCTTTACTAAAAGTTTTTATCTGATGAGGTGGATAAATTAAACTTATATTATCATTTGAATGAAATTATGTTACATGACTAATTTCTTTAATTATCTGATCAGGAAATATCACTACATGTATATTGAAATTAATTTTATACATCTAGCTGTATAAAAAGAAAGAATGTTAATTTCACCTTGTACTTATGATAATTTCTTAGCATAAATATAATATATTTATCTTTTGTTTATTGTTATTATCTTGAGGGATATCTGGATTATAAAATAATGCTCGAGATACGAGTCAACATCTAATGTCTCAAACATTGTTCCTTAGCATTCAAAGTGTCATAATATATACATATTAGTGTGTTCTCCATAAAACATGTAGACAAGAAATTTATGTTTATTGTTATAATCTTCAGGTATATTAGGATAGTGCCATAATGATCAAGATACAACCTACTAAATCTCAAACATTCTGCCTTATTTTACATTATTTTACATTTATTTTTAAAACCCAGCCTTGGCATTCAAAGTGTCATTATGTATATAATTTTCCATACAGCATGTAAACAGAAACATCAATATGAGATTAACATGAAATAATCATGTTAATTATAATAATAAATAGCCATAGTAGACATAGTATTTCAGAACCACAAAATCAGCTTTATCATTTAAAGTGTCACTTTATATATTATTTAGTTCTCCGTAAAAATGTAAACAAACACCAATATGAGATTTATGTATATTAAATATAATAATAAATAACCATAGCATGTCGAGTTAACCTAATTATAATACCCTACTGGAGGGGGAAATATTAGCACATTTGAATTTTACCGCAAATTAGAGTTAGCGATAAAGACGTGCGTACCCTAAATATTTAGATATAGAAAAATATTGGCAACATATTTTTTTTAACTTTAACTTCCAGTCACCTGGGGACATAATGAGGCCACTTTTTGCGAATTAGCTCGCTCCTAGATAGCACTCAACAAAAAAGACAGATTTCCAAATTTGCCACATATTTTATAATGTTTGTTTTTTTAGGCGTCCGTATTGATAAAAAGGTTGAAAAAAATAGTCAAAATAAAATCTGGGCACAAATATTTTTCAGTGACCTAGATGTACATATGGCCGAGGTCTTTGACTAAAACAATAGTGAAAAGAAATAAAACTACTACTATTTTGAACAATTTTTCGAATTGTTGTCAATTTTATTTTAGTGTTCTTCTAAAAAACGGTAAAATAGGCCCTAGGGCTTAAAGCGTCCTGTTTGGCAAAAAAGAACCAAAACTTTATATGTCCCATGCGTCAAGCTAAATAAAAATCGCAGTGAAAATTTCTTAGCTTTTGTGAGTACGAGGGCTAGATCTGGCTCTCGGCCTATGACGTAGCCGCATTTCCATTGTATCCCATTGTGATTGGGTTGAAAATTCACCATAAACTGTTAGTGGCTATTAGGCTAATTATTAAAATCTTCAGAGAAGACTTAAAGGCCCAACAAGAGGAGACCGATGATTTTATCGTACATAATAGGTCACCCTGTCAAAGTTGTTTCGGATGACAGTGCTAGTACATTCCTATTCTACCATGAAGTGTGTGACTCCCGTGAAGATGATTTCTCCAATACATGATAGGGCAGTGATAGATATCAGAGCTACTAGAATTGAACACTCCGTTATTGCTGACGATATTTTGGCTATCCATGCCATTTCAGGGGCGAACACTGTGTCATCTTACTTGGGAATTGGAAAAGGAAAAGTGGTAAAAGGTATTTCAGTCTCATCTCTTGGAATCCCTATTTCTGATCTTTCGGAAGCATTCACATAGAATGTTCAAAGAGCACACTTGCAGGTGGCATTATGGCGAAGTGCTCAAGAAGGGATAAATCCCACAATGAACCCTTGTGCTTTTGGTTGGGAAATTGATGAAAATCGGAGCCTTAAGCCCACAACTAGGTTTTGAATATAGATGAACTCGGCTTCGTTAAATTGGCCATGACTTATCGTCCCACTTTTAATTTTACAGACCAGAATTGGAGAATATTTTCACCAAAATGGTACAAGAAATGGCTTTTCCGGTGAAAAACGCATCAAAACGATGTATTACATTTGTTGCTATTTGTTTTGCAAAAAATCAGTTTAGCATATTTGACCTTGGAATCTACATTTGACCTTGAAAATGACCGTGAATGATGAAAATAGTATCAGAATGGATTACTTAGTCAAGGTCACGCCAAAAAGAGGTATTACACTTGTCACCAGTTAAAATATCATATTTGACCTTGATATAGAGATTATGACCTTGAAATGTATGACAAAAAACATCTAGAACACCTTTTAGTGAAACAGCACATCCAAAAATGAATACAACTTGTTGTACCAGTCAAGACGCACACACAAAATGAATTAGTACCTTGTAGCTACTTTTATTTGATAAAAAATCATATTTTCGCATTTGACCTTGGAATTGACCTTTGACCTTGAAATTGAATCACTAAGATCTTACCAGAAATGGATTTGCCAAAGTAAAAATTATTCGAAAAAGAGGTATTACACTTGTCATTGGCCTTATTTGTTAAAATATCTCATTTGATCTTGAAATTAGGCTTTTGACCTTGAAATGACTCTGTACCAGTCAAAACAAACACACAAAATGAGTTACTAACTTGTTGCTATTTGTATTTGATAAAAATCATATTTTCACATTTGACCTTGGAATTGACCTTTGACCTTGAAATTGAACTTGAATCACCAAGATAATACCAGAAATGGATTTGCCAGTAAAAATTAATCGTAAAAGAGGTATTACACTTGTCATTGGCTTTATTTGTTTAAATATTTCATTTGACCTTGAAATAAGTCTCTTCACCTGGAAATGTATGGCAAAAATAAATTAGATGACTTTTAAATTTCAAAACACGCCCAAAAATGACATCAGCGCCCTCAAATTAGCCGAAAATGAGGTATTACACGACTTTTTGTGCTGAATGACAAAAAAGTTCGAAAATCATCTAATGATTATGCTAATTGGCATAATTATGCAAATTAATTTTCAACTAGAGGACCATATGAACTCAAAAATGTAATAATCTCAACTAGGTCATTTTTTTCCAGGTGTGTCTAATATTCAACCTGACTACCAGCTGGTTTATCCACGTTGATTTCGTGCAAGGCCATGCGCTGTGTGCTCCTTCACATATCAGTGTGTGGTCTGCATAGCATGACCGTCTGCATCCGTACTGGTGAATCAGTGAGTAATCTAATGAATCAGTCTACCAACATAATAGGACCTTGTGTGCTCATATTCATATACATAGACCATATTAACCTGATACTTCGCTGCCATCCATTGTAGATAAATATTTAGCTACACTGTTCGATGTACAGGTCTTTTCGTTTAATGGCTCAATGCATTATAAAATATTTGAAAAAAAATATATATTATGGTCTTTTGACAAAATTACAGTGGCTTTTTGTTACTTTTTTTGCAAATTCGGAATCAGTGACCTCTAAAATGTATAAAATAAAAAAAGATTGTGAAATTCGGTCAAGTATCGCCAAAACTATACACAATTTAGATTTTCATACGGTTTCTTTGGCGGCCATTTTGAATGACGTCATAATATGCTTTTAAGCGCAGTGAGAGTTTGTTATCCGCTCAGGCGGGGTCCCCAGGACCCTACTGGACATGCCTGATGTGTCACATTGCTTGTAACAAAAAAATGCCATCTAGTCATTTTTTCATCACTTTAGCAGCCCTTGGCTGGCTGACTGTGTTCTTTGTTTGTTGGAGAACCTACATACTGCTCCTATTTACCAACAAAATGACCTCAAGTGACCGTAGGATCTTATCGTAATTGGGCTATCGTTGGATCACTGACATCAACCGATGCAGAAAAAAAGGCAGATCTTATCGTTGGGAGTAATGTTTACTGGGTAACGGCTTAGTAAGGTATTTATTTATATTTAAGGATTTTAAGGGTATGTAAGGGATGATAAGGGAATTCAAGGGTAGGCTACTAGGGTATGTAAGTGTGCTTACGGTTATTTAAAGGTCTTAGTGATAACTAAGGTTTCTTTCCACTGGGCACACGACGTTGTTGCGACGTTGAATCAACATCAATGACGCTGTTTCAGCGTCGCAACAACGTCGTGAGGGTGTTAAGGGTTTTAAAGGTACTTCCCAACGAGAACACAACGTTTTTGCGACGTTGAATCAATGTCAATGACGCTGATTCAACGTCGCAACAACGCCGTGTGTCCAGTGGGTTACGTTATCTATGGTACGTTTTTAGATTCAATGGTATCCAAGGGTTTTAAGGGTATTTAGTGTTTGTAAGGGTACCGAATGATATTTAAGGGTTTTAAGGGTATGTGAAGGATTGTAAGGGAATTCGAGTGTACTAAAGGTATGTAAGTATACTTACGGATATTGAAGGGTACTCAGTGATAGCTAAGGCTAATTTTCCCTAGGCACACAACGCTGTTGTGACGTTGAATCAATGTCATTGATGTTGATTCAACGTTGCAACAATGTCGTGTTAAGAGTACGTGATGATACTGTCATTTGGACTACCCGCGTGATTGCTTTAAGTGTTTTGTTAATTTTTATACTCATGCTTTTTTTCGTGACAATGTCTATGCGTATTTATTGTTTCTATCATAAGCACTTTTCTTCAGCAATTAGGTTACTATTTTACTGTCTTAGATACCAGATACGATCTGATACAATATTTGCAACCAGTAGTCTCCAATTCACTATTTTCAGTGTTTACTCTTCGGGTGTGACATAGGTCAATATAGAGCAGCAGTGGGGACCTTCCAGGCACGGTGTATCTGCCGCATGGGAAAATTGTTTTCCCAGTGGAATCACAATCATATTAACTTTACTTTTTGTGCTGACGCTTTTTTTCAGATGATCGTTAAATACATGTACTTATCTAATTTTTATCGCTCTTTCCATATAATTATTGTTCTGTTACTGTTATTAATTATGTGCGGCGACATAGAGGTTAATCCGGGTCCTGACAATAATAAAAATCTGGTCTTTTCATTGAGTAACATGCAGAGCTTATATGCTAACAAATCTGACTTAAAACTATCTGAATTACAAATTATGGCAAATGACTGGCACATAGACGTGCTAGCCGTAACTGAAACCTGGCTGGATAGTAACATTCCCGACGCTCTTGTTTCTATCACTGGTTACCAGAAACCATTTAGACGGGACAGAAACAAGCGCGGCGGCGGTACTGCTATATACTGCGCCGACCATTTACCTGTACGCCGTAGAAACGATCTAGAAGATGCTAATTCAGAATGTATTTGGATTGAATGTTTGTTAAACAACTATAAACTTTTATTCGCTGTTTATTATCGTCCTCCCGGACAATTAGCCGCCGATAGAGATATATTCCTATCATCTCTAACATCTTCAAAAGAATTAGCGCAAGACAGCGCCGCCGACAGTATTGTAGTAACAGGTGATTTTAACGATCGATGCAAGTTATGGGGAGACAATCATGAATCTAGTGAGCTGCGCTGCCTGTTACGTGACCTTGTTAAGGACAAGGGCCTCACACAAATTATAAATCAACCCACTCGGCTCGCATATGACGGCTCTCCCCAAAACTTGCTAGACCTGGTTATTACTGACAGTCCTAATAAATTTATGGAATGTAATGTAATCCCACCTCTGGTCAAAATTGATCACTGCAATATTATTTGTAAAATGTATTTATCTACAAGACGTAATAACGTTTTTAAGCGTACTGTGTGGAACTATAAAAAATGTAACATAGATGGTTTAGTTGAAGCATTGTCTTCTGCACCTTGGGATGCTGGTTTTAATGTTTTTAATGATATTGATGATATTGTTACTTATTGGTCGTCATTACTAATGCAGACCGCAGCTGAGTTCCTCCCAAACACCACTGTGACAGTTCGCGCTAGAGAAAAACCATGGGTAAACGGTGACCTTAAAAGGCTGATTAGGAGACGCAATGATCTGTGGAGGCGTTACAGACGGTCACGATCTGATGCACACCTCAATACCTTCAAAATTGTTCGTAATCAGGTGGTTGCCCTCAACAGAGCACTGCGTCTCAACTACTATACAGGCCTGGGGGAGGAGTTGAGCAGCTCTGACATGCCTAATCGTAAGTGGTGGAAAACTGTCCGTCAGGTAACTGGTGACAAAGTGTGCACCTCTATACCACCATTGATTGAAAGCGGCGTCTCTCTTACTGACCCATGTGTGAAAGCTGCCATTTTTAACCAATACTTTACCAGTCAGTGTACACAACCACCCGGAGCAGAAAACCACCCTTTACCACCCTTTGAATACGAGACGCAGGCAAGATTATCTGATATGTCCTTCTCAATACCAGAAGTTAAGTAGATTTTAAAATCACTTAATGTAAATAAGGCAACTGGTCCTGATGGCATTAGTATTTTTTTGTTAAAAAATACCGCAGATGTTTTGGCTAAGCCACTTTGTAAACTTTTTAATTATTCTTTAGAAGCTGGCGTGTTTCCCAGCGATTGGAAAACTAGCAATGTCGTCCCTGTGCACAAGAAAAATGATGCCCAAAATAAATGTAATTATAGACCGGTATCCCTTCTTTGTAATGTTTCTAAAATTTTCGAAAGGCTTGTTTACAATAAAATGTATTCTTTCCTGATGGAAAATAAGTTATTAAACCCACACAATTCTGGTTTCCACTCTGGGGACGGTACTGTTTCTCAACTATTATCCATTACGCATAAGTTAACCGAGGCCTTAGATGATGGTAAAGATGTGAGAATTGTTTTCCTAGATTTATCAAATGCATTTGATAGGGTATGGCATAAAGGTGTTCTGAAGCGGAAAGAAATTTCTGGAAATTTACTCACGTGGATCTCATCATATCTTCATCAGCGAGTACAATGCGTTGTACTTGATGGTCACCATTCGGAGACCCTCCCTGTGGACGCTGGTGTACCACAGGGATATATTTTAGGACCCTTACTCTTTCTTGTGCACTTGGACGACATGGTTATAAACTTAGCATGTGCTATTAAATTATATGCTGACGATGCTTGCCTCATAGAAATTGTAGACTCAAGTCCGGCTGTGTCAGCGACTAAGATAAATTCTGATCTCCAATCCTTACTTAACTGGTCTATCCAATGGCTTATGATATTCAATGCTTTAAAAAGCTTAGCATTGACACTGACTAGAAAGCGTAAACTATTACATCACCCACATCTAACTATTAATGGAGTTATACTCGAAGAAGTAAACCAGCACTGTCATCTCGGATTAGTAATAAATAAATCTTTAACATGGGAAAACCACATAAATTACATACTTGGTAAGGCAGGGAAAATTGTAAACATAATGAGATGCCTGAAATATACTCTACCCCGGAAAGCACTTGAACGACTATTTCTTAACCGTATTAGACCCATAATAGAATATGCAGACGTAATATATGGCAACTGTCCTAAATATTTAGCAGACAGACTTGAGGGTGTGCAGATGGAGGCTGCTCGGATATGTACTGGTGGGATGAGGCAAACCAACTCCGAAAAACTCTTATTAGAACTTGGCTGGGAACCCCTTTTTAAAAGAAGGAAGTGGCATAAACTAATTTATATGTTTAAGATCGTTCATGGGCTATCACCATTGTATTTGTCCCAAATTTGTCAACCAACAGCTAGCTCAACTAGATATGCTACACGAAGCGCTAATAACATCAGGGTGCCACGTTGTAAAACTTCCTATTTTAAAAATTATTTTCTTCCTTCATCTATTAGGTACTGGAACAGTTTGGATTACAGTATTCGAAACTTAGATTCGTTATCTCTCTTTAAGCGACGCATAAAAGACAAATATGGTTATAAACGCCCACCACCTCATTATTATTTAGGTTTACGAGCAGCTTCCATCTGGCACACTCGTCTGCGTCTCGGACAGTCACAGTTATCTGCTCATCTCTTTCCCTTCGGCTTTGTTGAGTCTCCTAGATGCTCTTGTGGCGTAACACATGAGACTGTTCTTCATTATTTCCTGGACTGCCCCCTCTATGCTGCTCAACGAGAGAGACTACTGGTTGCAATTAGAAATATCATCGCTCCTACTCTACATCCGGCTACATTACCAATTTTAGACAAAGCTGCATATATTAAAATTTTACTTTTTGGATCCAAAGATTTATCTTCGGAAGAAAATATTCTTCTTTTCAGAGCCACACAAAATTTCATTTTAAACTCTGATAGATTTAGTCAACATAATAATATATTATAATTTACCTTATCCGTAACCGAGTAAAATTGAGCTACGATGTTTTTTCGATCTGTGTTTGCTGCTTTAAATGAAACAGTTTTTTACGTGAAATTTTGCTGAATATAAAATTAATGTTTTGTATTGTATTGTATTTTAAGGTATTGTATTGTATTGTACTGTATTGTATGTATTGTTCGTATTGTATTGTATTGTTCGTATTGTACATAAATGTTATGTATATGTGGAGAACCCCTCGTCTAGTGCTTAATGCGCTATTTGGGCAATCCACCTGAAATAAATATGTTTATATATATACTTAAGCATACGTGAGGCTATTTAAGGGTATTTCCGTTTATTACGGGCAATTATTCATATTTATGAGTATTAAAGGAGTTTAGGGCACGTAAGGGTACTTAAGGGTTTTTAAGGGTACTGAATGATATTTAAAGGCTGTAAGGGTGCGTAATGGTTTGAAAGGGAACTTAAAAAGGGTATTCAAGGGTTTGTAAAGATACTCAGGTTTTTAAGTGTACACACTGTTATTTAAGGGTATGTAAGGGTATTTCAGGGTGTATAAGGGTATATAAGGGTATTTGCGCATAATAAGGGTACTTAATTATATTTCAAGATATTAAATGGTTTTAAGGGTAGGAAAATGTACTTAATGGTTTTTAAGGGTACTGAACTCTATTTAAACATTTCAAAGGTATGTAATGGTTTGTACGTTTACATATATTTAAAACCCTTAGGTAGTTAACCTTATACTCTTTAAACCCTTTAATATCCTAAAAAAACATTTAATACGCTTAAAATCCCTTAGGTATCCTTACATACCTTACAAGTGCTTAAATACCATTAAATTCCCTTACATACTCTTACATGCGCATAAGCACTGTTAAAATAATTAAGTACCATTAATACCTCTTGATTAAACCATACGAGCCCTTAGATACCCTTACGTACCTTTAGAATCGTTGAATACCCCTAAATATAATTCAGTAACCGTGAGAAACGCAAGTACCCTTAAGTACCCTGCCAAACCTTTGATATCCTTAAACCACTCAAATATCATTACATACCCTTTAAAACCCTTAGTTACCCTTGAATACCCTTAAATTCTCTTACAAACCATTACATAACCTTAAAAGTTTTAAAACCTCTTAAGTGCCCTTACAAACCTTTAAAATCCTGTAATACCCTTAAATATAATTAGGTACACTTAGTAAAAGCAAATACCTTTGAATACCCTTATACACCCTTAATACCCTTACGTACCATTAAATATCACTAAGTATCCTTTAATATCTGTAAGTAACCTTGCATACATTGAGTACCCTTGCAAGCCCTTATACATGTATATCATAAGGTAACCTTCAACGCCTTACGTAATCTTACATATCATTAAACAACCTTACATACTCGTACCTACCAACTACTACCATTAAGTATACTTATCGTTAACTCAAAGGCACGAACGTGTAATGTAGATCTGCATTACCCCCTAGATCCGTTACCCTTAACTATTCTGAACTAGCGTTAACTACTCTTAACTATACATAACAACCCTTTAGGGTCTAGGGGGGGGGGGGGGCGTAATTGTGGGTTGAGGGGGTTGTGAGTCGAGCTAGGGTTGTGAGTCGAAGGTTGTGGGTCGAGCGGGTAATGCGGATAACCAATGCAACAAATCGACAAACGTCTTGATTTTAATGCTGAATCCACAGGCGCTATCAGACATGAAAGGGTGTTATTTTCATTTCGGCTATGTCACAACAAAAATTCTAGAACTGAAATCTTGATTCTTGATCTCAATGTTAAATCGACGGTCAGTAAAGCATGTAGAAGATAATTTTACTTATACGTTGGTTACATGGCAACCAAAATCCAACATACAAACAATGTATTGATCTAAACATTGAATAGACGGTCTGTATCAGACCTTGAAAATATGTTGTTTTCACATTGGCAAGATCACAATCGAAATTCTACGTAGACTCAACATATTGGCTTCAGCGTTAAAGCGACTGGAAGTATAGTGTATGTGGAAACGATGGTGTTTATACATCAGTTTCGTTTCTACCAAAATTCAACATAGAATCAATGTCTGGATTTAAACATTGAGTAGACAGTCAGTATTAGACGTTGAATAGATGTTGTTTTCGCGTCGATTATATCGCGACACGAATTCTACGTGGACTCAACATCCTGAATACAACATTGAAGCGACAGTTAGTAGTATATGTGGAAAAGATGGTGTTTTTACGTCAGCTACGTTGCAACCAAATTTCAACATATAATCAATGTCTTGATTTAAACATTGAATAGATGGTTAGAATCAGACGTTGAATATTTGTTGTTTTCACGTTGGTTATATCGCATCCCGAATCCTACGTACACCCAACATTTTGATTTCAACGTTGAAGCAACAGTCAGTATTGTACGTAGAACAAACGATGTTTTTACGTCAATTATGTTGCGACCAAAATTCAACATATAATCAAGGCATTGATCTAAACATAGAATAAACGGTCAGTATGAGACGTTGAAAATATATTGTTTATACGCTTATGTTGCAACCGAAATTCCACGTATAAACAACGTCTTCTTTAGACGTTTTACCTGTGTTTAACAATGTTGCAATGCCCGCTGGGTTCTGCCTACATCACTATGTGGGCATACCAATGTCAATTATCTACATTTATTCTGAAAATATTATCATCTTGTACAAATGGCGGCAATCTTGGATTTTGTCATTTTTCGGCGTCTTAAGTAGAAAATAATTTTGGGCTCCTAGGCTAGCTTAAATCAGGATAGGCCTCTGAGCCCTCAAGCAATTGGTGTTTTTATTTGCCTGATAAATATAAGTCTGTCCGTCCCTAGCATTATTTAAAATATAATGAACGGATTTACATAAACATTTTACCAGAGGTGTGACTCGGGCCAGGACCAGTCAGTTTATTTTTTGGGGAATATTCAGGATCTAGATTAACAATCAATAATTGTGGTCTTTGACTCACATTTCTAGTTATCATTATTATTTACCAGTTCGACGAAGTAAATGCTCTACAGTCGCCAATATTCTTCCCACCTTCATGATTTTTTCTGACCACTCTCCGAATTTTTACTGTGCTTGAGTAAATCGGCTTATATGCATATCCATCTAGTTTCTGATTGCTTGTTATTTTCATAGCAGTTGCATTTCATAAAAATTAAGGAAAAACGTAATCCATTCAGGTGCTTGAATAGCTCATATGGTTTTAACACACATCCTTGCTGTGTTTCACAAACGTCAAAAGTATTCCTTAGCCAAACTCGCACTTGGTTGTGCACACGTCGACTGAGTCTATGGAAAACTGCTGTCAATAATTTTATATTTTCTAAGGCTGTTACGTTTTCCAATTTCATATGATCTAATACACGCGGTATCGCATACCGCGATCCACAACTTCAAGTGAGTGAAAATTATTCAGATTTGACAAAATGGAGTTCAACTGTTTTCAAATATTGCTGATTGATTTTATCTTTAACATGTTTAAAAGGTGGTACTTAATGTGCCAATAAAATATGAAAACCCGAATATATGCGGCACCGGCGGTTAATAATTAGGAGATAATGTGTAATGCGAAGTCCAGTTACTTCTCTGAATAAGAATTGTTATACTAGCCCGTTCGACCAAACTTTGCATGGCATGCTCGTCACCCTGTGAATAATGCTGGAGCAGAAGCAGTATCCATGTATTCACTACAATGTATTCACTACAATGACAATAGCCGTGCTCTTAGTAAAACTGACGATTTCTGGTAACATGGTTAACTAAGAACGTTTTTGTTTATCTCTGCTTCCTCAAATTCTACATAATTATTATTTACCTACTCTCTCCTACTATGTGAATCATCATTAGTTGATGGACCGCTTACATACCAAACACTTTTAGAACAGCGATGCATGTCCATCCATTTCTGGGATAATTAATGTTATCAGATGGTTTTGACACAATGTCAGATGGTAGACTGATGGTATGCAGTACTTTCTGAATACAACAGTCCAAGAGTAACACCTCTTATATGTTTTGAAACACAATGCATTCTTGATTTCATTATTGTGTGAGATACTGCATGCATGGCTTTATATATCTTACCCATTATTGGTGATGTTTGAATTATCAAAGCCACACCCTCTAGTTATTCGACACCTAATTTTATACTCCATATTGCTTCATTTAAAAATAATGGAACCCTGCATTAAACGTTTATGCACAGCAGAATGAGTCGACACCAAGAGTTCTATAAAGTACCAGAGGCTACTGTGTCTAGATAATATAAGAAAATATGGCATTTTGAAGAGTGCTTCAATATATATGTATAATTTTTAATTTTTCAAAACCCGAAGATCTGATGTATGTACACTTAATTTGGACTGTAACTGTGACAAATAGAATCATAATCATAGAGCATCATCAATAATAATGGTCAACTGAGATACTTTTAACCACAATATTAGAACAACATCAGGTACCTTTTCAATAACAGTATCATTATTATCTGCATATGTTTGGAAGTTGATCTACCATGGACCTCACCCATTGGTGATGATCTGCTACACTACGTATGGAAATGCTGTACATTGTCGCAATTATGATAGTAGTCCATCAACTAGTTTACTCCTAGCACAGTGCCGCTTCCTCATTCACAGACACTGCTCAGATTGTTAGCTTTCCGCCAATAATCGCCACTGTCTGCAGTTTGGCTCGTCAAGTACAGCCGTCAGTCAGCTGTCTAAGCATCTGAAAGTTTTAGCCATCTTTTTGTCTGTGGTTTGTCACTTCCCAACATCTCCGCCTGGTGGCTATTAATTGTAAATTTAAGCAAAGATTCAGTGCCTGATATCAGTGAGATATCAGTACCTAAGCTTTAGCCCCCCCCCCCCCCGCAGACCTCCACCGATAAATCAATGAAATCAACTAGTAGCTGTGAGCTTAGTGTGCGAGGGGCAAACTTTTTGCTTAACATTTCAAACACTGACCTTTGCATATATTTCAGATATGGCTTGTGCAAACCAGAGCTGGCCATCAGCCTACCTATTCTTAAAAAAATATTTGAATTTTCACCCACTTGAAGTTGTGTCTCGCTGACGCGATCCACAACTTCAAGTGAGTGAAAATTATTCAGATTTGACAAAATGGATATGTTATATCATCAAGCGTGGTCCACATACTCTACATAGGCTACTACATATGAATGAAATATATATGAAAATGAGATTTTACCTGGAAAAGGGAGTTGAGAATGCAGTAGCCAAAAATATGTAACATTCACATAATATCAAGCGTTCCTGGATATCGCGACTGAATGGATCTTTCTGGTGTAAATGTATATCCTTAATTTAAGTATTTTTATGCAAAAACATTCAGAAGTATTTCGTCAATGATCGGGAAGACATTATGGATGATTATGAGATGAATAAGGTTTTTCTTAAAACCTGAATTTGTTCTAAAATTATGGATATACTCGGGGCAGCACAACCAGTTTAAAAAGAGGACTATCCATGGATGAGGACGAGGTGTAATTTTTGAGGATGAAAAAATGTTTATTGAATGTCTGGGATGTAATGAAAGGTGATGTTTACAAGCATTGGGCCGTGATCAAGTTGATGCCCTTTTCTTAACCCTTTAACTGCCGGTGCCGCATATATTCGGGTTTTTATTTTTTATTGGCACATAAAGTACCATGTTTTAAAGATGTTAAAGAGAAAATGTGACATCAATCAGCAAGATTTGAAAAGAGTTGACTTCCATTTTGTCAAATCTGAATAATTTTCACTCACTTGAAGTTGTGGATCGCGTCAGCGAGACACAACTTCAAGTGGGTGAAAATTCAAATTTGGCGGTTAAAGGGTTGATAAATTAGAAATAGACAGATGGTCGAATCCCTTTGGTAATATCATCAATTGAAACTTCACCCAGCCCAGGAAGAGTAGATTTCCAGTTTTTTTTGCTAAAAACTAATAATCAGTGGACTAAAATTATATGAAATTCACAGAACATATCGTTGTTACATATACTTCCATTATCTAATTTATAAAAATAATATAATAATTGTAAAATCTGTATTTATTGAGGGTACATGTATATGCAAGCGCAAATGTGTAAAATTAATCAAACATAGAAACATACATGCATGCACCAACTTAATGGGCATAGCTCATCCGCCGTAGAGGGGGGGGGAGCTCACATATAAACATTGGACAAAATACACATGTAGATATTAAGAGCTATATATACAAAAATATTTTGGGTATCACATATATATACACCCATTTAAACGTTACGATAACCTATTCTTCTACATACGTTTTACATAATTCGTTCAAAAAAAAAATAGAAATTAAATAACTAAATTAACTATTATAATTAATGTCTTTTTTAAAAATTAAGGTGATATTACATATGGGAAATGTATATATTTAAACAATATCTGTACAACTGATATAATTTAATAACTTATGTAGACCTAGTATAAAAAAAACATGTATATAAATGTGTTCACATGGTAAATTGGACAATCTGTTGGGCGGCAATATACAATAGTCCTACAAAAAAGTTTGCAAAATAAATACCTCTGAACTATTATAATTGGTATGCATACATGTATAATCTTGTATATATCTTATTTTTCTAAACTAAACTCACTTCACCTGGTCTTTAAATGTCACACGAAAACAAATACTTCCCCAACGTAAGTATGAACCTGGAATATATATGATTGTTGCGATTTGAAAACCCTATAATGATAAATGGCACGGATTGCAAACACCACTGTTATGCTGCAACAGGATTATTCAACTTGTCAACCTCTTCCACGCTTTTCATTTTATCACCAGAGTGTATGTTGTTCCTTTCCCTGCAAACAGACAAAAAACATAGGAATGAGAATCCCAGCAAACACAACACGCTGGCCCAATGCTGAGTTAATGTCGGCCCAGCGTCGTAGTAATATTCACCCTTACTACTAGTCTACATTACTAAGCACGCATATAGTCGTTTTTATTCTGCTTTATTATAATGATTAGTAGGTTAAATCACTCGCGTTGGAAATGGAATGGGTGTTGACACATCAATATTTGCAAATGTTTGGTCTCAAATTAAGTTAATTAAGAGTAATTTTAATTACAGTAATTTTCACCAATTTGAACTTGTGGCTCGAGACACAACTTCAAGTGGGTGAAAATTTAAATTATTTAATTTAGCCCTGTAAGGGTTATTCTACCAGTACCTTAACCGTTACAGTGCGGGCATCAACTATTCTGACGTCTATAGACGTCAGATTCTGACGGCTAAAGTCGATCCCTGCACTGTAAAAATAATTATAAAGGCCGTAGATCCATAACATAGGTTTTCAAATAAAGCATAAAGAGCCAACTAAACATTTATTATGATTTTAAATTGAAAAAACCCTTTGGTCTCCATGGTCTATACGAAAGTATTTCATTTTAAACATTATTTGACCTGGCTTTCCCACCCTAGCCCCTCTGCAGCCCAGCTCCCTGTTGATGAACCTGCTTTGGCCTCGATTATGACACATGATCACGCTAAGGATTTGTGCGCCTATGAGCTCGGTCCGCTGAGGATATATGCACTATAGAAGTTTTATTGATTGATTGATTGAACGTTATAAATATTGAAAAGACCAAGATAGAGGAAATAATTATGATATACAACTTAATATTAATTATTGCGTTAAAATATAATTTGTAAAACACCTGTAATATATTATAGTGTATCTTTTTTGAGAGAGAAGTCCAAGTTAACACAAAACATTTGTATAACATCTGTACAATGTCGTACCAACGTCGAAGACGTTGGGCCGGAGTTATTGTGATGTGTTCTCTCACATTCCAATGATATTTTGAAGATGGTCTCTCGCTATTTGAAAACAAATTAAAGTCCTATTAATCATCTTTAAACAATATAAATTAGATTTTAAGCAATGATTCGCACAGTCATTATAGTACTCACAAATTAAATACTATCTTCATCTCCTCAATATCCTGAGTTAGGGGTTTTCCCGTCGTTTCTGGCAGAATGAGACAGCACAGTCCACCGATGGTTGAGACAGCCCCGAAGACCACCATAGACAAAGGGCTCCAGACCACAGACAGCCTCAGGCAGAGCGGGGCCACGATACCAGCTATCCGTGCGCACACAGAGGCGATGCCAATCCCGTTATTTCTGTATGCAACATCAATTAAAACAAATGATGTAGATTTGGTAATTTTCGCGAGATTCTTGAATTCGCGAATTTGTCCTCCTCGCGAAAATTAAAACCTCGCGAATATTACCAGATTTACTGTAATGCCAAGCTATTTCCTTTTATCCACCAGTCCTGATTATATTTGTTTTTTTTTCATTTTGTATTAGCCCATTAAATACCAGCTTTTGAACATGTTAAATTGCAAAAAAAATATTATAGTCAGCAAGATTTCAAAATCGTCGACCTACATTTGGTCAAATCTGAATGATTTTCACTCACTTGAAGTAGTGGATCGCGTCAGCGAGACACAACTTCAAGTGGGTGAAAATTTCAATTAAATAATTTGGCGGTTAATGGGTTAACTGATAATAATGTGCGGTATGCGCGTTACTAACCATCTTATGACTGAATTTACTATTGAAATCGCGAATTGCGTTCACATTTCTCATCTGAACGAGAAATAATTGAATTTGTTGAAAATTACAGAAAATTGCAATATACAGTGAAATCATTTTCATGCAAATACTCATTCTAAATACATGTGCTGTCGTGCAAAGGCAAGGGCCCATATTCTTGTACAAGTTACGAAAGATATATATCGTAGGCTTCTGATTGGTCGAGATAGCCATCTCGACCAATCAGAAGCCTACAATATATCGTAACTTGTACGAGAATATGGTCCCTGATCTGCTAAACGGCAACAGTCGTTTTTAATTTGTTTTATTAATTTGTTTTATCAAATCAGTCACTGGGAATAATATGAGTGTTCAAACATCAAGATTTGCAAATGTTGTGTCTCAAATGTAACAAATATGAGTGATTTCCGCCCACTTGCAGTTGTGGATCGCGGAAAAGAGACATAAATTCAGGTGTGTAAAAATTGTAAATTTTCAATTTTGCATTTTAATTGGTAGTATTTCAGTAGCCAACAGCTGAACCTAAAAATACACCCCCTCCCTACACGCTGGTTTTTGACTGATTTTGACAGAGCGAATCCTGTATATTCATTGAGCTTTTCGTAAATACAAGATGGCGACAAAAATGCCGGATATACAAAAAATTTGCCACCTTTTATGTGTTCACAAAATAAATGTGTTTGTGGTTAATATACTAGAGGCCATACCCAGTAAACACGAGGCGTTAAGCCAATGTTGCTTTATTGTTGGCCCACCGTCTTCGACGTCAGCCCAACATTCAAACAACATTGGCTCAACACCTCGTGTTTGATGGGTATATCCTGAAAGCAATCTCTTAGTCTCGAGTGGTAAAAATACCCATATCTAGAGGTATTGCAATAAAAAAAATGGTTTCAGAACCTAATACTTTATGCAATTTTCAAGTATTTGTTCAATTTGGCGGCCATCTCGGACGCCATCTTGAATTTACAAAAATGATGAATGCTGCTACCAAGACATCAAGCAGGTCTTGCATCTAATAAAATTAACCATAACGTGCTTGGAGAGTATTTTCGATTAGTAAGCTCGATTATAAACTGTTACTTTGGCTATTGGACTTGAACCCTTTCGTCGCTGAACACTACTATAATCGTTTATACCAGGTTAAATTGCCGTTATTGGGAATGTAATGAGTTCTTAAATACTACTATAAAATGTTTGGTCTCGGATTAAACAAATATGAATAATTTTCACCCACTGAAACTTGTGGATCGCGATCGCGGCGATGATTATAAAATATATCAATCACAAGGAATAATAATGTAGGGGCAAATATGTCGGTACTTGTGTAATGTTGGTAATACTGTTTTTACTAGGTATGTCTAAAGAGCCTGGATGGTGTATTTGGTGGCTATAATTATGTATCTTCTCCGTTCTACACCCCGCGTCTTGGGTATGAAAGGTTGTATCTGCCACTTTTGTAAAGTGGCAGATACACCCTTTCATACACAAGGTGACGCACCCACTGTGAACGCAGATGCAACATAGGGTCTTGCTGGCTCAGTGGATATAGCTTAATTGTTTTTTTTCTAATTTATCTGCGAATAATAATTAGTCGATGTTCATTGAATATTGAACTAATTTTTTTCCTGTTGTCCTCTAGCACCCCATATTTTGATTTGCCAAAATCGTCTAACAGCCGAAATATACAACAATATTCTCCAAAAATATTCACGTGTGTTGGGGGGGGGGGGTGTCAAAATGAGAACATTATACAATTCAGTTGACCACCGCTTTTGATACCGGGACTGGAGGCGATGCAATGAATACAGCCGAAGTATAACATGTATACTATACAGTTTACGTACCTCAAGACAGTAGGAAACACTTCTGCTGTGAATAAATATATTATTGCATATGAGGCAGTTATCCCAAATTTTCCCATAGTTGAAAACACAACAGGCAGGTACGGATGCCCTACAATACCAAAAAATAAAATTGTGTAAGTCTAATAAGCATTGCTATAAACACTGTCATAATAATCATTGTATATAAACCCCTAGAGCACTGATATATTCATTTTAAATGTTAAGTCACTTGAAGTTGTGTCTCGCTACCGCGACACACAACTTCAAGTGACTAAAAATGTGTATGATTTGCGAAATTTAAACCTCACCATATATCAGTGTTTCAAGATTGGAAGCATATTTTACTTTTAACAACTGATTATACAGGCTCTAATAGAAACACAGAATGTCTACTGTAGTCGACATCAGTGTTCTACGCGTTAACAAGGGGTTCAATAAATAACAGTCTTCGCCTACTGAAACCACGTATGGCAATATTTAAATCATCACTCGGCTATTATGGGACGCATTATACTGCCTATGAACATGAGAGATTCAACCACATAAAAAACTCAAATATCGCTTAAAAATGAAATAACTGCTTCAGAATTTAGAGAAATCTTGTGAATCACATATATAATGTATATATATTTTGTATATATAATTATCAAAATTATGTCATGCACCTTTGCACATCTTATCTGCACGTGCATTTTCTGTTCCATCAATATTTAATATATCCATATGATGTATATTTGCATGTGTTTGTGTCTATAGAAAATAGCTAGACTGCCCACCAATGTATAAAATGTTACAAAAATAATTACATAAATGCATACCCAGCAAACACAAAACACTTTTATAACATTTGTACAACGTTGGCCCAACGTCTTCGACGCTGGTCCAACAATGAACAAATGTTATGAAAAAAATTGTGTTTACCGGGTAGAGGCATCGTATATTTCACAGTGTTTTACCCACCCAGAAATATTGCAGTCCCAAAGCATCCCACTGCGCCAATGAGCATGAAGATGAGCATGAGGTAGCGGCGACCAACACGATCCAGAAGAGGGATACACAGAGCCACAGCAGGGATCTCGACACAAGCCAAGAACAGGAAGTTCAGGTAGGGATCACCGTGCAGCTTACTGGAGTTAAGACTCAGGCCGTAGTAAATCAAGGCGTTCACAAACCTGTAACACAGAAAACACGAGATATTGAACTAATGTTGGGTGAATGCTGGACCAGCGTCGTTGACGGTGGCCCACCATTCACCCAAAATTAGTTCAATGTCTCGACACAACAAACACGAGACATCGATCTAATGTTGGGTGAATGCCGGGCCAGCGTCGTAGACGATGGCCCAGCATTCACCCAAAATTAGTTCAATGTCTCGACACAGCAAACAGGGGACATTTCTATTTTTTTCAGAGTTTTCAGATTTTTTCAAATTTGTTTTATCAACATTTATAAGAATCCAGGAAAAACAAAGACATACAGTGCATTGACATTAAGGATGGTTGAATGCTAGCACAGCATTGGGCCACAAGTTGATGCCATCGGCCTAGCGTTGAGCAGACCAACGGTGCTGTCGCTATTCCGACAGGTCGTTATTCCGACAGGTCGATATTCCGACAAACAGTTCGTTATTCCGATAGGTCGTTATTCCGACAGGTCGATAGTCCGACAAACAGGTCTCTATTCCGACACTTCGATAGTTCGACAAACAGGTCGATATTCCGAAAGGTCTATATTCCGACAGGTCGTTATTCCGACATAAAAATAATAGTGATGAGAGGATTAACCACTATCAACAGCTACTGTGGTGACGAATAGCGATGAAGACCTATATCTAAAATACTAAAGTTGTTACTTGTTAACTCTTTTCGTGCTGCATCATTCTTTGACATGTATCAACTGGGTATTATTCATTTGATATTTGGTATTATTATTCATGCAAATGTCAACATCAAATAGGCGTTTAAAAGTGGACCAGTTAGGACTAATAATTTACACTCGGTGCTTTATTTGAGATCTGAACGCATTTGCCGGCGAAAGGGTTAACCTTCTCTACCCTGAGTTTCTGGGAGCCATCTGGGGGTGTTTTTAAGAGTAGTGTATATAGGCCCACACTTCTTTGTACAGCTGTGATATATAGATGCGTTCAGATCAATTGGTAAGCTTAATATGCCAATCAATGGCATAACTAAATTTATGTCAACGTATTTGATATCAAAAATTGTTTTTACAATTGCAGATGTATACAGTTATTGTATATATTTATGTATATTCCAGCCTAATAAATAAATACATTTAATTATTGTTCCCACACATTCCCCTGATTTTTCCCTGACTGCTCAGAAAATACATCTCCAACTATTAAATTGAGCAAAATATTATTGAGCGACCTCATAGTGCTCTAACGCCGTCCAAAATGCTGGTACAAATTAGCAATCTCATCAACATCAGTACTAAAACTAATAATACTATTTTCGAGGTAAAAGTATACAGTCAGAATGTATCGTGTTCGTATCGTGTTCCTTCAGAGCTAATATTGATCATCTTAAAATTTCCTAACTTTGCCTTTTCTATGAGGATGAATGTATTAGCAGTGATGGAACAATTTTTTTGAAGTGTTATAGCTGTGTTGCGTAAAATCTAAGACAGTAATATGAAAATCTAATTATGTTCTTGTGCCTTGAGTCACAATTATAATATTATACTATAATATTCTTATAATAATTACTATTACTTATTATCTTGTTCATGTTCGTGGCGCCAGGTTAGCTCATTGGTCGCGTGGTGGACTCGAGAGTCCGGAGGTACCTGGTTCGAGTCCCGCTGCCGCCGAAATCTTCCCTTGGTGTAGGCCTACATATGCTGTGACGCAAACTGTTCAAATTCATGGTATAATAATAGCAACCGAACGTATAACCGATTCGCGCCACCTAAAAAAACGTACACAAAAAAAAAGAAATAAAAATGTCAAAGTTGACATGTGAACGGTCAATAAAAACCTTTAAAAAAAAACTTTCGTTGTGGCTGGAAACGGGCTCTTACAAATAAATGAAATAGTAAGCTCTTAATTTCGACGTCTGAATCAACTCTTTTGCTTAGATAGTACGATTGTCAGAATATTCACTGCCCTTAAGCATCTAATATATATTTAAAATCGTTTATGAAAACCGTAGAAAAATGCTATTAAGTATGTTTCTACTGCTATTAGTTGGCAAGTTATGACGTGGGCTTGTTATGAACAGCGGTCATTTTGAATTTATCTAATATGGCTGATACAGTAACTTCAAAGACTGGCTCTGGTATCAAATCTTATGGATAGGTCGTTATCAATGCCTGATACAGACTATTGTGTTGCTGATCTGCGTCGTTTAAACCGGTATCATGTCGTTTATATATTGTCAAAATAACTTTTACATATATTTTTGTGTTTTAAATAATCCCAAATCAACTCCTAAACATCATAAATCAATTCTACATATTCGAAAACCATAGGAAAGTGGTATCACATGCGTCTCTACGTCTATTAGTTTACAAGTTATGAAATGACCCCAATTTGAATGGCGGCCATCTTGGATTTGTCAAATAAAGCGCCCCCGGTGGGTGTTCAGCTTGGCTCCCGCGATAAATCAAAATTATTATGGCCTTGGCCATACGTGATTCAAATTTAGTGCTTTTGCGACGATTTGAACAATTCGGGTGGTAGATATGAGTTAAGCCCCCTGACTAATTTGAATACTTATGCTATGGGTCTAACGCCATTATAAATATTTTTAAATCTTTCAGAGTTGAGACTGACTTGAGACGTCAGATTCTGACGTATAAAGTCGGTCTCAGCGCTGAATTTGTTGTCTTATTATTGTATCACATGTATCAGACAGTTTAATTTGGCATCACATGTTCTTATGTAGATACATTTAAACAGTGTCACTGGTTAAAATAACGATTTTACCATTTTTGTAGTAAAACGACACGCTATATGCTATATTCTGAGAAAATACAGCGTCTGAGGCATTTAAGAAATGGAGTTTCAGAATCAGCATGAAATTCTGAGTTAGAAACACTCTTCAAACTTTTTTGGGCCCAGACACGTAATTAAAAGTGGTTCATCTCACAGACTAATTCCCATTACAATTTACATCAAGGAACTGTCGGAATAACGACCTGTCCGAATATCGACCTGTCAGAATATAGACCTGTCGGAATATAGACCTGTCGGAATAACGACCTGTCGGAATATCAACCTGTCGGAATATCGACCTGTCGGAATATAGACCTGTCGGAATAACGACCTGTCGGAATATAGACCTGTCGGAATAACGACCTGTCGGAATAACGACCTGTCGGAATATCGACCTGTCGGAATAACGAACTGACCCCCCTCCCGCAGATCATCGCGTTCCCAGACCAGTTAAGGGCGGCAGCTATTTCGGCATCCTTTGATAATGCCATCTGAGATCATGGAGATGGTGGGTATCTGGGGCAGTATTGTTTACATGATACAGTAATACACCTGGTAAAAATTAAAACTATTTCAGTCTTTTCAGTGTTTTTTGTTATGTTTTAGTACGTTATTCAGGATCAGTAGGCTATATACATGTAGCTTCATATTAAGTAAATTTTCAAAATTGCAAATTTTCATCCCAAGGAGTTCCTATGAAATAATCGATCCATGGATAACTTGTCAATTTCTCAAAAATGTCAACATCATTATAACAATATTCATTTTTCAAATACACTAGCCGTGATTGTAGGAGCGAATACTTATTAATGATTTTCATCAGTGCTTATACGATGATTTGCTGGTTATAAGAATGACGTTAGTATATTGCAGCACACAGTTGGTCTATCGGTGCTCCCGTGTAGGCCAATCATGTTAATACTGGTAAGTGAATATTCTATGCACTCTATTTATCTCTAGGTGCGTTTTAAAAATCGACCCAGTCTTTCTAATGTCGAATAACAATTAAGCTAATAGTATAGTATAATACCATATCATCAACATCGCATGCCCTTGGATATGAAAGTATCCGCCACTTTGTAATGTGGCAGATACACTCTTTCGTATCCAAGTGGGCGCTTGACGTTTTTCTTATTATATTTCCCTCCCTCTTCCTCCCACTCACCCACACATATATATAATATTTGTTATGACCAATTGCACTATTTTTATCACGATCATTGTAACTTACCATATAAACCATACATTAACTGCTATCTTCGCTATCGTAGCTGTGCGTAGTATATCTATAAATGTGTACGTTTTATGAGTATTCTTCTCCTCTTCTAGATCTAATTGATCAATGATATTGTCATCTAAAGTAACCTTGTTATAATAAGCTGTTTTCTTGATAATTTTCTCGGCTTCTTCTTTTCGTCCCTTTGCAAGGAGCCATCGAACAGATTCCGGGAGTAGCCTGAAATGTACAAATGTTGTAGCTGTTGCAAGACGGGTGAACGAATTTAATGTTTAGTAGTAGTAAAATCTAATTTTGTATCCAATTGAAGTTGTGCCTGACTACCGCGACCCACACCTTCAAGTGGGCGAAAATTAGTCATATTTGTTTAAACATGTTAAATTGAGACCACACATATGCACATATTCAGGTTTCACACTTCCTTACCAATACCAGTGATTAAACCTACTAATCATGCCAAAAAATATACGATTCTGTGAAATAGCTTCATTTTATCCATCACTTCAATAAAACATAATATACTATGCCTTAATATTAGCAATATTATTGTTCGCGCTTTATTTGAAACTGGAATCTCTGGACTGAACAATCACTATAAAAATGTCAAAAAATATCACAATAAGTACACGTAGTTAGGATTTATTTACTGAAGAATAGTTCACTTAATAGCAAACATCAGCTGCGTTTTACTGTTGTTTGCCTCTACACATCTTCCCTACAGCAAGCCTCGACTCCGCGAGGACTCGCGGAGTCAAGGCTTGCTGTAGGGAAGATGCCTCCACATGACAGTGATATAGGTCATGGGTTTGTTTTGCTTGTTTTATGACACATCCAATATTTGAAGTGTACATGCCAAATTTGATACTAGTCCAATAATTTTTCTGCAATTTACAAAATTATATTATATATTTTGATACTCACCAATAATACGAGAAAAACAGCATTGGTGCGAGACTAATAACTACAAGTATATAGCGCCACTTTCTGAGCCAGAAAGCTAGGCCTGTCAGTATAATCTGTCCCCCGGAATAGAAAAACTGTTTACACATCCCGGCGTTTTTTCGATATCTTGGACCCACCAGCTCTGTGCCTGAGTAAAAAAAGATCGAATTATATCAATACTTGTTTTTTATATATATCCTGTGCTTCTGAATCAACCAAAAGAAAATCCGAGACATCTGATAATTTATTTATTTGCATGTGTCTCGGGCCAAGGACAATTCATTAAATTTTGGGAATTACGATCCAGATCCAGCTTACAATCATTCATTTCGGCGAAGGTTTGCAATTTTTGACTGACTCAGTTTCAAATGTGAATGGGGATAATTTTACGTAAACGATGGGTAGGCTTAGTTCAGACAAAGGATATTTTAGTCGGTAAAATACATCACAATATAGGCCTACATACTATAACCAGATAATGATACTATATGATGTATCCTTGAAGCATAATGCCTATGCGACATCCCGTGAGTACAAGAGAGGCAAATTATTAGCAATTATATCCACAGAATTGCGTCGTTATCGTTTTAGTTGCTCCAAAAAGTATATATTTTAAATTGATCAGTTTTACACAGTAATATAGGTAATTGGGGAAAAAAATGACAGAAACTTAGCAATCGTAATTCAAGGAGGTACGTTTTAATTTTATCTCTATTCATTAGGTGTCATTTCCTCTACTTTCTGCTATATTCATGTATTTTATTGATTTCATTGATAACTTCTTCAATAATTGAGATATCTTGACAATTTTGTTGTGTGAGAAAGCTGGAACTTTGCTTTTACAGAACCAGTTGTCAATTCATTTTTATATCCGAAAATTCAGGTTTTGTTATGACACGTCACATATACGACAAACACTAATATTTGTTGGTTTTCACTGGCTACCATGTTTGCTAATGAATGAAGAGGGCTATCCTGAATTTTGTGGTATATAGTATTGACAAAACACATTATGTTAAAATCAACACGAACATGTCGCGGAATTACATAGCAACATATACTATTAGTCTGGGTAGAAAAAGAGGTAGATAATATATTTTGTGCAAAAAGGGTTAATTTTAGCAGGAACATATGATAATTGTCCAAATATATATATATAATTCATAGCATTATAAATATATTGTTGCCAGTAAACACAAAACATGTGTATAGCATTTGTAAAATGTTAGTTGTATAAATGTTATACAAATGTTTTATGTTTGAGGGGGTAACGTCTTTTGTAGTTCTACAAGCGTAATTACCGGGATATTTTGACAGCACATTGCACAAACTAAGGCAATACTTGAGCTAGGTAGCAAAAAGGTTTTTATAAGGGGAGGACCATTTGATACCAGGGTGGAGGGTATGTTTTTTTTCCTCTCAACAAAAAACAAAACTTCTCCCTCAACAAACACAGACAAACCTTTTTTCAGGACATCCCATAAATGCCTGTCCCACAAAAGTTGGAGAAGAGCTCATTAATGTGTTTGAGTTGAGCTTAAAAACATTTGACCGAGCGAGAAAGTTTTTTTTTGGCAGTTTCCGACAGATTTGGAACAATCTGCTGGCTGTCAACAACTATCTTCTTACACACAAATGAACAATTTTTTTTTCAAACTATTTCTTCGTACCAACTTCGTGAACAATTTTTTTTTTTACGAAAAAAACATACCCCCTCTGGTATTAAATGACCGGCCCCTAATGGATAATGTGCAAAAGGGTCTATGTAATGTAGAGTGTGCAAACAGTCTTATATAAAATATAGTGTGCAAAATGGTCGGGTTGTATCATGAACGTATACCTCTGACTATTTTGAGACACCCATTTTGAGACCTAGAATATATAATTCATATCATTTTTAAAATATATGCGATTTAACCCTTATTTTCTAGTATAGAACTACGACAAATGGAACAGACAAGTCCGTACTTTGACTAAATAGCAAAAAGGTATATATAATAAAAATATCTAGTCGTAATAATTATAGTGCATTAGAACCTCGGTTTCGGACCACCTCACTAGGCCGACCACTTCGCGTCTCGGCCCGTTTTTATTCCAGTCCCACAGTTGTTCACATTGACATCATGCTCGAGGATCACCACTTAGCGGACCACCCCCGCTATTCGAGACACGGGACTCTTTTTACAGTAGTAAACTTCATTCAGCCTCACCAAGCGGACCACCTCAGTCATAAAGAGTCAATTTAAAACATACATTAATTTGACCTAACTCTCACGAAGCATTCACAACAAATGTTTTCTAACTTTTTAATTCTAGATAATCTTCCCATGCAACGCTATTGTTGATCAGATAATATATAAAGCTGCTCCGTGGGATGACATCAATTTTGGTTCTTAATCCCGCAGATCATGATTTCATTTTTTTTTTAAATTTTCACATTAACAAGAGGACTGAAGTCCTATATCATCCCCCGCCATAAATAGTCCTATATCACCCCCCGCCATAAATTAGTTTATACAGTTATTGCGGTCACAAATATTTAAAAAGTCGACTTGTGGTGGCCATTATAAATTTCAGTAAAATCACCTGCACATTATTTCTGACTTCATTTTTTGCGCCCACAAAAAATTATGAAGTTCATCATTCATGGCGGCCATTTTAAATTCCCTTAAAACCTTGAAAAAATCACATGCACATCTCCATATCGTGGGGAATGTGATTGTAAAATTTGAATAATTTACGACGTTAAGTTTTTAAAGTTTTTGCGCCCACAAAAAATTTTGGAGTTGACTTCTGGCGGTCATTTTGAATTTTGGTAGCATCTTTAAAAAATCAATGTCACATCCACATGTTGCTAGGAATGTGATGTTAAAATAAATAAAAAAATGACCAAACTAATTTTTTGAGTTTTTGTGCCCACCAAAAAATTGAAGTTGATCCGTGGCGGCCATTTTGAATTTCAGTTAAACCTTGAGAAAGTCACCTGCACATCTCCATATGGTGGGGAATGTGATAGTAAAATTTGAATAATTTCTGACTTTAAGTTTTAAGAGTTTTTGCGCCCACAAATTTTTTTGGAAGTGACCTCTGGCAGCCATTTTGAATTTTGGTAGCATCTTTAAAAATTCACTTGCATATCCCCATGTTGCTAGGAATGTCATGTTAAAATTGCAAACAAATTGACCAGTAGTTTTTGCGCCCACCAGAAAACATGACGCCGGACGCCAGACGCCGGACTCATGCTGTTGGCTTTCACTGTGAGGTGTATAGTGACGAGATGGACTGATCTCAGTGGTGACTTGTGCTGAATCTAAACTCCACGTTGAGCATACAGTCCTGCAGCCATTTCGGCATATTGAACTTATCATACACATCGCCACCTCTGTCCTACCAGGTACTCATTTTCACTTGAATCAAGTTTAGCATTTTAGGGTTAAGTGACACAACATGGAAACGATGTCCCAATATTGAGAAGGGGGAAACATGATATTTCTCTGAAAATCCTGTACCAAGCAGGATTCGAAACCGCATTACAGGCAGCGATATTGACAAAGCTCCCTCTCTTTAGATGGAATGCCTATTGTTTTACGTCGCTTTCTGCACATTGAGGCAATATCGCGACAGAAGGAAACCCGAATCCGGGACGATTTAAATTCAAATTAATAATTTGGCGGTCAAAAGGTTAAATTTAATTTCCTTACATTATATGTAAATTAAACTGGTATTATGGTTTAATGTTCCAATAGCAAAAAATGTACACATATTTTGATGTTTCATCTAGCTTTGCCGTAAAATGAAGATATAAGAGTGTGGCTGAAAAGTCAGTTTCTTAATAAGGGTAATGACAGATTTATTACAACTTAGCTTGAGTAGTCCAACTATTTTAAGTAAACACAAAAACACAATGAAGAAACCGTAAACATGATCAACATTAGCTAATTTAATACAATAATGCCCTGTTAAAAGTGATAACGTGTCATTGAAAAAAGTTAGGGAACATTAAAATGCTTACACCGTTCAGTAATGATCACTTAAAATTCCTTCCTTCCTTCCTTTATTTTTATTCCATCTTTCACCGCCCTCCCCTATGGCAGAATATTTTTTATTGCAAATATTATCTCCCAGTTCATCATTAGCTAGGCCTATATCATATGTTCATGTTAATATTGGTAGTTCTTTTACACTGTTAAAACAACTTTATCTGTTTACTGCCCATTTCAACTATTATCCTTGAGATCGTATCTTGTAAAAAAGAAACTGTTGAGTCTCAGCTGTATCTGAATTATATCGTGTCAGTGGCTATATTGAAGATCTACATATCGCACTGAGAAAATACGACGATTTTAAATATGTCTTTTAAACAAATGCAAAGTACATGTATATGCACAAACATCATACAACAATTAAATTTTGAAAATTGAAATCTGTTTTTTATCCATTTGTTCTCAAGACTGAGTTTCAGAAATGATAATTACTATCAATCTTAGAATATTTAGTTTGGATCAACGTTGTTTCAAGGTAGTCCACAATGTATGATAATTACCATAAATATTAACATATTTATTTTTGAACAACGTTATTTCAAGTCTGGCTCAACGTTTCAATTATTGACCAAGACCGACACAAACTTGATATTATATTCTGTTTTTTTTTCAAAAAATGAGTGCATGTTTGTAAGATGTGTCTCACACTAAGGATGGGCAGGAGAAAGAAAACCAGTCGCAACAAATTCCTACGTTTAGGTGCTCTGAATGGTCAATCTTGAAGCAACAATTTCGCTTCTATCGCGAAATGTGGCGAACAGTCCAATAATTGTATACTCTAATGGCGCCAATGATGCATCCCAGACACCAGTCCTCAAATAAGAAAGGGTATATATATATATAGAACCCTATATAATATATGTGGAGGAGGATAGCACCAACATGCCGGACTGGATTAATTTTATAGGAAATTATTGAGTTGGAAAATCACCACTCTGGAAATTAAGGGGGGTGCTCGAGCACCCTGAGCACCCCCCTGGATACACCCCTGTTATTGAGAGTTATTTTTTTGCACCAAACTGAAGCTGATTTTGATATAGCAATGGACCATGCAAAATTGCAATCAAAACAGATTTATATTTTCTGTCAAGATTATTTTAGGATTCTCATTTCGAAAACAGGCTCGAAATAATTAGATGTAAGATGTTTTCTTTGTTAGTTGGAAGGATAACATGATACAAAAAAACCCATCTTACTAGACTATACAATAGTTTTGGCTGCAGAATTCATACAACGTTTGTTTCAGTAGACTGGTTGTCTTATATAATATTATATACAAGCCGTTTTGTTTGTGTGTCTAAAAAGACATTGGGTTATGTTTACATTTGAGAAAGTAACTTTTATTGATATTACATTCACGTTTGGACGTACTGCACTTCTATTTAGTATCGGCATAGAAAGGGTATTTATGTATTGTGGAGTATTTATGTGTTATCAAGAACTTTATAGCGATAAAGTTTTTGATGTTATAAATCATGCACAAAAAAGGGTTGCTGAGATACATACATGTAGATCATTTTTCCCGCTGCCCAAACGAGATGTTGAGTGCAGAAGGCTTGGCCTAGCTGATAACACTCTGACAAGATAAAAGGGAAGTGAGTTATTACTGGACAAGTGTGTATCTCCCGCCACGACAAGTGCAGGTGTTACCTGGGACCTTGGCTTCGAATTGGTTATGCCTTTTAGTCCAAGCTAGTGGGCACTTGACCTTGTTTAGTAACATATGTAAAGTTTTATGACGGTTTTCACATAATTCGACCATGCCGATACTAAATTCGATGAGTGCCAGATTGTGCCTATAGTTCACCTACAAATCCAAGATGGCCGCCGCTTTTTATTTCTAAAAGATAATTTTGGTCCAGGTGATCTGTGGTCGATAAATTCATTTTTTGTGGAATTTAGATCAATTGACCTATATTTCGGCCGTAAATCCAAGAAGACCACCATTTTTTTCACTTTTATAGTTTATCGTTTCTAGGTAGTAGTAGTAGTAGTAGTAGTAGTAGTAGTAAATCATTGCTCTACGTCACTTTTCGGCACAAGGTCTTTTAAGGTACATTGTAATACGATAAAAATGTTGTAGACAATTTATAAGATGGAATGATGTACAGATGATGATGTGAGGGTGGGGGTGATAGGGCATGGTGGGTCATTGAGAGCGCTTTCCTTCGCTCGCCCGATAAGGGGTTCTGGGCATGTCTAGTGGATCTACCCCCCAGACATGCCCAATGCAATTTAATGCTGAAACTCTGTTGCATTTCGCGCAGCTCCGCTATCCTCGGTCGGATAGTCCCCAGAGTAACAATAGGAAGAATAACTCCCTCTGGGTAACTCCATTCATCCCACGTGAGAGACATAATGTCAAACACGCTATCGCCGGTTATTTAAGGCTACCACAGCCTACACCAGCGCCAGCACTGATGCGAGAGCTGCATTAGCACCGCAGTTGAGCGGAGGAACCAGGGTATTCCACTGGCAATCCGCCGGAAGATTATGGCCAGGTACGAGGCTGCAGCTTCCCTTGGATGATTGCTGTAGACTAGTGCTTTCGTACCATGCCATAAAGCATGCAACTGACGGAACAGTTCTCTAATGACCCTCCCCGGTTGGGGCAAAAAGTATTACTACTAGCCACCATCCCAGTACCCCTCGTTTCTAGGTAACCAATATTTCACACACACAAGATTGCAGCCGTTGTTTTTTTCATTTATGACATAGTATTATAGCATAATTAGTAAACTGAAAAAATGTAGCCGAGATTATCTGTAAACAGTTGAGGTGATTTTACTTCTAATATTTTGAGCAGGCAATCATCATTTTTAGAAAGAAAAAACAATATAGGCCTATGTTGGTTTAAATTGATATATTGCATATTGTCATATGATTTAGTGATTAAGTGCTACTTCAGACTAGCAAATGTATTCTGTATGTCACTTTCATGATTAATTTTGTTTTCAATGTACATTAAGGTTTAAAGAAATGAAATGAATCGGGCTTTAGGCCAACTACTACTACTAGCAACCATCCCAGTACCCCTTGTTTCTAGGTAACTGAGACTGAGAAATTCATGTCTTGTGTATTTTTTTAGATAATTTGACCAATATTTCACACACACAAGATTGCAGCCGTTGTTTTTTCATTTATGACATAGTATTATAGTATAGTTAGTAAACTGAAAAAATGTAGCAGAGATTATTTCTAAACAGTTGAGGTGATTTTACTTCTAATATTTTGAGCAGGCAAAATTGAACATCGTCGTCATCATTTTTAGAAAGAAAAAAATAGTGTAGGCCTATGTTGGTTTAAATTGATATATTGCATATTGTCATATGAAATAGTGATTAACTGCTACTTCAGACCAGCAAATTAATTATGTAATGAATGAAATGAATCGGGCTTTAGGCCAACTTTGTGCACATATAGGCTAAACTGAGCCAGGAGAACCTCCTGAGGATGGTGAGATGATTAAGATGACACTGTCCTCCAGACACAGGATTCGAATTTGTGTTCCCCTATCTTAATTACACATGTTCTCTGATTTGGAGGTTGTTCAATGATAGGCCAAATCAGTGGCGGTTGCAAGGATTGGGGGGGGGGGGTAGGTGGTTTCCTCTGTCAATTTACCCCCCCCCCCCCAGTCAATGGAAAGTTAGATTCGCCCTTGTAGTCAGGGACCATATCCCGTGCAAATTTTTGTATGGTGCTAAGCAACCCATCCAAAATTATGTTTCAAGGACATCCCAAGAAACAAAAAAACATGTTGGCAGTCTGAAATATGAGGGGGGGGGGGGGGGGGTGTGAGGTATATAAGAAAATCATAGTATTTTACTTGGCTGACTTTGGGATATATAATTGAAAAACACCCAGAGGATCTTTGTACACATTTTGGAAACATTAATGCCACAATTTTTCATTGAATATATTCGGGACGAAACATAAGTGAAGTTATAATTTTTTTCACAAAACATGAACCCACCCTTATAGCGCTGAAAGTTAATATTTTCAAAAAAAAATACTAAGTTCGTAGAATGTAACTTTCCCGTTTGCTCTACATATGTATGATTGTGATCATGCTAATGTCTGTTGACTTCATTTGGTATATCGGTCATCTGGTTTCATCATATCAAGTTAGAAAAACCCTACCTTGTTGCACGAAGGACTTATGAGGTCAAAAGAATGGTTGGGGTACTCTCACAAGTAACATTTTTTCGACCCTAAGTAATAACACAATCCTAATTTTTATACCTATGAACAACTTTGATACCTCTCTTCCCACTTTTCGTTATTGAAGTTTTGATTTTTTAAACACACCCTTAGAGCGCTGAAATTCTATATTAAAAAAAAATTAACACAACTCGAGCACTGGTCAAACGTGTTTTAAAGACATTATTCACCACCAGGTGGCATACAAATTTGTCTTTGTCAGTATTGTCTTGTGAATTGTGTGGGACCACATGCTGATATACTATATTTCAGTTATTTTTAGAGGGTTGTCAATTGTAACAGATGCAGATATGTCCTACTGATAGGTTTGAACAAGGAATCTAGATTCATTGGTTTGAATGGGCATTATGAGGCTCGTTGAGGTCGATACCATATGAGGACTTGCTGGCAATGGACAAAGGATTCATATATAGTTGGGTAATATGTCTGCAAAGAGAAGGTTTGCTGGATGTAAAGTTATTATATGACATGCTCATAACAAACATCTCAAAATGAGTTTATTTGGTCTTTGGCATTGTCATATTACTGCATTGTTATATGTGTCTTGGAATACCCGATGATAAATAAATAATTATAGACTGATAAATAATTATATACAACTCACAAGCCAAACAGCTGATAATTTAAAGTGTTTATACTAAAATAGTACATGATAAAATTTGATCATACTAGAAAATTAGATTTTATGAGGTATTTATATATGTATTTCTAGTTATACGTATATGTACTTGCTAGCATTTACAAAATATATGATACTGTGAACACATAATGGACACATCCAGTGAGCTATTGGCTTAGAAAGTCTTAAATTTGAGAAGTCCTTACCCACCAACAGCAAATAGCTAGAGACAACAATCACTGACTTTTCCTAATGTTAAAGTTTCAAGGCGCTGCTTGTGATAAACTTTTAAGAGCAACTTTTATTGGCATAGAGTGGTTCCGTAAAACAACTATTGCTCTCAGACACAATATTAACAAGAGACTAAAGCCACACTGATAAAAAGTAAAAAAGGTAAGGTCTGATGACATCATAATGGTAAGGCATACACCAGTGAAACATATTTATATCAGAAGGGGTATAATACACCTCTACACGGAGAGAACGGTTAACCTACACGCCACATTTGCTTTTATGGTTACACCACTGATATACTATACTGATACATATTTAATATAGTTAATGACTTTTGACTTCATACACCCTCAAGATGACAGGGCATTACATGGTTTCCAATTCTCAGACACATAAGTATAGCAAATGTAGCTCTGAGCTGCGATAAATCCAACAAACACAAGATACAATGCGCAAATATCCGTACAACTACACATGGAACGGAAATATTACCTTTTGGTGAACAGTGAAAATATCTTAATAACCCAACAGCTGATGACCTCTAAGGTTAGATTTATATCTTAAAAATATCTTAACTTCAGATATGTTTAGTCCTGAATGTATTCAATGACTAAATGTGACAACATTGGTATTAAAGCTGTTTATAACTATTAAAATAGGATATTGTTACTACAAGGGGTCGAAAAAATGTAACCAGTGAGAATACCTCATCCGGACTTATGACCTCATAAGTCCTTCATGCAACAAAGTATATTTTTGATAATTTGTCCAGATGTGGTACCAGATGATGTTAGCACACATCACAATGCTCATAATCATACAAATGCACAGTAAACATACTACTAACTGTGTTAAGTTTTTTTTTAATATTGACTTTGAGCGCTCTAAGAGTGGGTCACTAGTGAGAGTACCCCTTCCACTCTTTTGATCTCATAAATAATTCACACAACAATGTGGGATTATTTTAATTTTTATATAATGATACCAGATAATCGATGCATCAAATGAAGTCAACAGACAATAGTATTATCATAATCATACGAATGTACAGGAAAACGGCAAAATTAAATTCTACGAATTGTGTTATTTTGTTTTAATTTTGACTTTCTGCGCTCTAAGGGTTGAATTACGTTCTGTGATAAAAATCAAAATCAATGAAAAAAAATTGTCATATCCTTAATGAAAGATCAATATGATCGACACTGATTTAAAAATCGTGAATTGTGGTTTGGATTTTTTTTATTAACCTGGGGTTAAAAATGTACATTTGGGGCTCAAGGGTATCCCTCATTTAAAGTACTTTGCTGCCTCTGGAGACTTCTACACCCACTCTAACAATGTTCTGAAGATATTTCTCTAAAACCTCTACCACTTTGTGTGTCAAGCAAACTAAAACAACTAGCAATCCTTTGAAACTTGGCTCCCATACTATATATGCTTCACCATTTTTGGTAATAACCACTGCAATAGTTGTATTTCATGTTTTGCATCATATGATAGCACTACTGTTGCAAAAATGTATCAAAAATGTCCTCTAGATAATTTTTTTAATGCTCATTCCCAAAGTCGGCTAACAAAATGTTATTGTTTTCTTAATATACCCCCCCCCCCAATCCTCCCCTCATATTTCAGACTGCCAACATGTTTTTATTGCTACTTGGGATGCCCTTGAGACATCTGGGTGGATGGCTTAGCATCATACAAACATTCCCACGGAATTGAATAAGCTTCTCGACATCGAGCCTACATGTTTTTATGAAAAAACCCACTTCCCTGCTCAGTTTAGTTTTATCGTTGCAAATAGATATTCGTACGAGAAAATACATACTACATCGGTGTGTACGGCAAGATGGGCTGATCTCACCACTTGTCGCCACATCAGTCCCTCGCCTAAAGGCTCGTCATCTCGCCTTCCAAACGATGCCGTTTGCATATATTAGCACATGTGGATCTACTAGGGGTACACACTAGTGATAGCATGTCCACTGTGTGGACACTTCAGGTCAATATAAACAATGTGTTTGTGAAGCAATAAAATACAGCAGCTCCCCACATTCCATACATATACAAGCTGTTCTTCGCACACTGGCTACAAAAGCTTCCCGTCAAATGTACACACATCATTTGAATTACAAACACCGTAGCAGATGCGTTTGCTTAGGTGGCATTTATATGTGGAATATGTTTGCTAAAAAGCAACCCATGTCAACCTACTGCTATATCATTTCTCAAATATGTTTCAAGGTTTAGTATAGCAAAGTTATGTCAGATACTTACCGTTGAAACAAGTTGAATGTGACTGGTGCCACCTTAGTATCTGAGACAATGGCCCGGCATTGGACCAGCATTGTATGCTATGAAAAACAAGTCAATTAGCACAGATCAGCATCACGATGACTGTGTCAAGTGCACTTTTTAAAATCAAGAAAGAATAAAATTGTAATCAAGCAATGTCTAGTTTTTTGTTTCGCAAACACTTAAAATAAACATCTAGAACATTGTAAAGGTAAAGGTACATGCGCAAGTCTCAAGACCTATCATCCGACTTTTACATTTTACCCCTGGTCAATGGACCCGTTCTTTCGTGTGCCATTTCACCTCCGCGCAGAGCACACAGTCCTGCAGCCATTTCGGCGCATTGAACTCATCGTACACATTGTCATCTCTGTACTACCAGATACTCATTTCCACCTGAATCAAGTGAAGTATTTGAGGGTCAAGTGCCTTGCCCAAGAACACACCATCGAAACAATGTCTCAATATTTAGAGGGGGGAACATGATATATCTCTGAAAACCCTGCACCAAGCGCGGTTCGAAACCGCACGGCAGGCAGAGCGCGACGCTCTAACCAACCATTGCACCATATCCCTCTTAAAAGACCGATGCATTTTTAAAGCTTTTTATCAAAGGCCAACAATTTACAATAATATTGGTCCTAGGGGCTTCTACTCGTCACGTCACCTAATGCGGTGGCCAACAAAGACAGCTCGATACAGTCCCAAGAAATATATCTATCCTTATCACTAATAAACTACAATAACCTGATAACTATAAATTATTTGTCTATGTTCTAGGCTACATTTTATTGCCCAATTCGTCATAATATAAAAAAATCAATTTCTAGCAACTGAATAATGAATTTCTGTAATTGCTTGTGGGAGAAGTGCTTTATAATGGTCGTAAAACTCTGATTTTTTACTCAACAATCTCCCCTACCTCAGCTCCTCAAATCCGTCGTTATAGACAAGAACCTATTAATTGCGCTTAACAGGATATTACATGGAGCCCTCAAACATCAATGGAAACTAGAAATCCCGGGAACGTCGATATCTTGGAACTTTGAAACTTTTTGGGGACAGTGTTTCTTGCCTATTAATTCCATGTTTCAGATTTTTAAACAAATACAGCATTATGCCTGCTATGTAAATCGAATATTGCATCCCATCAACTATAGTAGTAGTATTTAAATTTACACCCACTTAAAAATATTTTGTTTCCCTGGCGCGATTCGCAACTTCAAATGGGTAAAAAATACTCATATTTGTTTAACTCTTGCTTCACCGACTTCCCCCTGATAAAACCACCCCCAGAACCCGACTTCTTTTTTTTTAAGGAGAACCACTGAGGTAGCCCCTAGGCACAATACAGGTCGTAGCTATGCGAATGTGCACATAGCACAACAATCAAAAATGCAAAAGAACATTGCGTCCATGTCATTGACCAATAATATATCTCTATTGCAATTAATGCATGTACACAGTACTGTGGATTTTGCATCAATTCGAATTGTAAAAACAGAGGAAGGTAATTTTCGCATAATTGCAAAATTGGGTAAAGGAAGAGTTATTTTGAGACCCAACAATTAAAAGTGGTGATGATGAAACAGACTTTTTATTCCGAATACCAATAATAAATTAGCTAGCAAAGTGGATTAAAAACGATTATATTCGTTCATAGTGCTTAAAGGGTTCACACATTTGAAATCTTAAGAAATCTTAAATCATTTTAAATGTAATTTATTACTCAAAAATTACAACCAAGTGTTGATGTTGAAATAACACATATTTTATTCCGAATAACAGTAATTTAATCTCCTAACAAATAAATTAAAAACGATTAATTATATTCGTTTTTAGCATCTAAAGGGAAAACACATTTTGAAAACTTTACTCTCCTATTACTGTTACTGCGTGACCTGCTCGTGGAAGATGTATGCAACCATTGTTATGAACCCTTTCACCACTGAAGCCCGTTTATATGTGCTGAATGCTATAGCATTCAGCACATAAAAACGGGCTTCAGTGGTGAAAGGGTTATGTACACTTGCCCAGCCCAGCCCAGAGACGTTAAACCAATGTTGATTTAATGTTGGACTACCGTCTTCGACTTCTTCAACTTAGATGTTAAGACAACTAATAACTATATTTAAATAAAGCATTATTTAGATTACCGGATTACATTCCTACTTGAATGGTTATTGAACCACCAGTAGTTGAAGTGAGGGTCAGCATTATGCATGTGTCTAGGGGATCTTCCAACCCTAAAAAAAGTTTCAGAAAAAATAGATGAATACATTTGGCGAATTCTGCAGCATATTATTAAGATATAAGTCAGCACGTCTAAATTGATATTAACATTGCAGTGTCACTACACTGGGGTATTTGTTAATATATATTTCTTATACCGTTAACCTGTTTGGTTTCGAACTTGTATCACCCTGGCTCTGAGATATTTATATCGTTAATAGCTAAATTTGTTACAACTCGCCCTATGTATATTTATCGGCAACATGCTGTTATTTTCAACAGCATCAAAGAGGAATTACTATGTAAACTAGAAAGAGTTGTTCGGAAACAAACACGAAATCAGCCCTCATAGATTTTATTTCAAAGTATATTGCAAAGTATATTCTGTGAAATTCAATAGCCTTGTTGTCACCGAGCTGGCTTATACGAGGGGGTCTTATATAGCTTTGTTTTCACCGAGTTCCCATTCAAAAACGGTTTCTGGTGACGTCACTGCGTTACACAGAATTACATGTTATTTCAAAAATACTCCCCTCCCCACATGGAGATTGAAGGATGGCCCCCTATCTCAAATTATTCAGAATATTGTGAATATGATGAGTACAGGGCCAACCCAGCAAAGACGATACATTGAGCCATTGCTGGTTCAATGTTGGTCCACCGTCTTCGACGCTGGCCCAACATTGAACCAGCAATGGCTCAATGTATCGTGTTTGCTGGGATATGTGTTTATGTAGGCGCTCTTTGTCAAAGCAAGTTATATAACATCTGGTCAGCGTCTACTGTTTGCCTGAATGTGCCCTGCCTAGTAAACACGAAACACTGTCCCAATGTTGTTCTAATTTTGACCCATAGTCATCGACGCTAGCCCAACAATATAACAATATTGCTGTATGTACCTCAGTCTGGTTACGTAATACACCCCAACAACCATAGATTGTACGCTTTGGTGTATGTCTTGTTGACCCATCTTCCCTTGGCCAGGCTCACGCGAGTGCATACCGCAGGAGCCTGGCCGTATGGAGTACTACAATCAGTTATTCTGTCTAAGTGGTCATCTTGGGGGTGTGTTTGAGATTCAAATCTCATTGGATGTTTCAGATTTATAAATATGTCATAAAAGGTCGCGAAGAATTGACCTCTTGTTCATTTCTCATACACAGTCTCATGTTTCCGTTGCTAGATGTACTATAAAGACAAGTTGGGAAACTCTCATTTGGACAGTGACGTGTACCGCCATTCAGGGAGCTGGGAACACAATGACATCAGCGTGAGATTGCGAGCTTATCTATCTATCTGATCTATCATACCAACGGGAACAAGCAGGCTATGCTCTCAGTCAGCTGTCAACGCCTCATCAAGGGCTCTCTGATTGGCCGGTCTTGAGACACGCGACATTCAAGGTATCTGGCTTTTTATAATAGTTGGAGTGTATGCTCGATAAAGCAAGGTATCTCACTGCGTGCTCGTGGGTAAGATAACTTGTTGTGGAAGATGTGTTGACCATGTTGAGCCTAGAAAAATACATGGTCTGTCATGACGAATATTTCTTTTCAAAACTATGCAAAACCAAAAGGCAGAATTTGCTTACTTTACACCAAAGAACTATGTTCTAGTTCTGTGCTTTACACTTTGCCGTGTACAAATCAATGCCGAAAGCAGGCTATTAGCAAATGAGCAGTTAATATGGTTAATGACTTTTAGCTTTGCAGAGCAGACTCATTGACCAAAATACGTGGCGCGGGAACAGTGAAGAGCCGACTTATTATATACTGGCAAGAATATATAAACCATATTTATATTCTTGATACTAGACACGTTAACCAGTACTAATAACGGAAGTGCTTAATACTCAGTCATAGCAAGAACTTCGTGATATGCCAGTCGAGTGCATGACACTATACCAACTTTTGTCCGCATTTTCAATTGATGCGTCGTTACTAAGGCTTACCACAAAACACATTTGTAATCTACTGATCTATGTGCGCCCAGAACACACGCTCAGCCAATGCTGGTTAAATATTAAACTCTCAGAGTTAGAGCTGAAATACTTTTGTGTAAGCCATGGAGACCAGAGGTTTTTGAAGTCATTATAAATGTCTTAACCCTTTAAGCCCTCACGATGCATTAAAGCATCATTTTACATCCCTGAAAAAAGACTTAATTTTCCTGCAACCAAGGGTTTTAGAATGAGAATGTCCATGAAACTGGTTTACCAGTACATGACAATTTTCTTTACTTTTTAACCCACATCAAATCATCTTCATCCACTACAAGTCGAGAATTGCGATAGCAATTCGCGGCTTGTAGTGGATGAAGATGACAAAGTAAAGTCAGGCTTGAAAGGGTTAATCAGCTCTTTCTGCTTCATTTAAATATCTATATTATCGGTCAAAGATCATTACAAATGTTTTAATTGTCAGTGTATATAAGTCAGAATCTGACGTACGTCAGAATATGACGTCTTCAGACGTCATGTTCTGACGTATAAAGTCGGTCTCCGCGCTGAATAGGGTTAAATAGCATAATTAAATAATTTAAATTTTCACCCACTTAAAGTTGTGTCTCACTGCCGCGACCCATAACTCGAAGTGTGTGAAAATTACCCAGATTTACTTTAAATGAGACCAAACGTTTGCAAATTTTTCTTATAAACTAATTTGATTCCCAGTATCATTGATTTGGTCACCTGATAAAACAAATTAAAAACGACTATAGTCGTGCTGAGCGCTGTAAGGGCCAATATTGGACCGACGTTGCAAACGTTGGGCCATAACTAATATATGTCAGGTCTTTAACCGTGTTGATTAATCTGTTGTATATATAATTTTGTTCCCAGCTAAAAAAAAAATGTCGAAGGAAAATTATCATTCAATCTGCTAGATTGACATAATTATTTGATTCAAATAGTACATGATTGCGACTTTAATCTTTACCCACTTGAAGTTGTGGGCCGCGGTATTGAGACACAACGTCACCAGTGTGGGGATCTAAACTCAGCGTGTTAAGGATTAACCCTAATCCCGCTAAGGTAATTTATTAATTTTTCACCCACTTGAAGTTGTGTCTCGCTATCGCGACCCACAACTTCAAGTGTGTAAACATTATTCATATTTGTTTAATTTTAGCACAAATATTTGCAAATCTTGATGTCTAAACACACATTTCATTCCCAATACCAGTTATCAGGTCGACTTTAGGATCAAACAGATTAAAAACGACAATAGTCGTGATCAGCAGGATATGAGTTAAGGAATGTCTTACAAAATATTTTTTGGCACTGACTGACTCACCAAGAACAAAGGACGTAAGGTAGACGGACACCTGTACACAGCCCTGCAAGAAGTAGACGCCATAGAAAAACCAGAGGGTGGGCGAGGCCGCCGCCGCACAACCAAGGACCACCTGGGCCACGATGGAACAGAAGAAAACGGGTCGCCGTCCAAATCTGAAACAGATTATTATACTTAGTGCTGAATTACTCATGAGTAAATCCCAGCATTTGTATAACATTTGTATCATTTAGGAACAACGTCTAAGAATTTGACGTTGTTCAAATGTTATACAAATGTTTTGTAAGATATCGGCCGTTTTAACCTTTACAACGCTGAAATATTTTTGTATGAACCATGGAGACCAAAGAGTTTTCTTCAAATAGAAATCATCATACATGTCTTAGTTAGCCCTTTCGGCTTCATTCCAATACTTATGAGTCTACGGCCAATGTAATGTTTTGAATATTTTAATGCGGGCACAGTCTTCAATTATTAAAGCTACACATTCGTGTAAAATGTTTGGATTTAATATTACTCTTGAAGCTATGCTATAGTGGGGCCTATCATAATGTTGGGAATACGATGGGTTCTGAAGAACAATAAATTTACAAAACATTACACCTAAAAATTGATCAACATGAATAATAATGTCAAAACATTCATTTCACGAATTAGTTTTATCTGATAGTCTAGCTGACTTTCTTACTTTGAGGGTTTTTTTATTCTAGCTTTATATCTGTCATTTTCAATATTTTCATCCACCATGAAATTACAATAGTTTTTTTTTAAATATATTCTAGATCAGCACAATTTACAATAAATAGAAGTGTCGTATACATATGCCTGTAAATTCATAAAAAACATCGCTATCATGGTGGACGATGATAAGTAAATAAAATGACACCTACTAAAAAATCTGTCAAATCAGTCAGCTAGAAATATCGCCATCTTAAATTAGACACGTTGTTTTATTTTTATTAATGTAGTAGTAGTGGTAAATCATTACTTTACGTCACTTTTCAGCACATAAGGTCTTTTAAGTGACATTGTAATACGATAAAAACGTTGTAGACAATTAATGAAATTAATGATGTACAGGTGATGATGTGACGGTGGGGGAGACAGGGCATGGTGGGTTACTGAGAGTGTTTTCCTTCCCTCGCCCGATATAGTCCCCTTGCTGAGGGGGGTCCTGTGTGCATTTTCAGATCCTCTAAGTTTCTATTAAAATTCGTTTAGGGGACCACGCCAGGAGTAATAAAAAACTTGGGTAGACATGCTGGAACATAGTAGCAACTCAGGAAAAAGATTTTTCAAAATGGCCGCCGGAAGCCATTCTGAAAAACCTATATGTCAATATCTTTTGCATCAGTTGGCCAATTTGAATGATCAAAATGTCCAGTATGAGGTTTTTTTAGGAGCTGAATCGATTGGAAGGGGTTTTGAAATGACCTGAAATAAGGATCATGCAAAATTCAAAATGGCCGCCATTCTTCTTCATCAAATTTTATTTTGATTCACATCTTGATTTATAATTGACACAGGTAGTAGTCCATGTGCCAGAATCGGTCCTCCACTGCACCCCCACTACTCTCCATGAGTGGTACCATTTTGATCAGGGGACTCCTGTGAATGATATTAACAATGTCACCAGAAAAAATAGGGAGCGATATGGGTTTCGGCCATTTTTCAAAATTGGATGCCGCAACCAAAATCTAATTTGGACAATATCTCCAGTTCTAATTTACGTAGAATCATAATTTTTGTGTCTAGGTCTACACCTATGTTTTTATGGTCAGAAAATCGAATGAAACCACTTATAGAAATATCGGGTCATTCCTATTTGCGAATTCGGAAAAATCCAAGATGGCTGCCAGCAAAAATATTTCTATGATAAAATCACAATGCCTATATTGAAAACCAAATTCTATTTACTAACATTTTGTAAAAATAATGAAATGTTACAGTAATGAGGGCAGGTATGATTATAAAAAATAGCTTTGTTTCTCTGAGCTTCTATTTTATGCAGTTATCGTCCACACATACGTATTAATATCCCGATGATGGAAATTTAGCTGGGCCATTATCTCCGAGTTCTAATTGACATAGAATCTGAATTCTGGTGTTTATGGGTTTCATGTTTTTTGGTCAACGAATCGACTGCAACCACATAACACATACTAGACCAATACCATAAAAGGTACATTTGAGAGAATCCACGATGGATTCGATGTCTCTAGTTATCCTATGTTACAACATGGAGGGGGGGGGGGGCATAGTTTTCTGTGAACCAAGCAGTCTCTGGATATGCAGTATTTTGGTGAAGGTACCGGACGTCTAATTTAACTACAGCAAGACTGAATACATACATGCATAATTACAGAAATATGCACACTCTTCCATCTGATAAATAGCATAATAAATGTGCTGAAGCAGTTTTGACATTTCAATGCACTGGTGGTGTCACAGTATAAGGGGTTCTGGGCATGTCTAGGGGACCTACCCCAAGACATGCCCAGACGGCCGGATACTTGGGTTTCGCTGTGCAATTTAATGCTAAAACTCAGTGGCATTTCGCGCAGCTCCGCTATCCTCGGGTCGGATAGTCCCCAGAGTAACAATAGGAAGGATAACTCCCTCTGGGTGACTCCATTCATCCCACGTGAGAGACGTAATGGTAAACACGCTATTGCTGGTTATTCAAGGCTACCACGGCCTACAGCAGCGCCAGCACTGATGCGGGTGCTGCATTGGCTGTTGAGCGGAGGAACCAGGGTACGCTGCATCACGCACAATAACAAATAAACATCTTTAAGTTTAATACTCGCTGGGTACATTTAAGTTTAATACTAGCTGGGTACATTTTATTATTATCATAATCAGTGCCGTAGTGTGATACAAAACCGAAGGGGCAGCTGGGGGGTTGGTCGGGATTGGTAATGGAGAAAATAGCTAAAAATATGACAGGTTAAAACCTGATGACATGTCTTGCTGAATTGTACCCATGGGATTATAATAATATACTGATTCCGATGCACCGCGTAGAGAGTTCGGAGCACTTGAAATGAAGCACTTGACATGAATTATCACCGGAAGAAATAGGTCATTTGTTTGTCATGTGTTAGAACACTCACTCGTGAACGCTAAAACGATAGTGAATGCAAAATGTCGTTGTTTTAGTGTGTAAACTATACCCATAGGCATATAAACCTTCATAAAAATCTTCAATAAATAAATTGATAAATCCATAAATAAACACGTCGCCACCTAAATTTCCCCTATAAATTTCTGTGAGGAGCTTGGCCGGCCCCGATGGCTCATTCGGTCCGATTGTGACTCAAAACTAAGAGGTACTGGGTCCGAATCCCAGCCGTATCGGATTTTTGTCACCAAGTGCACCAAACCTCCGAAACCCCTAGAGTAGTAGTATTGCATTCATTCATAAATGTGAGGGTATGACTAGCAAAAGCACACATGAGATTTTGATGTCATCTTCCACACAGGTAGGTCAAAATAGTACGCTACAACCAATCCATTCGATCCGGATCCGGATCCAGATCCTATATCCGGATCAAATGTTCCTTGTCCAGAATCACACTTCTGGTTAAGGTTCATGCAAATCAGGTCATTACGTTTTAATTAATCAGACGGACAGACAGACCAACTAAAACCACCAAAAACATAACATTCCTGGCGGGGGTAATGATTGCGTTGGATGGACATACCTATTTACAACATTATTCTTAGTGACACACCTGCCTTACTGACAAGTACATACGGATCAAATTGCTTTACCATGGCCTCCAGGAATGTTTGATATAAAAAACATCTTACTTATCTGCCAGCGGCCCACTCAGCAGCGCCCCCACCAGGCGTCCAAGAAAAAATATTGTCGACGACATATCGTCGAGCCACGATTTGCTGCAGACAAGATCCCACTGAAAAAGTACACATCATCAGAAAATCATAATATTAACCCTCCAACCGCCATTTTTTTTATTTGAATCCACACTTGAAGTTGTGTCTCGCTTACGCTATCCACAACTTCAAGTGGGTGAAAATTATTCAGATTTGACAAAATGGAGGTCAAAGATTTTGAAATTTTGTTGATTGATGTCACATTTTATCTATAAGATGTTAAAAAGCTGGTAATTAATGCAGTAATAATAATAGAACAAAACGAATATAATCGGGACCAGCGGTTAAAAGGTAAAATCGATATCCCTATTAAGCAGTTACCGCATAATTAATGTAATAAACCATATATACAAGTACAATGATATACTTTGTGTATTATCACTATCATGATTATGTTACAATGAAAGCACCAGTTGAGAGCTACATAAATTCAAGCAGAGTAGACCATGTCATATTATATATTAGATATATTACATATATTATATCAGTTGGCAGATGAAATGTCAGAAATAGTTTAAAGGAGTCAGGTTTGAGTCACAGTAATGTTTTTGCGTGTTTTTTTCAGCTGAGGGTACGTTTGCATCTCCAAAATTACCTCTTGATATGACCACCATATTAAATTGCACTATTGCTGAGACCAGGTAGATTAATTTATGATGGTATAGTTATCCCATGTAACCAGAGTGACTTTACCAGGCGCCGTATTCTCGTACAAGTTACGATATATCGTAACTTGTACGAGACTACGGGCTCAGACCCGTTATTATCCGGGACTGGTCCTAAGAGGATAGTCACAAATCCCAGGATTGATCTCCAACGCGTTAAATTAGTGGTCTCTTTCGGTCATTATAATTTTTGAACATTAATAAAAAACAATGTGCTTGTGGTAATATGTTGCATGTCTATATTGCCAAACAAGCAATATTCAAATTGTCTTCTGCTGCTTATCATGTGAATGACACACAGTTTGGAATTGTTGGTGGTTACCAATCCGAAGCCTACGATATATTTTTATTATTATTATATTTCCGCAGCCATCCTGAATTTCAGGCTCTAAAAACAATGAAACTTCTATTTTAAGCTTGGTAACAAACACTTTTGTCTTTAGCACAAAAGCAAAGTTTGTATCTCGGGAGGGGGGGGGGGGGCTGAGAAGAATGAGGGTGACGATTTGGTACTCCCCGTAGTGAAAGTAAAAGTCTTAAGGTAAGATAAGATGCAACATTATTTTACATCTGTTCATACATTATTGTTGAATTGTTCATGAAAATGTATCATTAAATCACGTAATTGTCAGTATTGTATACACAAACACTATCCGCTCTAACAATCTGACAGAGAAGTTAAAGTGCTGATTTATTAACTCCTCACTTTGGCCGTTAAGCCGTTATATGGGAATCTAAAGTGGTTTATGGGAGAGTCACTAACGACATGGAGTGGATTCCACCAGCTGCTATAAAATATTAATACATGTTGAAGTGCTAGTCACGTTTCGGTCCATTTTCAGCCTGATATATTTGTTTGTCAAACCAAAAAAAATAAGTAGCTATGAGCACTGATAAGGCTTAAACTTGTTACATTGAGGTATAACATTAAATTCAAGGACACAACATTGATAACACAATGTCCCAGCGTTGAGGGAGAAACATGATATTTGTCTGAAAATTTTGCACCCAGGAAGCCTCGCACTCGCGCTGCAGGCAGAGGTTAATTGCAAAATTAAGATAGCAGACGGTGGCCTTTTTTAGATTTATGCAAGTGAAAAATCAAGGGAATGTTTCTTTTTTATTCTGGCACCTCTTCCAATATTGACAATAGGTCGGAAACGGTTGCACATGTCCATGCCAAATTGGTGTTGAATCATTTATGTGACGATAAGTGATCGACAATTGACCTCTCTGGCTAAGTTCTAAGAAAACCTGCTAAAAGCAATCATGTGTCCGAAGCTATCACCCATCATAGGATGTCTGTGGCGGTTATATGAATCATCTTCGATTTTGACATTTTATCTATCGTGGTGTTAAATACTCATCATAAATGAATTCCCCAAAAATTACCCCGAAAACCATGCTTAAGACACCAAAATCACATTATGTATATCTCATTGGTTCTAAAGTTAGTTATGACCCATCATATGCTGTATATTATGCCGGCCATATTGGACGCAATCTTGGATTTTCACCTTCTCATGTATCTTAAGTGTTAAATACACATCAAAAATAAATTCATTGACCCCGAAAGCCAATATGTTAGAAACAAAATCTCACCTCTTTGTTTAATAGTTCTAAAGTTATGACCAAGGATATCCCTTGGCGGCCATTTTTGTTGGATTTTGAAAAAAACAAGCCTACACCTGACGGATTCTTATTCTAGATGTCTTGTGCACTAAAAACGCTGAGAAATGATTGTTACCAGACATTGTAGTGTAGTCATCTTGCAAAATAATCTTGACAAATTGCAAACAACGGTTTTATGATGTATTATGGTAGATATAGGTCCCAACTAACATTTCCGAAAAGTCCCAAGCAAAACTGTTCAAATTCGAGAAAATTTACTAAAACTATTTATTCAATACACAATCGCTTGCGAAAATCGATATTTTTCAAGTTTTTTTCAACTTTGCAAATGTTAGGTGTCGTTACTTATGTTTTTGAACACCAGGAATCGATTCCACTTAGCAGTTTGACTTTAAATGTAAAGAATGGGTGATTTAAAATCGATTTGGGAATTTTTCTGAAAAAAAAAAATATTTATTCAAGTGATTTTACTTTTTTAATATGATGTAATTTTGTTCAAATTATTCTTTATATTAATATGCTCTCGTAATTTGTCTGTCAAGTATTAGTATTGATTCCATGAGTCTATTATGGTTATATTTTAGGTCAAAGAGAAAAACTTAATTGGGAGCGATCACTAAATTATCGTATGCTAATTATTTTTTCAAATTTAATGTCATTAATTGATCCCGTTTTTTATTACAATTCAAGATTGTTAATATCAAGTTCATAAGTCAACAAATTATAATAGCGAGGTTAAGTAGATGGTTTGACTCTGAGATTGAGCTCTCTTAACCCTTTAAGCCCTCACGATGCATTAAAGCATCATTTTACATCCCCGAAAACAGACTTAATTTTCCTACAACTAAGGGTTTTAGAATTAATATCCCCATGAGACTGGTTCACCAATACATGGTAATTTTCTTTAATTTTTAAATCACATCAAATCATCTTCATCCACTACAAGTCGAGAATTGCGACAGCAATTCGCAGCTTGTAGTGGATGAGGATGACAATGGTAAATTCAGGCTTGAGAGGGTTAATGATCTATGCTAGTGGTTATAACACAATATCCAAGTGTTTTACAGTTTAAGAACTGATATTTCATGTAGAAAATGTCTCTATTGCCTCTAAAATACTACTTTACGGAACCGCTGCGGTTTAACAATTAATGATTTTAAAATTCAGGCATTTGCCCACAACTAGAATTTAATAGTTATGACTTCGTTATCCATCACACCCAGGTTACGTTGAATTTCTGTACCCCTAGATCGTTATTAAAAAACAATATTCTCAACAAGAGCATTTGCATAACTTGACACTGAATGACCAAGTATACAACAATAAACACATAAATAAAAAGACACATAAATAATAATAAACATAAATGAAAATAAATAAAAACATGTAAACGTTGACCATACCCCCACCAGTAAAAATAGCAGGTCGCATGGAAGTAGCAACAAGGAAGACGAGGACTTAAATTGTAACTGTAAAATTTGTAGGCGACTGAGAGGGTTGGAACAAAAGTTGCAGGAAACTACGGACAAAAACATTAAGCTTGTAAAACAAATTCGTAGCCTACGTCAACAAAGTATGAAGCAGAGGAAAGAAAAACTTCTCAAAGGACGTGATAGCCTGATGACAGAAAAAATAAAGATGCGCAAAGAAATCGATCGTCTCGAACAAAAGTTTGAGAAAACCAAACAGAATAGGCCCACTCAAAAAGAAAAAAAAGTGATCCCCATTGATAATGACACCGATGACAACGGCAATGAATGGGACACTGTGGGTGCCAAAAAAGCAAAGAATAGGATAAAACCACGCACACAAGTGAACATTGGTTCTCAAGTTAAAATGACGAAAGGTAAAAAAGTGGTAGAAAATACCCAGCTAAAAAAGTCACACAACTAAATAAAAGACAACCAAATAAAAGTGATGGGAATAACCAAAATGTCAACAAAGATCGGCATAAGAGTAGTTTAAGTAGTAGTAGCCCTACAGAATACAGCAGCATCACTAATACTAGCAGCAGCAGCACTAGCAGTAGCAGCAGCAGTAGCAGAGATAAAACACAATCCATCAACACGATCAATGGACTATCCGCTAATAATAATAATGCAAACTTGAACAGACAGATTCCCGTCGTCAAGTCAAATGAAAAAAAGTGTGTCATCGGTGACTCTAATATGCGCGGACTAGCCAAACAACTAAAACTTGATAACCCAGATTCAGTCTGTGTATATAAAACATCTGGAATGAGAATAGGACACTTGATTCCTCGATTAAAAAGATATATATGTGAGGACACCGATGCAGTTGTCTTCCACCTCGGTACAAACGATATTAGTGGACCAATAAACAAGGTGAAGGAGGACATTAACAAATTAGCTGAAAAAATAGAGGGATTCAAAAATACACATTTCTACGTGGCTGAAATCCCCCCTAGGAGCACAGAAGAAATATAATGCCCACATTCACGACATAAATTGTCACATACGTGAAATATGTGCAAAATTGTTCAACGCCGACTATTTGCCCACTCCCATAAACAAAACCCATCTTTATCGTGGTGGGACAGCAAAAACTGACTTCTGCCATGGCTGAAGTGCTCAACAATCCCTCTGCTAATGGTCAGTGTTTTCCCATCAGAACAATCATCACACGGACATAGCCGATGTAAATAGAGTAATTACTAATGATCAGGACAGAAATATACGTGTACTGTCATGGAACATTAATGGTTTAGGAAAAAAAATGACAGACCCTGATCTTGTGGCATTTATCCGAAACTACGATATAATATTTTTTATAGAAACAATGAAAGGGAGCGATTTTACATTGGCAATACCTGGTTATAAATTCCATCATGTGAGTAGAAAACATAAACATAAAAATGCCTCTAGAGCTTCTGGTGGTATTGGCATACTTATTTCAAATAAATATGCAAATTTAATTAGGATAGACCACACCTACGACTATTTGGTTTGGTTGACATTAGCCACAGACTGTTGTCGCAAAAACATTAACATTGGTTGTGCCTATATACCACCAGAAAACTCATCATATGTCGGTGTAAGAAATGATTATTTTACCATGCTAGAAGATGAAGTGGCTAGATATATGAAAATACATCACATCCTATTATGTGGTGACTTTAATAGCCGTACTGGTCAGGCCCAAGACTATGAATCGGGGGTAATAGATATCAATGCAATGTTCCAAGTGAACGTTCTAATGAAGATATAGTCAGTAACAAATATGGTCAACTTTTACTAATTTTTGTATAAACTCAGGTTTTAAAATAGCCAATGGGCGCATGTTTATTGATAATGGCATAGGCCGTTATACATACTACTCTCCAAATGGTTCAAACACAATAGACTATCTGATCTTTAATGAAAATAACATAATCAGCAAATTTGAAGTTCCACCGAAATTGGTAGAATCAGATCATTGTCCCATAAAATTCAATATTTCCAACACTAAACTCGATTGCAACCCCTTAAAAAGAGACACCTGTGTAAATGCCACATTTTCTCGGTCAAATGTTTTTATATGGCAAGACGAGAAAAGGGAAGAATATCAAATAGCTTTACGGAATGAGCAAGCATGTCATGCATTTGAGGAAATGCTGTGTGCCGCCACCGAGGGGTGTAATACTGACACGCTATGCGACATGGTCAATGGTATGCTAGAAAATGTAATTTCGTCATTATTCCCAGCAAGGAAACACATTTCGAAGGAAAGGAAGTACACGCAAAATGATTTCCCCTCTAACCCTTGGTATGATAAAAAATGTAAATCCTTGAAGTATGTTGTTAATAATATCGCTAAGCGTGAAGACTTTAACGCACAGCAAGGCGAATATAATATACTGTTACGACAATATAAACAATTAATCCAAAGAAAGAAAAGACAATACCAGCAAGCCAAACGTAATGAGCTGGAAAATATGAGAGCAGAAAATCCTAATTCGTACTGGAAATTCTGGAAATCCTTAGAAATGTCACTATAGGGCCTACCATGGCAGACGTTGTGAACTATTTTAAACAACAAGTCAATATAAATACCTTGGTGTAGTGTATAGCACCAAGTCCGCTAATAACGTGTTAAAATAAACTTTTTCTCATCTTGCTTCCCAAGCTGGGAAAGCAATCTTTGCTCTACGTAAACAGTCCTGTCCTGTGGTCGGTAAATTGTCACCCACTATTGCGTTCAAGGTATTTGATTGCCAAATATTGCCCATACTAGAATATGGAGGTGATATATGGTATACAGGCGATGATGTTAACGATCTGAAAAAAATCCATCTCAAATTTATTAAATCAACACTTGGCGTGAGAAAGCAAACACCTACACCTGCAATATATGGGGACACGGGTCGATTCCCACTGATCATCCGGCAAAAAACGTTTCAAATGTTTCTTATTTTGTGATATTCAGATTCATTGACCCTCTAAGCATACGAATCCATTATTACATTAACAATTTGCATAGTTATTGGTAAAGATATGTGATTTAGTGCATATTGCGGCCATCTTGAATTTCGCTATTCTGCAAAAAAAGAGACAGGCTAAACAATGTCAGCCACCCAGGTATTATTCTTTGAAAATTACTGAACACATTTCTAAAGTTAGTTTGCTTGTAACAAGGATATGCCATCACTCCATCTTTTCACCACATTATGTACCCCTGGCTGGCTGATTATTCGTCAATTTAACAAATTTGAACAGGAGTTTTGTTTGGAACTTTTCAGGATTTCTAGCTGGGACCTATATCTACCAAAATAATAAAACCTTTGTTAGCAATTTGTCCAGATTTCCGTGAATTTATTGCCAGAATGACTACACTATTGCAATATTTGAGGTAAAAACGACCTGCTGCCACCGGACTACTATAATATTCCAACTTTTTCTGAGGCAAAACACCATAAACTAGAAAATATAACTTTTTATATCAGTTTATGCAAAATGAAAATATTTTTTTACCTCTGACACTATTGTAGTGTTGTAATGCTCCTTTGAGTACCACCATTCGGTACAAGCAAGCTCCGAGTCATTCGGTGAAGTGATCTGACATTGATCAAGCACTTGCCGTCCGTCCACAAGCGTCCAAGGAATGGATACGTTCTTTAGTTCCGTATCTGTGAGATTCTGCCATTGTGCAGGAAGACCATCGTCGTGAGGTAGTTTACAATGGTGGTCAGGGACGGGGCCGACAAACACCATGTTCATTGAGTGGAAGGCGGATGTGAGGGCGACGAGACATACTAGAAAGTAGAGGAACTTCTGGTAACGCCCGAATTCACCAAGTTCCACCAGAAGATCGTCGTACTTCATGATGATGTCCTGCCAGGTGAATTATACGACTTCAAGGCTATCAGACTTCTGAAAGAGAAGAAATATGTGCTATATAATGTCAGATAATGTGCGTGTTACGTTTCTCCAAATTCTGATATTATTTTGAGATCAAGTACAACAGGCATATATTTCTGTATGTATACACATGTGCATAATAATTATTATACATATAAACAAAACAATCATGCACGTGAAGCCAACCAAACGTTGTTCCAATGCTGCGGCAAACGTCCTCGACGTTTGCGCAGGAGCAGTACAAAACAGGGCCAGGTCTCGCATACTAAACATCATGCTGTGATTGCCACATGTGATAACTTTATTATAATTATTATTTGATTGCAAATAAAACAGTTTTGGACTACGCCTACAAGAGAGTAGCCATCAGAATAAAAAGCCTTTTACATATATAAAAAAAACACTTGTGTAATGTCTATTGATTATTAACTCCGGATTATTGTTTATTATGTTGTGTTTAAGCCTCGATTGCGACTAGGTAAAATGGAGTGAAAAAAAATACATTCACGTTGTTGTAGTGCGTATTTTTTGCCCCCCCCCCTCCTAGTTTCGGCAAATACTTTAAAAAGTCCACTAAATTGGCTAAAATTTACCAGAAAATCTTGGGGATCTGCAGATCCTGTATCCGCCACTGTTACATTCACACAGATACAGACATATAAACAGTGTACATTGAAAAATGAAGATTATTACAGAATAGAAGTAATACACACAATATAATTTAGTGGGTGAGTGTTGCAGTGAGAAAAAGTAAAAAGAAACAATAATATTAATGGTAACTCAGCAACTGGTCATGTGAAAGCGGAACATCGAGGTAGCAGGAAAGGAAAGCTCCCTATTGAATGTTTAAATTTTATAGACCAGCAACTGGAGTAGTGCAGCGAGTTCACAGCAAAGGAGTTACGGGAGAAGATATTTGAGCACTTTGGTTTGAATGTAGATAGGTCCAGAGAGTACAAAGGGCACGACTAGGATAGACACTCAACGGTACGAGGTTCTGCCGAATAATCAGCAAAATTAACAAAGCAAAGCGTTTGAAAATTGCTTTGAGATACATAAAAAATACTGAAAACTTTGATGACGTTATTTTCTCAGATGAGACACAAATTGAAGTAGAATGTCACATGCACGTGCAGAATGTAAGGACAAGCGGTACACCGCCACATCAGGCCTGTTCCAAATCATCTGATGTGTTCAATTTTTTTTCTTCCTGTTACCAGCATTTAATTTCTTAGAAAAAAATTCATTTTTATTTCCGTTATCAACAACGCAAATTCTTTTCTTAAATATAGCCATGAATTGAGGGCAGGAGCTCAAGGCTCTGTCCATCAATATCAAGAAATAATGAGAAAAAAATGACCCCCACTACCACCATGTCAATTTTTTTTAAATGGCTGCGGCAGCCATATTGTTTTTAATGGATTCATCCCAGAAGTTCATCAGATCAGCTGAAATACTTAAAGAACAACCATAACAAATTTAAATAAATCCAACCAACGGTTGATAAGTTATCGTGCCCTTAAGCTTTTCAGGCGGCCATTTTTTTAAAAAGGCTCCGGCAGCCATTTTTTTTCAATGGACTCATCCCAAAAATGATTAAGATCATCAGAAATACATAGAGAACAACCATACCAAATTTGAATGCAATCCAATTAACGGTTCATAAGTTATCGTGCCCACAAGCTTTTTAGACGGCCATCTTAGAAAAATGGCCGCTTATGGCTTGATGCCAAAAAAATATATATGAGATGAATTTCCCATGCACATAGGTCATGTCTGTAAAAAATAAGCAAAATTCATCAGTTAACTTTTAGTAAGAGCTGAATTTCTGACCGTCCGCCTGCCCTAAGGCCCGCCCGCCTCTGGTGATCACTATACCTCACGCGAAAAAAACAATAATAAAATAAAAAAAAAATTCGTTCTAAAGAAAAGAAAAGAAAAGAAAAATAATTTTCATTTTATTTCGAAAAAGAAAACAATTCATCAGCCTATATATGTGCCGTAGCAGCAGCTGCTGGAAGCACCGCAGCAGCTTTTGGGTGCACTGCAGCGGCGTATGGGAACACCGCAACAGCTGTTGGGAGCACCTCAGCAGCTTATGGGAGCACATCAGCAGATGCTTAGATGCCACTGGAACCAACCAATCAGCTGATGGGGCACTGCAGCAGTCTTTGACAAAACCGCATGAGCTTATGGGAGCAACGCAACAGTTATTTGGAGCACTGCAGCAGCTTATGGGTGCGTCACAGCAGCTGCGGGAAGCACCACAGCAGGCAGCAGCAGCAGATGATGCTAGGAGCACCGGATCATTTTCAGCAGCTGTTGGGAACATCGTAGCAGCTGTTGAGAGGACCTCAGCAGCTATTTATCTATTATTACATATATTTGACACATCCAGCAATTGTAAAGAAAAAAACATTTCAAAATTGTGTTATTATTGCTTGGAGTAAACATAATGATGTAAAAAACAGTGTCCCTTCATATAGGACAGTGAAAATGAACACGCGTTTTCAAGGACAGGCTACCATGATGCTCTAATTGAAATTCTTGTTTTTCTAGATACATATTTGGGATACAGTATCCTTGGATATTTTCATTATCTGATTATCAATATATAAATTGTGCATCCACTGTTTATGGCGGGAGATGCTGTCAAAATACTTTCAAAATAGAAACATATAGTGTTCTGCTATGCATGTCAAGCATGGTGTTAAACTTCAAACAATATTCTTAGGATATCCGTATATGTTTTAGAAATGAACCATGGAAGTATCCACCATGATGTGCAAATCTGTTGTTTGAAGATGAAGAGGTGCCCACATATGGGACTGTATGCACTAATGAGCTAAGCAATCTATAGAGAGGTTTGAAACACAATTATATCAATCAAGGTAGCTGGGGTTTCACTCAGCGCCTTGTAGGAACATAAATTGTGCGAACATAAAATATCGAGGAATTCGTTAAATTTTAATTATTTTTAATATCTATTTGTTTATTTTTGTCTCACCCGGTATACACAAATTATACAGTCGCACATTCAAATAAAATAGTTTGTAAAAACCATTTGGCACCGGTCACTCCTCAGTGGTGCTATGAGAGAAACTAGGTTTATGACATAATTATGTATTCATGAAAAAACTAGTTATAAGTTACAATCATTTGCAAGTTATCACAAAATGTTTAAATAATTGCTACTTATAATATACAATACAATAAGAGTTTATGTGAAGATGATGCAAAAGTATGTAATAAATATAATATCAGGATTATGAAGCTATAAGTAATAACATTATTAAATTTTATTAACATAAAAATTAATAAAAATAGGCACAAGCTCTACAATAAAAATATGGAAATTTAAATTGTTGAATTAGGCAATAAATGTATTACGAATATAGTTGAAAGTTAAAATCAGTATGAATTTAACGTGGTAAATTGAAAAAAGTACTTGCAATGTTCGATGCTTTAAAAAGGTTATGTACATATAGCACAAATATTACAGTGAATATATTATGAAGCTAATTATAAGGTAATAACATTATCGCGTTTATACAGCTTTTTGTTTAAAATAATTAGCAGGTAGGAATGTTTATATACAGACGATGGGAAGCTTTGCAATAAACTAGTATGAGGAGTTTCAAAATATTCATCTACTGTCTAAAATATGACTGCAGGCTTCAGCACATCGATTCGCCATATTACTAGATGACATTAGAAAGATAAATTTATCAGTAATGTTTAGGCTAAGAAAAACTTAATGACAAAAAAACATGTTTAAAAAGAACATCTCTTACTGTATTATATTTGGGGCATGACATTAGTACGTGCTCCTCGTCCTCTACTCTACCTGAACAGAAGGGACATTCACGATTATTTATTGGAGTGTTCGTAAATCTACCAATTTCAATAATAATAAGGGGCTACCCGTGCTCTGAGACGGGCCAGGGCAGATCTGTGACCACGTGCCCTTACAGACAGGACATACGGCACCACACCATACTCCGATTTTAACATTCTATACGTACGTAATTTGTTGCAGCCGCGACCACAGCGAGCGTGGATTGTATTTATTTTAGCAGACTAAATGCTTTAAATGCAGTGTCCTTGACATCTACTAAATCGATACGATTGTACAGTTCAAAGTTGACTAAGTCTGGCAGTCTAATGTCGTAAACATTTTAGAAACACGACAAGGCCAACCGCGACTGTTGACACATCTCTTTGAATGAACCCACATAAATATATTCCTATTGAGACTGGATGTGCCATAGTTCACCCTGTTCATTGGTACATAGCCTGTGTAAAAGACCGTGACGGCCGCAGCCTGACGACAAGGCGGTGGAAGTAAGCCCATCCCAGACAACACAACACATTTGTATAACATTTATACAATGTTGGACCAACGGCAAAGACGTTGGGCCGACGTTGTATAAATGTTATACAAATGTTCTGTGTTGTATGGGATATCAGCAGCGACTGCGACAAGAGGGGCTAATACATCGATATTATAATCCCCGGATAGTATTCGATATTCTAATCCCCGGATAGTATAGCTGCACGTTTTCGTTTTATTCAACTCTTTTATAATAGGTAATGGTTATAGTTCATGTATAAATGTATCATAATTTATTAATATTTATGTCTTGTTGGGGTCTGTAAATATTTCATACTATAATGTTTTTATATGCAGGTGGTGTTTGTATCTCTATAAATTGACCATCCCAAATATTAGTATTATGATATCAAAGGTCAGTGCTTGTAATCGTATAGTTTACTTACATAATGGCAACACCTTCATGTTTGGAAGAAACTTGATCAGTTTATGTTGCGAAATTCACGTATAACCTTCGAAATGAAATAATGATAATTATATCATCAATATCTAATAGCATGACACCTGTATGCACACCGCAGTAATGGCACAACTACATTCATTCAAAATAATCCACTAATAAGTATTTTAAGTTGATCAAATTTCGAATTCAGTGATCACATAAATAATCTTTATTTTTCTGTAGTATAGTATTGTTGTGGTTATGTCTAAATATGATGATGGTTGAATGATCCCATAGTTATCACTTTCGTTCTCGATAATGTTATGTAATTTTTTTTAGCAATACCGCCGAATTCTGTTGATAATTCATTTGACGCCATGATGACAACGTGGGAGTGCCATCACAATGAGTAGGCTTATAGTACGGGCTAAGTTGAAGAGGACAGGGCATGACAGCGTATAGCAAACGTTTGACATACAGTAAGCACCCTTGTGATGTTGTGTTATATTGAAACATATTTACAAACGCAAACATATACTGTTACCTTTTATATTGTTACCTTTAGTCACTTTCATATGCAGCAGAATACATCCTTTTACTGCTTTGACAACAGAAAATTAAGGCTTTAGCAAAAACCGAAATATTCACAAACATATAAATTGTCTTGTCTTGTGGATTGTATTCTGGCAATAAATTACAGTAAGCCCATGTGGATACTCCTCTCGGCAAACACGATACGTTAAACCAATGCCGATTTAATGTTGGACCGACGATAATACTTTGCTGGATATCGTGGATTTGGAGGATAATATTTGAGCAGGTGGGATATCGATTTGATGTATTGGACAATAATGTATTTTCAGACGAACTTTTGACGCGGAATATTGAAATCAACAAAAGTGTCAATATTCATGCCGATATTTCGTGAGCAGCCGTCTATTTCACCTTTAGAACACACCAAATTGATTTCAATTCGTTCACGTGTTTGCAAAGTGCAGGTACAATAGCTGTTCATAAACTATCTAATACAAAAAATTGAACACATTTAGCATATGTAAATATGCGAAAACTGTGAATTTATGTTTGTCATATGCGCTTGTTGACGGCTCATTAGAAAGCAGGACACCATGTTAGAAAGAGTATCACGCATGACACCATGTTAGAAAGAGTATCTGCATGACAGGTCTACAGAGGGTGGTTTATGTTGGTGTGATCAATGAAGTGTAATCGTGGACAGCTGCACACCGCGAAGATGTGGGCGTGGATAGTGCCATTTGTTTGAAGAGGTAAATCAATGTTTGTTATCATGCGGTGGGTGAGTTGTCCATTGACTGGGGCGCGTTTCTTTTATACAGATTTGTCATAAAAAACTGTGAGGCGACGTACGGCTCCGTCCATGCAGGCGACATATTCAGCCTAGTGGCAAGAAAACCTCATGGTTCATATCAAAACCGGCAGAACCACATCAGCTGGACCGATAAAATTCAGCACTGGACCACCAACGGTAAATGGTCCTTTGTGGTGCTAAACTGATGCGTGTAAATTTACTTTGCATACTGATGATGGATGTGAAGGATGTTGGACAAAAATGGACGGGTTATGAATCCAGACTAAATGTGATTTCAGCTACGTAGAAACGTTTATGTTATGGTCTGAGGACGCATCAGCACCCATGGCTTTGCCAATTTGGTTGTATTCGATTAAAATCTCATTCATCTCATGGATGGAAATTTGCTGGAGTAAGTAGAGGAAATGCTAAGGGACCAGGAACACCAATTTGTGTTCCGGTAAAACAATGCTCTTTGCCACAGAGCCATGGCGTTGTTGGCATGGTTCGAAAACAATGATAGACGCAAGATGCTATATCCCCGCTGTCTCCAGATGTACATCTTTTCGAAAACATTTGGAGTTGTATGAAAAAGGACGCATGAGAGGTCAAACCAACCACATGTGAAGAAATTAAACATGTTAAAGCCGCATTATTCAGAAGTTCTGACATAATTCGTCCTGCAGTGATCAGAACAGTGTTTCGTCCCTGCTCAGGAGAGCAGCTGCCATTATAAGCGACACTGATTATGTTTTATATAGCATCATATCTATATTTTTGTTCATATTCTGGAAAAATACCGTGCAAGCGCTTAAATACCCCTCAGCTGATGCAGTGACTCTATATGTGCCAGGTTTCAGGGTTGGGGTCGATTACAATAATGATGATTACGATTACGGTTATGATTACATGTCATTTTTATTTATCGATTACGATTATGATTACGATTATTCGTCATTATAATTATCGATTACGATTATGATTACATGTCATCAAAAATTATCGATTACTATTTTGATTACGATTACATTAATCATATTTCGTGATTACAGCCACGATTACGGGTGAATAAAATCATCTCAGAAATTATTATTAATAATAATGACATACTATAACAAACTTTAAATAACAACAACTGCAATTGAAATTTACTCAGTTTTATTTATTCATATTGTGTTCAACAATGTCAGTTCAACTTTATCAGTTCAACTTTAGTTATTGTATTACTACCAACGTTAATCAGGTGTCGCACTTCTTGTTTTAATAGCGTCTAGCTAGCTGGGCCACCCTTTAAATACCACAAACGATCTTACTGAACATAATAAATATTCAATTCTGCGCGATTCTACTTATTATCTGCGACGTGAGTTATGGGATAACAAAGGTATCCTTATAAATCGAATCTATAGTCCACGAGTTTGTGTGAAAATATATTTGATATTGGATTATTTTTTACAGTCGAAAAAAGATATAATCTCGTTTTTTGACAACTGGGCAGATAACATCAACCTTGTCGTTAAAAAGTGTGTAGGGTGGGTAACACTAACAGCAGCTGCTGCAATTAGCAGTCGCGCCTGATTGCTGTGCAAACAGTTGATCATCGCGTGGAGCGTCCCACCTATTATATAATATCTATACAATCTTGAAAACACGAGATGCTGATCCAATGTTGTTGATCCAATATTGGGCCACCATCTGCGTCGCTGGCCCAACAATAGGCCCACTGCTGGGCCACCATCTGCGTCGCTGGCCCAACAATAGGCCAATATTGGATCAACGAGCTGTGTTGGTTGGGCACCCTTGTTTCCTAGGACGTTATGTACTGTTTTGAAGGCGATTTAAACATGCCATTATTGCCCCCCTCCCTATGTTAGCATTTAGATATATATCTTCCAATATAAATTGTGATAATAGACTGACATTTCACTGCTAAGCATCAGGTGAAGGTTATCGCAAAATATACATATAGGCCTATTTGAAACCGAATTGTAGCTGTAGCTATAACTTTAATGTTTAAAATAAATACAAATACCCAGAAATATATATTATTATTGCTCCGGACAGTTTTAATTGGCTGAGTACATTGTTGAAATCTCTCGTAAAGGGTTAATCCAAGTGACCACACGATGATGTTAATTGTAATTGACCGTTCTCACTCTGGAGATGTCTGCCTGCAGCAATGTTACAGCTAATTATTTTATTATCTATTTTTAATTCACTTATATGGTTGACGGGCCTCGCTGCTGCTGTGATGCAATGGGTGCTAGGTTTATAAACACGACTATATTCATGCACGATTAGTCAACTATAGGTGCGAAGGCGGGGGAGGGGAGGTGTAGCATGCTTGACGTGAGACGCGATCCAAAGCTGGCCCAATGTCGGTTCAGTCTGTACGACGTTGTACCCACATCAAACCAATACCCAGTGCAGTGCAATTAAGTGCCAAATTAACAATATATATCCATGAAATGCTAGTATTATAGTCTCAAAGCTAAATTTATCAAACTGTTCTATATAGTTAAAAACAAAATTTTTAATTATACAAATCGCTTCAAGTGATATATTATTTAATGTGATATATACTCAAAAAACTCATGATTACGATTTAATATAATCATGATTACAGTGCTTTTAGAATATCGATTACGATAATGATTATAGGTCATACTTTTTTCTCGAGTACGATTATAATCATAATTACAGAATTAAAAAAAAATGATTACGATTATGATTACAATGTAATCGATTAAAAATCGTAATCGACGATTATGATAATAATCGACCCCAACCCTGCCAGGTTTCAAGGCAATTAATTGAAAATCAGAACGATTTCTTGAAATTGATAAAACCGAAATGGCCGCCGCAGTCTCGTTTTCAGTGTCACATGAAAACGGACAATACTAATAAACTCGCAGACCCCGAAAACCTATATAAATACCAAGTTTCGAGGGAAATCTATAAAAAAGTATAAAAAAAAAATTAATCGCCAGGTGGCGGCCATTTTGTTTAACGGTTGAAAGCTGAAAAATTCCAATAATTATTTGTCAAGTTATCGCGTTAACAAGGAATTTCGTAATTAAAAAAATAAACAAGACTGCCATTGCCTCGTTTTCGGTTGCACGCGAAAACGGACAAATGCCAACAGACTCGCAGACCCTGAAAACCTATATATACCCGGTTTCAAGGGAAATATGAAAAAAAAAAAATTAGGTCGAAAAAAAAATTGAGTCGCCAGATGACGGCCATTTTGATTATCGGTGGAAAACTGAAAATCTAATCAGGTGATCTCTATACTCATAGGTAACTTCACGTAAAAAAATGGAGAGATCCAATAATTATTTTTCAAGTTATCGCGTTAACAATTTTTTTTTTTAATATTTGACCTTGACCTTTGACCTTGACCTTTGGTGAAGGGAGGGGTTGAATGTTTGTATGAATTATGAATTTAATCTGTTGCACCATGTTGGTGTAGAAAGTGTGAAGTGAAAAAACTGTAATTGATTGTATAATAATGTATATATTAATATGTGTTATATAGTATGTAGGAACATCCTGCTACAACATTGTTTTTGTCCTGTTGTAATTGGTGAAGAAAAATATTTTATACCAAATAACTTGGATAACATTGAGGATTGAATAAATCACTGAACGTAAAAAAAAATAAACTTAAAAGTGTTTGTATATGTAGGCTGCGACTATATTTCCGGAAATATATGTCTAATGCATCTATGTACCGCTTTTAAGTCAAATATTTCAATAAAAGTACGCGTAGATGTTATTTAATTGTGGTTATTAAACAGTTGCACTATTTGAAATTCAAAAAAAAATAATATCCTAATATAAATATATCATGAGAACGTATCGAGTGTATCCATCGTTTAATTTATAATTTCAGTTATTGAGACGGGAGCTGTTGAATACCTTAGTAATAATATACATACTAGTATACCCCATATTAATTAGCTGTCAAATATCAAGGCGAAATTGTCTTCATAATACTTATCAATTCTATAGGTTGTGGATATTATATGAAGATACATACCCAATACACCAAGCAGTTTGGTATGGTTTATCGATTCAATTTGGCAAAATAATATATTAGAATCCATAACTGAGTATACATGGTATTTGCGGAAATATCAATGCCACATTGGTGAGTGTGGTGTTACAAACACTCCACGAAGTCTTTGTTTTTCAGCAACTTGCTCAGGCCAGTGAATATCATAAGGAGCTAGGGTGGACTAGTTCTAGGCCTACATTTTCTATATCTTTCAAAAGATAATTTACATGCCAAAAAAAAAGGTTTAAAATTCTAAAAAATAGACTATAGCAACACATCATTTTCGCAATCTCTTTTTTCACTATTTAAAATTCCAGGAATTTTCCAAGGCCTAGATTTTTTCAGGACTTTCCAGGACCAGTGCGAGCCCTGTTATCGTAACGCTCTGTAGATAGTATGTATGAATGTGTTCAGACCACGTCTTAGGCAAGTTCCCCTACCATTTCGATCTTAAAGTCAATTATTTCTCTGTCGGAGTCTTGAGTATTTTTATTGTATTTAGCTTTTGACCAATCCATATATTCAAAAACAGATAGAAATAAAAGTATATCTTTGTATTTTATTTTCTGACCTGTCGGGTAACCTAAACAATTTGGCCTCTCTCTCCCCCTCCCCCTCGATTGATTGACTGACTGACTGACTGACTTATTTATTTATTTATTTATTAATCGACCGAATGATTGATTGATTGATTGATTGATTGATTGATTGATTGATTGATTGATTGATTGATTGATTGATTGATTGATTGATTGATTGATTCATTCATTTTCATTCACTTTATTTATTAAGCGGGCATTTATTGATTTATTCATTCATTTATTCATTAATTAACATGGTGACCTTTAGTACTGGTAAGATGCTGAGGGTTTTGGCGACATGTAGACCTGTAGTACTAGTAGTAGTAGTAGTAGGCCTAGTGGAGAATACGAAATATGGCGGACATGTTGACCTGTAGTACTGCTATGGTTATGCGGGTTTTGACGACATGTTGACCTGTTGACCTGTGTTAGGTAGTAGTGGAGAATGGGATATATGGCGAGGTGGTGACATGGTGACCTGTAGTAATGGTATCCTTCTGAGGGTTTTGAAGACGTGTTGACCTGCAGACCTGTAGTAGGTAGTAGAAGAGATTAAGATATTTGGTGAGGTGGTGACATGGTGACCTGTATTACTGCTATGGTTATGCGGATTTGACGACATGTTGACCTGTAGCAGGTAGTAGTAGAGAATGAGATATATGGCGAGGTGGTGACATGGTGACCTGTGGTATTGGTATGCTTCTGAGGGTTTTGACGACGTGTTGACCTGTGGACCTGTAGTAGGTAGTAATAGGCTAGAGGATAAGAGATATAGCGAGGTGGTGACATGTTGACCTGTAATGCTTCTGAGGGTTTTGACGACGTGTTGACCTGTAGACCTGTAGTAGTAGAGAATAAGATATATGGTGAGTTGGTGACATGGTGACCTGTAGTACTGGTATGTTTCTGAGGGTTTTGACGACGTGTTGACCTGTAGACCTGTAGTAGGTGGTAGTAGAGAATAAGATATATGGTGAGGTGGTCACATGGTGACCTGTAGTACTGGCATGTTTCTGAGGGTTTTGACGACGTGTTGACCTGTAGACCTGTAGTAGGTAGTAGTAGAGAATGAGATATATGGCGAGGTGGTGACATGGTGACCTGTAGTACTGGTATGTTTCTGAGGGTTTTGACGACGTGTTGACCTGTAGACCTGTAGTAGTAGAGAATGAGATATATCGCGAGGTGGTCACATGGTGAGAATCAGAGAACTGCTTATTAGTAACATGCAGAACACATTTTAAGATGATACATAAAAAACTTTTCCAGTTATCGTGCCCACGAGGTCAAATTATTGACGTAAAATGGGAAAAATTGAAATAAATCGGTCATTTCGATTTTTTTTCAGTCATTATTGAACTTGTCCGAGAACTGGTCAATAGTAGCATGCATAACACATTTGGGAAGCATACATGAAAACTTTTCAAGTTATTGCGCACATAAGTAAATGTCAACTTCAATTTGCAATAGCCACCTTTTTAAATTAAAATCAAAAGGCGGGCTAAAAATGAAAATACAGGAATTGGAATTAACTTTGGAATTAAGAAAAAGGAATTGGAACAGGAATTTAGAATATGGAATTGAACCCAGGTCTGCTGGTCTCTGGATAGGTAAGAACATCTCCGAGAGGCAGGAAGAGCTAATTTATTGCATCCTCACGCAGTGTTTCCATTACACACTAAGAGCGGATAACTCTGAAGCCTGCAGTATAATTTATTTTGAACTTGAGAATAATTGAAGATTCTACTCCACTATATTACTCTATATGTACACAAGAAAGATTGAACATTGCTTAGGACTTGGTCATACCCGTTATTTGAAAACAGATTAAAAACACATATCCATGTGTATATCACAGAAAACATGTCATATCTTCATGAATAACTCGTACAGCAGTTCTGGAAACCCAATCAGAAAACCCCCGATAATGACATGCATACATACATGTATATGTTTCCTTTTGCAAGGACAGGGACAGTTTATGTTGACAATTTGTCAATTTTGAAATCTAATTTACAGAAAGTTATATAGCCTATTGCTCTTAACTAAAAATATAAAAAAAATATAGAAAATCAAAAACCACTGAAAAAAACAAACTAGTTTTACTTCCAAAGTGTATATTGCCATGTAAACAAAACTGTATGCAGTATACAACACTTAATGATTATTTTCAAAGTGGGGGGGGGGCGTACATTTTTGTGACTTACGTGCGAGCGCAGAGAGCTTTAATTGCAGCTGCGGGTCCGGAGGTGCTGCTTTTTTCAACAATTTTTTTCTGATTTAGTGTTGTCTGAGTGTTTCTTTGATAAGTTTTAAAGCACATAGTTTTTGTAAGCTCTTGAATAATTGTGTTTTTGTATGAGTTATTCAGGCAATTCACAAAATCGGAAAAGGGAAATTAAATGATAAAATACCTTTAATTGCAGCTGCGGGTCTGGAGGTGCTGTTTTTTTCAACAATTTTTTTCTGAATTAGTGTTGTCTGAGTGTTTCTCAGATAAGTTTTAAAGCACATAGTTTTTGTAAGCTCTTGAATAATTGTGTTTTTGTACGAGTTATTCAGGCAATTCACAAAATCGGACAAGGGAAATTAAATGATAAAATACCTATTACCAAAACACACTTCGTCCCATCCTACCATCCTCAAAACAGCATGAATTTCCCTTATTATAGTAGGGAGATCAGACAATTTTCTCTAACAGTACGTACTGATGAAAAAAACGAACATTTTTTTCTCGAAATTTATATTTATATTGGAATATTAGCTTATGCTGACATATCAATTTAAAAAAAAATAGCTATGAAGCTTACTGATCCCAACTAATAATAATAATAATAATAATAGAAATAATAATAATAATAATAATAAATCAAAGCACTGAAAAAGACTAAAAAAGTTTTATTTCCAGGTTGTATATTGCCATGTAAACAAAACAGTCTGCAGTATACTACACATTATACCACAAATTCCGACGCAAAGCCTACTCCAGGGCACATAAAAGCAGTCAGGTACGTCACAAGTACGCATCAAGTACGTCACAAGAATGATCTTTGTAGCAACAACATTTTTTGTCTTTAGCCTGATTCAAATAAATATGACTCACACTCTGAATCACTTGTTCTTTGCTTGGGGTGTGGTGTAAGTTTTGCCGGGAGATCTACCTTGGTATAGCGTATTGGTCTGCAATGACCATTAATCATTTCCCATCCATGGCGGATCGGAGACGGATGGTTTCTGCGCTCTGGATGGCGCTGAATAAAGGCTAAAAAATTAACATTCATAATATGTAAATTTAGGCTGACATTATCCGGTGGGAGGAGCATCAGATAATTCTTCTTTTGCCCATTCTATTTGAGAACATGCAAACCAGCTTCGAACAAGACTACATAAGTCCAGGAGCTCCCGCTCCGAATTAGAATTTGATTTAGGCAATTTTGTGTAGGGTTATTAATGTAGTCCTAGGCTAGGTCAAAAATCAAGACGCAAGACAACTAGGTCTAAGAAGCTCAGTCTAAGAGTAAGATAAGAACTAGACAGTCTGTCAGAAATTGCAAACCTCTATTGAAATTAATGATCCTAATCAGTATCCCAGTAATGGTCTACCTATCTGGCACGGTTTACCCGATATCAGGCCAATCGAGGTAACTAATAGCTGATTTACGGTCATTTTGAATTCGCTATAAGCTAGTTAAAAAATTAGGGTGCATCCTCCCCCGAAACCTCAAATTTTGTTTCATAGTAATGGACTAACATCTAACAGTTTGCAAAATATTGGGCATGTGAAAGTAAATAATGGCCGATAGGGGGCCATTTTGAATTTGATCGAGTCAGAATTTTTCAAGATGCATCCTCAGCTGAAATCTCACATTTCATTCTATAGTAATCGTCTAGCTATCTAGCACGGTTTACCAAATATCGGCCATGTGAAAGTGAATAATGGCCTGAAGGCGGCCATTTTGAATTTGATCAAGTCGAAATTTTCCAAGATGCATCCTCAGCTGAAATCTCACATTTCATTCTATAGTAATGGTCTAGCCATCTAGCACGGCTTACCAAATATCGCCCATGTGAAAGTGAATAATGGCCGATAGGAGGCCATTTTGAATTTGATCAAGTCGAAATTTTTCAAGATGCATCTTCTCCTGAAATCTCACATTTTGTTTTATAGTAATGGTCTAGCCATCTAGTACGGTTACCAAATAACGGCTATGTGAAAGTGAATAATGGCCGATAGGCGGCCATTTTGAATTTGATTGAGTCAATTTTTTTCAAGATGCATCCTCTCCTGTAATCTCACATTGTGTTTTATAGTAATGGTCCAGCTATTTAACACGGTTTACCAAATATCAGCAATGTGAAAGTAAATAGTGGCCGATAGGCGGCCATTTTGAATTCGATTGAGTCGAAAGTTTTTAAAAGGCATCCTCTCCCGAAACGTCACATTTTGTTTTATAGTAATGGTCTAGCTATCTAGCACGGTTTACCTGATATCAGGCCTATCGAGGTAAATAATGTTGATTGTCGGCCATTTTGAATTCGTAAGTTCAAAATTTTCAGGGTGCATCCTCCCCTGAAAACTCACACTTTGTTTTATAGTAATCAGGTAATGGTCTAGCCATCTAGCACGGTTTACCAACTATCAGCCATGTGAAAATGAATAATGGCCGAAAAGGCGGCCATTTTGAATTTGATCAAGTCAATTTTTTTCAAGATGCATCCTCATCTGAAATCTCACATTTCGTTTTGTAGTAATGGTCTAGCCATCTAGCACGGTTGATCAAATATCGGCCATGTGAAAGTGAATAATGGCCGATAAGCGGACATTTTGAATTTTATTGAGTTGAATTTTTTCAAGATGCATCCTCTCCTGAAATCACACATTTTGTTTTATAGTAATGGTCTAGCCATCTAGCACGGTTTACCAAATAACGGCCATGTGAAAGTGAATAATGGCCGATTGGCCATTTTGAACTTGGACGAGTTGAATTTTTTCAAAATGCATTCTCTCCTGAAACCTTACAATTTGTTTTATAGTAATGGTGTAGATATCTTGAGCGGTTTTCATGATATTCCACAATATCAGGCCTGTCGAGGGGGATAATGGCCGATAGGCGGCCATTTTGAATTTTATCAACTTGAAATTTTTCAAGATGCATCCTCTCCTGAAACCTTACAATTTATTAAAATGATTAAAGTGTGATCCTTCCCAATGACCGCTGGCTGTCGTGTCGGTTGAATCACCGGTTGGTACAAGCACCAAGAAAAATATTATGTTTCTCCCCTATATGTTTTGGGACATCGTTCTTAACTCTATGGTGTGTCCTTGAGCAAAGCACTTCACATCACGTGCTTCAATTTAATCAGGTGTAAATGAGTACCTGGTAGGACAGAGATGGTAATGTTTACGATACATTTCAAGTACCGAAATAGCGGCGGGTCTTCAACCCTTAAAGCGCTGAATTCGTTTATGAAAATCATGGAAACCAAAGGGGTTTTTCCAATTTGAAATCATCATTAATGTCTTAGTCAGCCCTTTCCGGTTCATTTGAATACCTATGTTGATATGGGTCTACGGCCATTGGAAATATTTTTACTCTTACAGTGCGGGGATCGACTTTAGTCTTCTGTAGACGTCAGATTCGGACGACTAAAGTCGACCCCCGCGCTGTAAGGGTTAAAGGCACAAGAATGAACAGGTCCAGTGACCAGGTTGTAAAATGCAAAGTTTGCTGATAAGTCTTCAGATGTGATACCAAGCTATGAACCTGACCTTCACCTGTTTGTTTACGTACGTTTTTGCTAACCTGAATATTGATGTATGTTATTTAGGACATACGTGTTCTTGTAAATTTAATATCAGTAGCGGATCCAGGGGGGGGGGGGGTGCCCCCTTTTTTTCGCCAAATACTTTAAAAAGTCCCCTAAATTGGGTGAAATTTACCAAAAAAATCTTGGTGGCAAGCCCCCAATACCCCGTGCGCCCCCTTTCTTCAGATCCTGGATCCGCCACTGAATATGCAGTCAAATTACTGAATAAAAATTACAGTCTTCAATATATGTTAGCTGACAATAGGTTGATGATGGTGAATATAATAACAGGTGTAATAGGCCTACTAATAAATCATATTGACTAGAATCGGTCAAATGGATATTACCTCCCTATCAAACCACTATCAACAGACATGATTTGTTATCACAGTCTTTTTGTTATGGTATAAATTTGCTTGTGTTTCATTGTTCTTACATATACTTGTATACTTTCTAAGCATGCATAAATGATAAAACAAACTTATTTAGTGACATAGGTGGTCATTTTTATTTTATGCAAAATAATTCATTTTAGGGTAGATATTTAATATGAACAGACCTAGTTTAGTTGTATTTGACAGCTATTTTGAAATAGTCAAAATAAGACACTTTATGGGTCAAAATCGCCTGGGTTGTTCCTCTTATATGATTTAGGAGATGTAAAGGCAGTGTGTGAGATTTGGTGCTTTTATCACAATCTGAACATTATGGTGTTTTTTTGGACCTTAACAGCTGTAGGCCTACATTACGTGTGCTTATGCTCCATTTAAACCACTTCCCCATTAATCATTTAAGATTCATATAACATGTATACGACACGTGTGGGTTTGCGACTATTTGGTGCACACGTCCTCTATTTGGAATGTAGTTGGTGCACACGATGTTTGCTTTGCGATCCATTTACGAGCAACTTTGGTGTGCGACTTTGTGGTGCCACCCTGCGCGAAATTACGTTGATACACTGGTCTCAACTTCAACTCGGCTCGCATAGTCACACTGAGACGGGAGAAACAAGGCTATTTCTCTGAAAAAACTCACACAGGTAAGAGTAAAAATATGTCTGATGGCCGAAGACCCATAACATAGGTATTCAATGGAAACAGGAAGAGTTAACTAAGACAATCGTGATGATTTCAAATTGAAAAAAACCTTTGTGATTTTCACTGTCTTGAAGTTGTGGATCGCGTCAGCGAGACACAACTTCAAGTGGGTGAAAATTCTTTATGGTTTATACAAAAATATTTCAGCGCTTTAATCAGGGTTAAAATAAACTATGTGAATTTACCTATTGGAATAGATTTTTAAACCATCAATGGTAAAATGGAGATTGAGGTTATTTGACCTTTCAGCCATTCACTATGTGTCAAACATAATTATCGTTGCAAACTGTCAAAGAACAACTAGTCGAAAGGTATATACTCATCAATAGAAATTAAGCATGACATCTAAACCAAAGTTAAGAGCGTATGTTCTACTCTGAGTAAATCCCAAAAGAAAATTTGCATATGTTACGTTATTAATTCCAATATAATATTTTGTCAATTTAAAAGCGGGACTCTATCTTTAGCAATAGGGACGGCAAATATCGTAATTCATGTATTAGCTTTAAAAAGAAGAAAACATACACGAGTACAGTGAATACAGCATTACATTAATTTTGTGAATAAAAAAGGTACGTAGCATTAGTTTAGAAATAAAATGTTTTGTTGGTTGTTATTTCACAAAAGTAGACGTATACTGTCAGTCAGACCATCTTGTACGGCACATCCTACCGTAAAATTATTCTTCACGACTCGTGAATAGGAGTCATCAAAGATATATTTCAAGAAGTACTTTTGACATGTCAGCTGGACTCTAGCTCTGATGAATTTCTATCTATGATATACTCTATTTTACCAATGCTGAGAGCTTATAGTATAGGAGAACTTTTGCAGAAATTATGAACACCTACCTATTCTTGTTTTTAACAACTTAGCTTGTTATTATTCACATTTTCACCATTGACTCTTTGTTTATATGAAAATAAGTAGAACCATACAGCAGCAAAACTGGACGAATAGCTGACCCCCATGGGTAACGCGGAATCTTTATGGACGACACATTTGTTAAAGTGATAATACTTTTTATATATGAAGCTTTTTATATATGAAGCTTTTTATATATGAAGCACATTAGACAGAACCTTATATTCAATTAAAATATATTTTCTTTGTTGTTATGGTTGCAAGCCTTTAGTAACATTCTAATTATTTTCTATCAATTAGGAATCACAAAATAGCATTGATAATATATAGCATGTACTTACCTGTCGACTGAGGGCACTGCATGGCGACGAAAGCAAGATCCGAATATACATCGTTTGCGCTCAGCAAGAGCTTTCATGGCATTCTACGGCTATTATAACTTATATTATCCCATTCCACATGCCCACAAGTGGAACAAAGACCCCTTGTGACAACAGCGATGTTGTCAATTCCAAGGTAGTCCTTATAAATTATATTTCGCATTTCATTTTTATACTATTATAGTACAATATATACAAAACTTAAAGTGACTGGCCCACGCTAAAATCACCAAAAAATCGGTGATTTTATTTCGGGTTCTTAATATGACCATATGATGTAAACATGTACATAGACTAGAACTGCAAATTTTTATAATTTTTGTGCTGCGCATTCACCAGTTAGGCTAGATATAGAGACGAAATTCCTGATTTCTAATTATTGACAACCATGTCAAAAATAGGAAATGCGGGAATTTCTAGAGTGTTGAATTTACCTATTGATTTACAGCTAGACCTTTTTGACAAGCTTGTCACACCAATACTTTTATATGGAAGTGAGATTTAGGCCTATGAAAATAACGATATCATCGAAAAGCTCCATTTGAGATATTGTAAATATATATTAGGTGTTAATAAAAGCACCACATCTTCGATGGTATACGCGAATTGGGCCGTTATCCATTGAATATTGAATACACATCAAGATGTATTTTATTTTGGGCACGTATTATTTCAGGCCCAGTTTCAAAACTGTCAGTAAAAATGTATAATTGATTGTATAAAATGTATAATCTAGGTATTTATAATTCACCCTGGCTATCTTTTGTCAAATCTACTTTATTGTCTGCTGGGTTTGGATATGTTTGGCAAGATCAAAAGATACCCCGTACACTTGAATATTTTAAAAAAGTTTTTAAAACTAGACTTAAAAATCAATACCTTCAGACTTGGACAGATGATGTAGCATCAAATGCAAAATGTATAAATTACCGTATGTATAAGTCGGATATATCGTTAGAATTCTACATTACTTTTCTACCTATGAAATTAAGAACCGTTTTTAGTCGTTTTAGGTGCAGAAATCACAAATTACCTGTAGAAACTGGCATTTATAAAAACATCCCAAGATCTGAAAGAGTATGCGTTAAATGTACTCAGTCAGAAATTGGTGATGAATTTCATTATATATTTAACTGTCCATTTTTTGCTGATCAGAGAGGCACATACCTACCGAAGTATTGTCATATACACCCTTCGGCACCCAAATTCAAACGCATAATGAATGATAAAACAAAATTACGTAGTTTGGCGAATTTCATTAAGATTATTTTAGAAAGTGTGAAGTGAAAAAACTGTAATTGATTGTATGATAATGTATACATTATTATGTGTTATGTTGTATGTTTTGCTTATTACATTCACTGTTATTTTCTTGTATTCCTCCATGTGAGGCTTAAAGAATAAACACTTGAACTTGAACATAAGCAGCGCTAGGGGTGCCAGTGACAGGTGTGATCGACCACCTGTCATTGATACGAAACCTGTTGACACATTGCTGTGTTAACAATCCCAACGAACCTGAACATACCCTCTATCAGTCAATGTAATACATTTTGACATTTACCAAGTTAATATTTTTTTCGTTTGTATTTTTTTACTTCGTAATAAGAGGTTAAAGAGTGATTATGGGGATCAGAAAGTGGTTGGTAATAAATGAATTTCGCCGTGAGCGACTTAGCAATAAGCGAAATTTAAATACATGTAATCCTACGGGAACCCAGCAAACACAAAATATTTGTATAACATTTATTACAACGTCGGCCTAACGTCTTCGACGTTGGACTAACATTGTATAAATGTTATACAAATGTTTTGTGTTCCAGATAAATACTTTGCTATATCCAGAAATTGGCATCCCAGCAAACACGACAAGTTGAACCAATGTTGTGGCAATGTTGGCCCGACGTCTACGATCGCGGACCAGCATTGACCCAACATTGGTTCAATGTTTCGTGTTTGCTGGGATTCAAGCGTGCTCACTATAGTAGAGAGGCTTTACTGTACTCACTGTATCCTTCAGTCGTATGACCTAATCTCACACTCACACATCCGCTGACGATATAGCTGTAGAGAAAGAGAGAGAGACGCACGTTGTCTTATATTTATAGAGGCCCAAACCTGTGTCCATAAATGGGTAATGTCATGCCTGCAATTAGACCGTGAATGGGACAAATCTGCCCTCGATCATAGGCACCCCCTTTCCACACCCACCCCTCCCCCTCTACATAGTGATGAGAGGGAGGGGTGGTTGCGAAAAGAGGTAAATGTTGGCTGAACCTCGGGGCCCTGCATGAAATTTACGTCGATACACTGGTCTCAACATTAACTCGACGAGGCCGCCATTAACGTGATCGCCTAGTCACATTGAGAAGGGAGAAACAAGGCTGATTCTCTCAAAACCCCACACGGGAACAGCGGGGTTCGAAGCCGGGACGCATGCATGACTGGCGATCTAGCCATTGCGCCACGCCTCCTTCTCAATGTTGGCTGTATGTGTGACACAACTTTATTACTGTCTCCATGGTCTGAGACGTTGTCCCACCATTGAACAAAGAGAGGTTGCTGTCGTCACCATCCCAGACAACAAAGGACGATCACCCAATGCTGTTTCAAAGTTGGTCCAGCGTCGAAGACTAACATTGGGCTAACATTGAAACTGTATTGGGTATATAAATAAATATAAACCCAGAGAACAAAGGAATTTTTCAATTTGAAACCACAATAAATATTCCAGTTAGTTCTCTCTGCTTCATATGAATAGGCCTACCCATTTTAAGGGTCTACGGCCATTATAAATATTTTACTCTTAGTGCGGGAATCGATTTAGACGTCAGCATCAGACGTCTGTAGACGTTATGGGCATACGGGAGGCGCGAACCTGCGTGCCTTCAAATTTTCAAATCAGGTTTTTTGTCAGGTGCCATTACATAACTTCCCTTTATATATTTAAATATTCGTTGACGGCTTCAACGTAGTATCAACGTAATACGCATTTTGTAAGAATGTTTAGACTGCAATGCTAATATGAATACACCCTGCATAGATATATTTTAGTAAATAAACTAGATTTGCCTGAGGGGCAAAGCTTGCGTCTCCACCCGCCCCACATAGTACATTAATTATAGAGAAATACAGTGCTGTCACCAAATTTTTATGTAAACGACATGAAAATGTGATGTCAGAATCACATCGAAATCTAATCAACATATGGCCAGGGTAAGTTGCTTCCTTGGAACAAATCGGTGAAGCAGTTCAAGCTCTTCAGAGTAACATGTGATTCGTCGGCCATCTTGAATTTTGTTGAAAAAAATGAAAAAAAAAATTTTCCTGACTTTTTTCTCAGGGCCACTGAGCATACACAAAAGATAAAATTTGAGCTGTATAACCACATTACCAAATTTAGATAATAGCCAAAATAAGCAAAACTGAAATATCAGCTAAAACCTTGAAAAGTAAAAAAATATCAGTTTTTATTATCATAATCACACAAAAAACTAATCAGCACACATCCAGGGTAGGGTTATTCCTTTGAACCAAACATGAAATAAATCCATGAAGCAGTTCAAGCTCTAGAGAGTGACATCGGATTTTGGCGTCCATCTTGGATTTTATTGAAAAAGCTGAAAAACGCCAAAAAAAATTACCGGGCAAATTCCCTGAGGCCAATATGCTTACTGCAAATATTTAGCAATAATCCGAGCAGAGGTGTATAGCTATATCACAAAATTTTGATGATAGCAAAAATAAACAAAACTGAAATATCCGCTAAAATTCTAAAACGTAAAAAAATCATAGTTTTTATCATTAGAATCACACTAAAAACTAATCAGCACATGTGCAGAGTAGGGTATTTCCTTTAAACCGAACATGAAACAAATCCATCAAGCGGTTCAAGCTCTACAGAGCGACATAGGATTTTGGCGGCCATCTTGGATTTTGTTGAAAAAGCTGAAAAACGACGAAAAAAAATTAACAGGGCAAATTTCCTAGGGCCAATATGCATACTGCAAATATTTAGAAATAATCCGAGTAGGGGTGTATGGCTATATTACCAAATTTTGATGATGGCCAAAATGAGCAGAACAGAAATATCCGCTAAAATACTAAAACGTAAAAAAATCAAAGTTTTTATTATCAGAATCACACCAAAAGCTTTTCAGCTCACGGCCAGGGTAGGGTCTTTCCTTTAAACCAAACATGAAACAAATCGATGAAGCGGTTCACCGATCCCAGACAAAACCCTTATATTACAGTGTGACAGGGGTAGCACAGTCGAGTCATACCTCCTCAATAATATATATACGCCCCTGTGAGCAAGTCATATTGATAAGTTTTATTCACAGAAAAGGTGCATTGAAGCATCACGTAGTTCTATATGTACTGATGTAATGAATAGACGGGAGCCAGGGCTGATTCCCAAAATATTTGTAAAACATTTGTACAATGTTGGACCAACGTCAAAGACGTTGGGCCAACATTGTACAAATGTTATACAAATGTTTTGTGTTTGCTGGGTATGTCACACGGGAGCCTGCTTATTACATAAGATACAGATATATGCCTCACACAACCTTTTGCTACCTTTAAAGGTGTAGTCAACTGTCAAAATTCGCGGGACAAGGGTCCCCCAGAAGGCAATAGTGCCCGTGGGTAAGCCAAGGCCCTATTCCATAATAATACTAAATATGCGTTTCATACCCAAAGCCTCATTAAGAGCAAGTTCTCAAATCACAGCAAGTTCATATATACTTGAGCGGCATCTATGAGGTAATGATTCAAAGCCCTTGTCTTTTGCCCCTACTTGGTCGCCTACTTGCAAACAAACTGACTGTATTACTGAGGGGATTTGGAAACTGCTTGACCCCCAAGTTTGTATTGTCACCCAGTAAACAAAAAACATTTGTATGACTTTATGCAATGTTGGACCAACGTCGAAGACGTTGGGCCGACATTGCATAAATGTCATACAAATGTCTTGCGTTTGCTGGGCAGGAGGACTTTCTCTCAAACATTGTACATTTATCTAATGTTGGTTCAATGTTGTGCCAGCGTCGCAGACGTTGGCCTAACATTAAAACAGCATTGGATCAATGTCTCGTTTGAGTAGTATCTTGTAATTAGTTCAGTGGCTTATATCAATGCCGTCAATCTGTACTCAATAGGCTACTGTTGGCCTACACTTGACTGTCCCAGGCATGCGCGTTTTGAAGCTGAATGATTCTTTAAGGTAGATAAATATATTTTCAGTTTTATTGGACAGGCTGAACATATTTAAAAAGTCATAATTAGGCCCGGCCGTTGCCTGAGTTGTGTCCTAGTTGGGAGAAAGAGGGGTGTTGAGTGGGGGAAACGGTTGACATTTCTGTACACCAGTCCATGTCGAATATAACGTTTGAGGTCGCTAGGTCAGACAGTTGCGTTTTTAGTGTTGAGAAAAAATAATATTCACGATTATAACTAGATGTGACTGTTTTCGGGAAGAAAACATTAAAAAGCATCCCCGTTAGATAGTCCTATTTCCTAGACTCGAAACCAGCCCTCTCAGTCAGCCTGAAGACTGGAAAGGTTTAGGTTCACCTGTGGATAATGGCAGCTTGCCAACTCGAGTTGTTGGCAGGTTGCCAGGTCCACTCAGCGACCAGCATGGGTTTGGTAGAAGGGGAATTTCCACTGACCTGGTATTTGACCACTGCAATATTATCCAAACCAGAAATGAAGATTAGCAGTGTCTACACATGGAAAGGTGACACTGCAGAAGGAGTGTGAATATTTCCAAGTCAGTAGGCCTACATAACCAATAGCATATATATAAAAAAAATAATGAACCCCTCCAAAATTTGTTTTTTCAATGGCTGCGGCAGCCATTTTGTTTTTAAAGGACCCATCCCAAAAGTTAATCAGATCATTAAAAATTCCTAGAGAACAACTCTACCAAAGTTGAATGCAATCCAACCAACAGTTCATATGTTATCGTGCCCACAAGCTTTTTAGGCGCCCATCTTGGAAAATGGCTGTTTATGGAGCGGCGCCCCCCCGAAAAAATATATCAGAAGAATAGCCTAGTCACATAGGTCATATGTAGAAAATAAATGTGTAAAAAAAGTCATTATGTTTTTAATGGATTCATCCCAAAAGTTAATCAGATCATAAGAAGTACCTAGAGAACAACCCTACCAAATTTGAAAGCAATCCAACCAACTGTACATAAGTTATCATGCCAACAAGCTTTTTGGGCGGCCATCTTTGAAAATGGAGGTTTTTGGCTGGGTGCCAAAAAAAATATATGGGAAGAATTGCCCTGTCACATAGGTCATATATGTGAAAATGAACAAAATTTATCAGTTAACTTCTTAGTTAAAGCTAAATTGAGGATATGCCACGCGGCGGTGGGGATGGCGGCGGCGGAGATGGAAAAATGCTAAACACTAGAAGCATACCGATATTCATCGGGGATGCTAAATTATTTGTGATAAGAGCTTAAAGGGTTTTGGTTGGGATTATGTGGGACAAGCGTCGCAGACGGTGGCCCAGCATTAGATCATCATTGAGCCAATTAATGTAAGGTGTTATCTGGAAAGTGGTATGCGAGGAGTAAACGGTAACCGTCACCCTGCATAACAATGCTGGACAACAATGGACAATCACCCAATGCTGTTTCAATGTTTGGCCAGCGTCGAAGATTGTGGGTCAACATTGAAACAGCATTTGGTGAATGCCATGTTTTTGCTGATGTGATGGCCCAACGTATACAGCTGACCCAGTGTGGGATTAGTGTTGGGCCAGCGTCGTAGATAATTGACCAGCATTGAACTAGCAATGTGAGGCGACGCTGGCCCACCATTGAATCGCAATTGGGTGGGTAGGCATACATCCTCTGTACGAGGTACATCACTGATCAAAGAGACACGTACATTGACTTATCAGTGATTGTCACAGTAGGTTGCTCTCGGGAGTGAAAGAGACAAATGACGATTCATTGGCAAGTGTTTATTGGATGTTGACCAGCACCGGCGATACTGGTGGAAGGAATACATATTGAAGATATATTTTGTCTCCTTGGTTCTTTCCTTAATTATATCATGGACATTTAGGATTCTGGCCCATGAGGAAGACAAATACAGTTATGTTTACAAAATATTCTGCCGAATTTTTGTTTATAGCACTCAAACAGACTAAAGCCGGGCCTCGGATTCGGGAACTCCTTTTCTAGGTATTTCTAGTTTACTGCGTTTTTTTGTAAACTTAAAAATAAGATAATAAGATAGTAAAGTAAAGATAAGTCAAGTATAGTCCCATCGCTGTGATATGCATATAAAAATTATAGCTATATATCCCTATAATTTATTTTATACATTTTGTTGCGTCCACAACTCAACCCCATCCCACTCCTCGGCCATTCTCATGTCTGCGTACCGTAGACCAGATTCCTGCAGGCGCTCCTGGATTCTGACGTCTAAAGCCGGTCCCCGCACATAAAGGGTTAATGTTTTGGTTCACCCCCACTGCACACTTAGTTTGTGATTGTCACATGCATACTGGGGATATTTTTAGACTTGATGTATTATAAAATTGTGATATCACTAATTAGTTAGAGCACACAGCAGGGATATTATTTCAATATTATTAAAGCAGCTCCTTGGGATGACATCAATTTTCGTATTTAGTTTTGTAATGAAGTAGTGTATCCACCAGATCATGATTTTATTTTTTTCAGGTTTTTTAGATTTAAAAAAATATTTTTTATAAACATTTCTATGGAACCGCTTAAAACCCAAACAATTTTTTTGTATACCGAAACACTTGCTGAAGGACGATTGAATGTTCCTACAGCACTGGGCCACATGTTGATGCCGTCGGCCCAGCGTTTGGCAGACAATCAGTGTTGCAGGTGTATCACCTCATGTCCTGACTAAAAGACAACAATCTGACACCAATTAAGGGCGATTGCTTTGATCTCCCCATTCAAGACGTGGGAATATGTGGTGTAAAGTGCTGTATATTGCCGCCTTTTTTTGTTTACATGGCAATATACGACCTGAAAATTTAACTATTTCACTCTTTTTTTGGTGTTTTAAAATTGTTTTTTGCTTTTTTTGTATTTTTAGTTAAGATAAGTAGGCTATATATCTTCATATAAGTTAAATTTTCAAAATTGCCAAAATTGAAAATGTCTCATCCCAATGGGTCCCTTTAATAAGTTAAATCGCACAAACAAACATAATTATGATCTTGGTTTATTTTAAAAAAATTATCACAGTGATATACTTTATAACAATAAGAATAATTTTTGTATCATTTTTTTGGCACTGTAACAATAGAATTTTTTTTTTTAAGATGACCGACACAAAAATTAAAAACACGATATCTCGTGCACCGGTAATCAGATTGCTTAAAATTTTTTATATGCAGGTACCCAAGATAGTTTTCAAAATCTGATATGTTTTTAGTAGATTCCATTAAAAACACAATGCTCACGTTTCAGTCATGTTGTTACAGGTGGCTGATGTTTAAAATGATTTAGCAATGATGTCTGAGAAGCCCAGATTTGGAGATGAAAAGCCTGTGGAACTACCGCCACAGCAGTCAACTAAGACCAATCAAAAGAAGACTGATATTTTGAATTGCATCATCCATTTCCCTCAAAAAAACACAAGAAAAAAATATGTACACTATCTGAAAAGAGTTGCAAAACAATTCAAGAAACCGTCAAAATGAGAAAGTTGCTCCTGAAACTAAGTGAAAAAATTAGCTGACGTTTGCTGACAGGTAGCCTACCCGATAATTTCATTCCATATTTACATGGCTACCACACAAAGTGTTATTGATTCTCACTAACACATCAAGGCCTAGGAATCGAGACCATGACTAGGGTGATTTTGATGGACAACCTGGTGCAAAATGATGCAGAACTTTGAAGAAACACCTAACAATACATTGTTTGCCAGATGTGATTAAGTGCCTGTTTTGTGACAAAAATCGTATAAAAAGACAACAGAAAAAGGAAGTACTGCTAGAGTGCATTACAGAAGCAGCTGAACTGTCCACAAAGAAAGCTGCTGAAAAGAAACAAGATGAACAAATGCTGTTAAGCTGCGAGACATTGACCTGGTGGCTAGAGAAGCATACTATCATGCAAGCTGTCGTAGAGACTACACCGCCAAATCAGGTTTAAATAAAATCGTAATTGAGGAGCAACATTCACATCAGTGAGCCTTTGACTAAATATGTCAGCTTGTCAAAGAAAATATAATTGACGGGCACAACGTGGAGAGAATGACAATGTTAAGGGAGCTCTACCTACAATATATGCTTGAGAAAAGCCCTGCATTCTACAACCCATATTACAGAACCTATAAATGAAAGTCCAAATTAATCAAAACAATTGGCAATGATATGATTTTTGTGCCAACCCAACTACAAGAGTGAATTTATCTATTAACCCGTTGAACACGAGATTATTATGCTACTGCGCTGTTTCTGAAACGAAATTATTTTATGACGTCATAGTTATCTCATGTAATCAAACCCGGAGATCTCCGGGTCTGATTGCATGAGATAACTCATTCTGACCTCAGAGATTATATCTCTGATACCACACGCTCATTTCGCCGTATGCACGCATGGCGATTGACCAGATTTATCAGCCGTTAGTGAGCGTTACCACGTTGAAAAGTGACGTCAACCCTTGACGCCATCCCGACGCCAACACGACACGGCGGACGGCGAAGGGTTGGTTTTCAATCTCAGACTCCAGGCTCATTCAACAAGGTCCTTCTTTAGGAAAACGTCGTGTTTATTTCTCCTCACTGTGTGGACCACATATAATATACAGATACATTTACATCGTCAGTTGACTCTACCCAACGTGGCAGAGAACATAAAACCACTTGGTTCTAAACCAGAGCGCGCACCATCGTGCCTGTGACAGCACTCTGGACCGCCTCAACCTTGTACCAAGCCCGCATCATTCTCCTCGACGACGTCCGTCACTTATATGCACTTTACATCATCATAATCACAACATTGATTTAACATCTAATCATACATGATCATAATCGGCACATTGAGTTAACATACATTTCCTGGCGACGGTCGCCAGTCCATCAGTCTTGATGGCTCGGCTGACCTTTGCCTGTGCTGACCAATCCATTACTGCCCCAATCCAATCATGGATGGTCGTGTTCCGTTCTGGTCAGATCAACAGTAGTTATCATCTCTGCGTTTGCCTACTGCGTTAGGCATGCATAAGTTTACAACGTGATTTTATAACCATTCCTATAACCACGGAACTATTTTGGTGTTCACTTCAACTCATTACTTATCCTTTTTTCAATATTTAATTTGATTTTAGAGTTTGTTACAGGTAAGGGCTATTTATTCTGTTTAGTAGTGGATAAATTGAACCAGCACAATTCGCATGTCATTCAGTAATTTATATTTGCCAGTGTTTTGAAGCCGATTGTAAATTCTGTCAGAAAAACGTAAACATGGACTTTCTCACAGCAGCCAAGTATGCCAAGCCGCCACAAGAGGACAACTGACCATGCCCAAACATCTTCTGCTGGGTATGACTTTGATACATCTGACAGGAAGTGCAAAGATAACTAGAAGTAAGTTTTTACCATGTGAAACACCCAAGAAGGCTCCCCCTTGCACTTTTCAAATAAAAGTTATACATTAAATATAATTTTACTAGATGATCAATTTGTAGGCTACATGTAATTATCAAGTAATATTATGAGGCAGAGGCTAGCAGCTTTAGGCTGACTAGGTGCTATTTTGACCGCAAAAGATTAAAGAAGGCCGCCAAGACCCGGATATTTTCCAGAACTTTCAGCAAAATTGATGCAGTCTAGGAATTAATACCAGCATGCAGTATGTTGAATATTGAGTATATCGGATAAGCGGCTTTGCAGTTATCAGGGTGACAAGGTCCTAATTTGAAGAAAAAAGATTAAAGATGGCCGCCATGACCCGGATATTCTTCCAATTTTCTGAAAAATTGATGCAGGCTAGGAATTAATACTACCATGCAGTATGTTGAATATTGATTATGTCGGATAAGCGGATTTAAATTTATCAGGGTGTTAAGGTCCTAATTTGACGAAAAAAGATGGCCGCGATGACCAGAATAGTTTCCGGACTTTCTGAAAAATTGATGCAGCCTAGGTCTAGAATTAATACTGACATCCAGTATGTTGAGCACAAAGTGAATAAAAAAACAGTTTTGTAGATATCAGAGTGACAAGATTCTAATTTGACGAAAAAAGATTAAAGATGGCCGCGATGACCAGAATATTTTCCGAACTTTTCCAAAAATTGATACAGCCTAGGAATTAATACTGGCATCCAGTATGTTGAGCACAAAGTAAATCAAAAAAACAGTTTTGTAGATATCAGAGTGACAAGATTTTAATTTGACAAAAAAAAATTAAAGATGGCGGCCATGACCCGGATATTTTTCCAAACTTTCTGAAAAATTGATGCAGTCTCGGAAATAATACTAGCATGCAGTATGTTGAATATTCACTGGGGCGAAACTGGATTAGCTAACGCCGGCGTTAGCCTATCCAAGATGGATGCACCGAAAGTGGGTAAGCCAGTTTTCTGCTCTTTTGCGGTATTTTATCACAATTTTCGGGCTAGCCATTCACCCACCGTATTTATATGAATGTAAGGGATATTTAGGGAGTAGCGGGGTTTGTTAAAAACGTAAGAGGTTGCTGATTTTGACATCTGAAAAAACGCGGAAAGATTGACTAACGCGAAGTTTGGGATTGACTAACGGGAACTGTATTTTATTCAAAGATTGACTAACGCTTTGTGAGATTAGATAACGCATCAAAAGATTAGATAACGCTGAAAGTAGCTGTTGTAGGCCTAGTATTTAAGTAATTATTTTATACCTCAATAATATTATTATTAGGCCTACTACTTGCCACCTCTATTCAACGTGTGCGATATAATTCATGTCCAGGAAACATGTACATCATCCCCTCGAAGGTTTTTGACTAGCTTTCTACAGAGATGATAATTATGAGGGTGGTTGTTACTTCATTGGTTAAGTAGTAGCTGGCAGCATTATGTGTTCTATGATTGAAACATGTTTCTCCGCGTCACCAATGGTGACTCACCATATGGAAAATTATTTATGCCATAGATAAACCTATCTTCTTCAGTTCTAGTCCTACCTGTTACAAGTTTTCAACTAAACCTGCAATAGGCTACCCAATTGACAGGGGTAAGTTAAATAATTTAATAAATATTAACTATGACATAAATATTGGAAGCATTTTTCCATGTAGGCTATATAGTGTAGGCACTATATGTTAGCTTAGTGATTGATGGGGAAATATGCCTATAGGGCCTACACATGTGTAGGCCCTGAATCCTGACACACCATCGCTTGTAGCCTATAATTCTGAAGACAGTGAGTCGATTTTTTCCATAGTGTTTTTCGATATCTTTCCCAATGTCAATACACCTACCAAAATGACGTCGGATTTATCACTAGGGGATATATATATCTTATTACTTATAAAACATTTCCTATTTTATATTTGACAATTTCTAATGTTAAAATATTATTTTATCATTATGCCTATATTTGAATAATGGCAGCACAATAGTTAAAGTTAATATAGTAACAATATTCACTTGGCGAAAATAGGCCTGTTCCACCATAGACAAGAAAAAATTGCTTGACTTCATTATTTCTGTGCCGAATCTCAGTGGGTACTTAGAACATTGCAAAGGATGCAGATTATATAATGACATCAAACACGATAAGGTGTCACATTGACTTCTCGATCATAATGATTTGTAAATATGATTAAAATGTTGTCAAAATGTACTCATTTCAGCAGTACTATGTTAGTTTTCAGATAATTTTGTCAATGGGATATTTTAATAAATCAATAGCACAAGAAAGTGATTTTTGTGAAAAAAAAAAGATTTATCAGAATTACTATAAAATCTGCTGAAAGAACTGTGAACGATGAAGCAACCATAAAAATATTACAATTGAAAGACTGTAGATTGTATTTGTGATCAAACAAGGAGGTTGCTCAATGCTAAGTGTCAACGTTTCTGTTGACACTTTGCTAATGTCACTTTAGCAACAGTGTTACTAGAAGCCACTTCGCCGGGTAGAATGTTTCTGTACCCACTCAGAAAAAAAGAGTTTGTATTGTTGGTTTTAAATTGTTGCATTGTAGAATGGCTAAAATAACTGTATTTCCATGGTTCTGAATAAACAGCAACATCTAACGTGACAGAAGTCAAGACACTTTACATCTGATTAATGTCAAGGATACAACATATTATACCAATAAAGAAATATAATTCAAATTAAAAGATGTAGGGACAGCGAAGCAGCTTCAAGTGAAAATTAAAAGACATAAAATTATATTTACATGTATTTTGACATGTTGCTAGTGTCACGTTAGCAACAGTGCTAATAAAAGACGCATCCTTGCCCAGAATTTATATGCAGAAATATTTACTTGAATGGCTGGTTTCAGATTGTTGCATTGTAGAATGGTTACCGGATTTTATTGTTGCTGTTTGGAATAAACATCAAGTGCTAACGTGACAGATGTCAATGACACTTCCCAAATTATTCTGTTGTTAAAGAACCTTTTCCAACCACTGATATAATAATGGATATGTAAACACAATTTGACTATACACAAATCTCTGGATTTCACATTTAAACACCTTTTTTTTGAGGGATGAGAAGAAGGATCTCACTCACCCTATAAATAACACTGTCACGTTGACAGTTCCAGTGTCACACAAAGTGTCACATTAATATATGAATGAGGCAAAGACTGCTGTGGTTCATATACAAATGTAGCCTATGTTCAGTGAATTGTGTGAATAGACCATGCATATTATTATGCAAAGCATCATAGTGTTTTAATATTTAATTGCACACCTAATAGTATGTTTACACTACTGTACCATGCTAGCGTTACAGCCTATAATAATACTGCCTTATTTGACCATACAAAAGCAGAGCAGGTAATTTCAACTATTTAACCTGCAACATTCATTTCCCCATTACCCATTTTTTCTGGCACCTTGCCATGATGATATATAGGTAGTCAGAAAAGAATAAACTTGTTCATATCTCAAAGCACTTATGAGATCTGAATGAATCTAGGGCCTGCCCCTGTTACGATAGCATTGTAAGATATGTCATTTATATGCATATTCCACAAATATATAATATAAAAATATGTCATTTTTATATCAAAGTATGATACACTTTCAGACACATTGGAAACATTTGTCAAGTGTATTTCTGAGTTTTACCTTCGTGCTAGCGTGACTGAATGCATTGAAACTCAAATGTCTTTTTTTGCACACCTGTGAACAGTTGGGACGAAAGTTATTTTTGTGATTCTGACATGAAAATTTCTTTAAGAAACCTTACAACATGAAAATCGATATATAAAAACAAAGATCTTACAATGTCATGGTGCAGTAAAGTTAAATTTTTAACAACATGGGGGAAATTTGGGAAGTTTCAGAACCGCAAAGACACTTTTTGTGGGTTTTTTTCTAAATCAAATCCGATTTGAATATCGCTTAAATACAAAGCTTGGCCCACTATGTCTCCGTCCATCACTGAATGGATGAAACGTAACACATATTAGAGGCGATAGCATCATAACAGTCTATGATAGATTTAAAGCTGCCTCTTATGATGAGAATTTTCAATTTTGTCAATTTTGAAAGTTTAATTTATATGGAGCTATATAACCTACTGATCTTAAATAAAAAATAAAATTGTAAATAAACAATGGTAAGGCACTGAAAAAGACAAAACAATCTCTATTTCTAAGAAATATACTGTCATTTAAACAAGTTTGTTAACAGCATACCACAATATAGACGGCAAATACTGACCATATCGGACGGCATGTTCAAAGTAACCACATAGTTACATCAATAGCTGCCGCCCTTAATTGCTGTGGGAACGGGCTGATCAGGGGGGTTCCCCCGCAGCACTGAATGTCTGCTCAACGCTGGGCCGACGGCATCAACATGTTGCCCAATGCTGTAGAAACATTCAAACGTCCTTAAGCAGGTGTTGAGGTATACAAAGAGTTTGTTTGGGTTACAGTCGGATTCATAAAATAGTGAATAAAAAAACATTTTTAAAAATGTAAAAATCCCGTAAAAATAAAATCATGATCTGTGGGATACACTACTTCATTACAAAATAAAAAAACGGAAATTGATGTCATCATGAGGAGCTGCTTTAACATTGCTAACATTACATTGGCACTATATCGTGTTTGATGTCATATGTAGCCTGGATGTTACCGTTCTCTACAGATCTCTACCTGTATATACATTGATTGTCTGTATTAATTATTCAGTCACTGCCTGTCATGCCCTGTGAGGTTGAGTGAAAATATTTGAAATGGTAGGCCCAGGGTTCAATTTACCCAGATGCACTCACCTAAAATCTCGGTGTTGCGCTCGTAAATATTTTTGTTTAGGGGCGTTTTGCCACTAACGTTAACTAAAGTTTCAGGTGTTTTGTCGTGATGCGCAAGTGGGATATCAACTCTTTAGTCGTGTGCAGTATGTATCCTCATGTAACTAAATTTGGGAAACAAGTCAAAATATTTAAAAAATAGAATAACAAATAGCATATGCGCCCCCAATTCATTTTGTTTAAGGGCACATGCACCCGTAAATATTGGTCATTAAAATTGAGCCATGAGGCCTATGACACAATAGACCTTACAGAGAATTCAATTATATCTATCTAACAATAACATATAGGATAAATCATTAATACGGACCAAGTATTATATATAATTATAGTCTACTGTTACCTAGTTAATTCTGAACAATACCTACTTAGCCTAATTCTTAGAAAAATCACAATACATATGCATGCCTATTATATGTATTCAGGAATGAGATAAATTATAAGCGTTATCTAATCCTAGGGTACGTTAGTCAATCTCATCCATCCCGTTAGCCAATCTTTGTATTATTTATAAAATGCGTTAGTCAATCTTTCCGCGTTTTTTCGGATGTTAAATTTACCAAACTCTTACGTTGTTAACAAACCCCGATACTCCCTAAATATCCCCTACATTTATATAAATACGCTGGGTGATTGGCCGGCCCGAAGATTTTGTATTATTAGTCAGGGCCCATTCTTCAAAAAGAGGCATTCTTAAAGTTTGCTAGGCATTTTTTAGTAGAATTTGTCATGCAGTTGTTTTCACACAATTCGGATATGCTGATTCCGAATCTGCCCCATGCCAAGCTCTATTTTTAGTTTTTCCCTTTTAAAATTGCAAAACAAAATGGCCGCCAAAATAGCAGATAAATTCTCAAGTATCATGATTAGACATCATGTCTGGGTGCACAGCGGACACACAAACTTGACTTTCGTGTTCAAAATAACATTTTTGTTTTGAGGAGTTTCATGTTCTAAGACCTGCTCAACTATCACGCAAAAAATCCAAGATGGCCGCCAATAATACAGAAAGTACCATAACATTTTTCTAAATGTCATAGAAAAAATTGTCTTTGGTGGCTAAATATAGGTTTTTAATACCAATAAATCTAGTACAATACAGTAATAACCTCAACTTTTATATTACATGTAATTTTAGGGAAAAATCCAAGATGGCCGCCAATTATACAGCAAGTACAAAAACCATTTTTCTAAATGTCGTAGGAAGTTTTTTTTGCGCTTAAATAGTTTTCTGATACCAGAAAAATACACAGCATCTAAAAATTCAACTTCTATGTTACATGTAGTTACGGTGAATGCAAAAAATATGATTATTTAAAAACAACACATTAATTATGAGGAAATTGCACAAAAATAGCATGTGTTACTTTCATCACTGTAGCTACATAGGCTTGCTGTGTATATCTCAGATTTGCTTGAATGCCATCATCTTGCATAATGGTAATGCTAGAATAGTCACCCTCATCAATATATTGATCATATATTTGTGCAGCTTCGGAATCGATGTAGCGACTCCTTGATAAGACGCCATTGGCTACTTTCTCGTGGTCCTAATTCACGCTTAATCAAACTAAATGTGATAGTTCTTCAGGTTGAGCAGGAAACTTTTACACGATAACTAGTTGCAGTTGTCCAAACACATCTCATAGATGTTTATAATATTGTTATCTGGCCTGAGCTGTATTTATTGCTAAACAGGCCTAAAATACAACGGAAACAGTATCCACTTTTTATGGCAGAGGTTATTGACGAAGAGGATACATTGAAATACTCCAATTGGCTTAAGTTCTAGTTCTGCATGTTTATTAATTAATTTAAATGTCTTTCTTTTAGAATTGATGTGCTGGTGTTGTGGAAGCCATTGAGATGGTTGAATGGTACGATAAATATCACCAGTTCTAGGTTTACACAGCTAGGCATTGCTATGATGAAAACGTTTCGAAAGCAAAATGAGCAAGTATACATCAGTTCCTACGACTACCACATTGTCAGTATCTGACACTTTGATTGCCGTAATAAAAATTAACGTCCCATCATGTACCTCAATATTTTTCACACTTAAATACCAGTGTTCATTGAATAGGTGAATGGCATTGTTCTTTACCAAAAGTGGTAAATTTGAACATTGAACTGAAACTGTATTGCCCTCCTGATTCATTACTTTATCTGTTATATATTCATCTGAGAAAACATCGCAGGAAATGTGTTGATGTAGGATACATGTATCTTGCATGGATTATTAGATGATCGATGCTTATTACAAAATAATATAATAGATAAGTAATAAATACTCTGTATGAATGATAATTACCCTACTATGTCTGGAGGAGACATACAGTTATTAGGGACCTAAATATCTTCATGTCCATCATATAATTTCATCACTTTATATATGGTAAGACTTATTGTCTTTACCATGGATACTTCTTCCTGCAAAATGGGGTGGTCGCTCCCCAACTTAACCTGTTGGACAATAGACAATAATTTATTCATAGTATCTGTTATTTCATAGTATCTGTTATTTAGCAGACATTAGTCGGGTCTGTTAGGGAAAAATTGTGCACATTCGACTACAAGCATGAAATTTTGCACACTTATAGTTTTTGACCTGCTGAGTTCAAATCTGCCGGGAGCCAAAGCCGATTCTCAATGGGGTCGCCGTATTTGACATTTCAAAATGGCCGCCACCCAAAAGCACAGATTTCCCTATTCCAGGTCGACTATTTTGTGCAAATTTGTCCACAAGCATGAAATGTTGCACACTTATAGTTTCTAACCTGCTGAGTTCAAATTTGCCGGGAGCCAAGGCCGATTCTCAATATGGTCGCGGTATTTGACATTTCAAAATGGCCGCCACCCAAAAAAACATATTTTCACTTTACTGGTCAAGTAAAATTCGCATAATTACCAAAAAATTCTGAGGTTTTAGACATTACAGGTGCATATTTAATAGTAACCACAACTAAAACTGACATAGTGGAAAAATGCAAGATGACCGCCATTCAATAACATAAGTAGCAAACCGAACGCCTTCTAGGCCTATTTACAAGAAAATCATTTTTCTGAAGATTTCGACACCAGCGATTCTCATTTTGCTGCTTATTTGTTTAGTTGTGTCGAATGGGATTGTCATTTCGCAAAATCAAATAATTATGGCTACTTGTTAATATAACGAGAATAACAAATTTAAACTTTAAAGTGTCTTTTTAACTCTTTTACATGGTTTAGATTAAAACTTTCCCCTAAAATCAAGATTTATTGCTCAACAAAAGCCGACTTAAAGCCATCAAAACATTAAAATAAACAAAATGAACACTATATATTAATAATACCACCTACTGTGCCTTTACTCATTAACTTTTACACTTAAGGGTAAGTATATTTATATTATTCTTTAAGAAAAGAGTTGTTTCCAAGCTTATACTTTGAAATCAAGCTTTATTGATCAATGAGATGAGGCTGGTGACAAAAAACAAAAAACAAAAAACAAACAAACAAACAAACAAACAAACAAACAAACAAACAAACAAACAAACAAACAAACAAACAAACAAACAAACAAACAAACAAACAAACAAACAAACAAACAAACAAACAAACAAACAAACAAACAAACAAACAAACAAACAAACAAACAAACAAACAAACAAACAAACAAACAAACAAACAAACAAACAAACAAAACAAACAAACAAACAAACTATAGCAACATAGCAATAGACCAATAAATGCTACATTTATATTATAACATGTTTTGACTGTAATCACACTGATTCAGGAATATTTTGCTTTTGAAAAATAAGTTGTTTCCAATCTCTTAGGTCGAGAGCACTAATGATTAATAATAAAAAATGGCTGATGACCATCTAAACAAAAAGGCAATACATCCATAAGCAATGCAATAATATCACATGCTATAACTGGAATCACGCTGATTCATGAATCTTTATATTTAAAAATAACTTTTTTTATTCGTCAACATGGGCTAGTTATCCTAGATTATTGATCAACACAATCAGGCTTATAACTACCAAAGCAAAAACTACATACGAACAATCAATGACATAAGCATCCAAAAGCTGATATAACAAGAATGCTCACCTTCTGTGAACATGTGTGACTGATTCATGAACACTTACACTTGAAAATTCATTATTTTACTCTGACACAAAATCTGCTTCTAATCTTGACCAATCAAAATTTTGATCAACCAAATTAAATTCAAGACCATCCTACCCCAGGTCTGCTGCACTTGCAGTTACCTGTGCATTATTTAGCACAGCCACAATGCAGAAGAAGTGAGCATGCCTTGCTGCTGTCACCAAGATTTGTTCAGAAAGGCAACCAACGACTGTTGTTCAAGTGTCGCCCCAATCATGGGAGTCTGGGATATCCTGGTGGACAGACGTTGCCTGATTTAAAAAAGCTGCCCTGTAGTATTTTCCTACGGATGTGTTGACAGTTCTTAGAAAGCCTGTGTTAGTGGTGAGGCTTCAAATGTCTTCTTCTCAAAGCCTTGCCTCATTGTGGCATCCAAGACTTATCTTTGACTATGGATCTATATAAGAGATTATGAGATGGTCATGAATTCAATTGAGATACATGTTACATGAAAACCACTGCTTAGATATTCCAACTGGTTCGATCACTGCGTATGCTTCAGGTACAGCTTGGGCTTGTGGTACACAAGTGTCTGTAAAATCCAGCTGGATATGGGGCCGTTGTACTCATTTGTTTTCGCAATTTCGTATATTTGTGGGTAGCACAACTGCATACTGGACAAACCATTTTACACGACTGTGAGATACAGAAACCCCAAAGGTATTGACATTATTGATGATTTTCTTCCTCTTACCCTAACCATACAGCATGATGGTCCGAAGCAAAGTCTCGTGTCTTCATTATGACGGATGTTTGTAGAGTTTGCTGCAGGGTAGGTACCACTGCGTGTATTAAAAATAATCTGCTGAGAAATTGTGATTGCCACTCTTGCTCTAAGTTGTAGCTCTGCCTGTAACTCGTCGTTGAGGCACCCTGGAGTATGGTGGTGATGACGCTTCGCAAATATCCAGTGATTGGATGGGCTAGGGAATCGGAGATAAAAGAGATATCATTTTCTGAATAGTGTCTGCTGCACGCATCAAGAACAACCTCTGGGCTTCAGAAAGCAGGTGTCCAACATTCTGGTTTTTAGAGATAAAGCCTCCCTGGCCTGGGAAAATCATGTCCACTTAGGAAGGATCTTCAGAAGATATTCCTCGAAGCGCGAAGTGCCTGTTTCTCTGCAAAAAACGTTCTATATAAATGTCACAACGCTGATAGTTTGAAGACTGAGTCAGACGCGTCAATTAGAGCAACAATTTGTGCAATAGCAACTGAAGTGAAGGTGAGGACAGAAGGACCAGCAGATACTCTGCGATCTTCAGCACGAGTCTTTCAACTGCAAATACCATTGTAGATGATAATAAGTGTCACCAACGTAGGCATCAGCTGCTTGGGAAATCGGTTTGCCGAGAAGCCATGAGTTGTTAGTTCTCTCAGTCCATGTTTTTACGTTTGTGTCTACATGATCTGTTTCCATTTTAAGTAGATTCTTTCTGTCCTGTCCATCACATAATATGCAACAAGGATACTTCTGTAGAGCAGATACTGTAGAACTGAACTATTTTTTTTTTTTAGTTTTGCGTCAGCAGAATCATTTTTGTCCGTGAAGCTATTCAGCTGAGAGTTGCTGCAGTATGTTTTATACACTTTATGATATTTAGCATTGTGTGCTTGAATTGTCTCAGCAATACCCCGACCTTCATCAAGTTGAGTCCTTGACACCTTTAAACCAAATCTCTCCACAACTGATGGTGGTCCGGTGGTCCGAGACCACCATAAATTATGTCGGACCACCAGATCATTCTATCCAGTGGTCCTGTGAACCACCAAAATATCTAGCCCTATAGACTACTGGCCGTCAGATTAACTTGTATCGCATGTTTTTTGCCGATGTCTCAGTCAATTCTCAACCAATTTTTATGAAATTTTGCAGGGCCTATTTTCGAGTCACCCGCCAAATACTGCGAAATTTTCATCAAAATGTTTTATATAGTTCAAAAGTTAGACCATTTGACATGTAGTAGATTTGTAATCACGACGTCCCTCTATAAACCCAATAAACTGGTAAATAAAAGTTTAAAAATTGCATTACATGCCAGATGGTCTTAACTTTTGAGCTATAGAATATTTTTTCAGCGGATGACTCAAACAGAGTCCTTGCAAAATTTCACAAAAATTGGTTGAGAATTGACTGAGCAGTCGGAGAAAACATGCGATACAAGTTAAAGCGGCTCCTTGGGATGACATCAATTTTCGTTTTTAGTTTTGTAATGAAGTAGTGTATCCCCAAGATCATGATTTTATTTTTTTAGATTTTAAAAAAATATTTGTTATCAACATTTCTATGAATCCGCTTAAAACCCAAACAAACGTTTTGTATACCTAAACACTTGCTAAAGGACGGTTGAATGTTCCTGCAGCATTGGGCCAAATGTTGAAGCCGTCGGCCCAGCGTTGGGCAGACAATCAGTGCTGCAGATGTATCCCTCGTATGTCCTGACTATAAGACACCAATTAGCGGCGATTGCTTTGATCTCACCGTCCAAGACGTGGGAATATGTGGTTTTAAGTGCTGCATATTGCTGACTTGTTTTGTTTAGATGGCAATATACGATCTGGAAATATAACCATTTCACTCTTTTTCGGTGCTTTAAAGTTGTTTTTAGACTTTTTGTATTTTTAGTTAAGATCAGTAGGCTATATAGCTTCATATGAATTAAATTTTCAAAATTTAGAAAATTGAAAATGTCTTATCTCACGGGGTCCCTTTTATCTGACGGCGAGTATCATCAGAATTGTTACATGCCCCAAAGATATAAACAATCGTCGCAACTCGCGGGTGATAATACCAGGAGCACTGTACCCTCTCTCACCCTTTTGACGGAACAAAACAAGTGTTCGTAATCATGAGGGTCATGAATTATTCACATTGATATCGATCATCATCCTTGATCTGTCTCCTGTCATGCCTTTTGTGGTTTTACAAAATTAGCAATGTGGAAACACATCGCAAGCGTGAAAAAATTTGGTTCAAGATTTGCAAGTGTTGTAACGTTAGTTTTTACCAGGACCACAAAAAAAATTGTAGGACCACCAGATCTTCTGAGCTGGTGGTCCTGTGGACCACTGCTCATAAAAGTTTGTGTCAAACCCTGATGATCTTTCTCAAATGAAGCAAGGCCGTTCATTCATTTCGTCTTGGCAAAGGCAACATAGCTCCCAGTTGATAGCAGCTATTCTTTCTGCAAGTAGTCATTACATGCACTCTACTCTATACCACCACCGCTACATTACAACAAATATAACTATACTATAAATTGGAGCAGATAATTTATGAATATAAGAAGCAGTTTCATGTTCACAATCTTGAATCTTAACTGTTGTAATTTAAAAAATTGCATTGCAACTATAAGAGAGCTAAATGTATTAAATCACGGAAGTCAAAAAGATAGAATAGTCTTTTTTGCTGGCAATTATGTGACTTTGTTTTGTTAGTCATAGGATACTCAACTGGCCGCCATCTTGGATTTTCTAGTAATTTGGTGTCACAATCAATCTTACTGTTGAATTATCATTCAATTTGAAATCAGGGGTTTTAAAAACCAAAGAAAAAAGTATTTATTTCTAATTTTATGACATCTGGTTATGTAGCGATGAAAAAAAGTTTCTCGGTGGCGGCCATCTTGGATTTTTTATTACAGTGATGTTAGTCAATGTTACTGCCAAGTGGGCAACTGATTTGGAATCACTTTCTGTAAAACTAAACATAGAATTTGTTTTTAATAATTGTAATTCTGTGCCTTAGGTTGGCTAGTAATTAGACAAAGATTTAGAGGTGGCGGCCATTTTGAATTGTCAAATACGGCGTCCCCTTTGAGAATTGGCTTTGGCTCCCGGCAGATTTGAATTCAGCAGGTCCAAAACTATAAGTGTGCAAACTTTCATGATTGTAGTCAAATGTGCACAATTCCACCCTAAATCCCCCCTAACTGACCCGACTACATGTATATAGTTATTGTATATTATGTGAGTGTGAGAGCTTATATCTGATTAGAAGCATGCATGACCAGAACCTACTGATTCATCATACATTCTACCATATCACGACCACATCTAGAACGTTTCTGTATTTTATGATAATCTTTAATCTTCATAAAAACATCCTGATCGTGCTACGAAAGGTATTATTGCCCCAATTACCACATATTCTGCATCATATCTTGTTGCAATAGTGTACCCAATATTCTTTGGTGACTTGTTCATGACACTCTATAGCATTTAGTTGCCAAGATTAGGTTGGTTACTAACATCTTCTGAAGATGGTGTATGTTCATACTATATTTAAAAAATAAATTCATCGTCAGTATTTTCAACATTACCCCAGCGTGTCTTCAACCATCAATTGTATATGCCCAACACATACATAAGTAAATTTCTGCACCAAATTACAGATTCCCGATATCGTGTAGCTGTATGTTATCATAGTTATTGACGGTGATATCATCTATCTCATTCAAGTTAGGGGAGTAGAAATATGTGTTGCCTACATTGCGGTTTTCTGTGGATCTCTGAGCCGATGTTTGAGACTTTATTCGTTCAATTATGTCTGAAAACTGTGTTATCAGCGCATTACCAGGCTTTTGTACGGTGTCTATTCTGAGCAAAAATATAAAAATTCAGATGATACTATTATCATGATTATGTGAATTGTCAATTCGATTGAGAAACATATTTTTTATGTGATGTGCACGGTTTAACCAACACAATATACCTAGTTACTAGAATCATAAATTGTTAAATTTAAACGACTTCTTGTCTCAATAGGAGCGGAACATGTATGTGTGTCATTATTGCCATGGTTATGCAGACCACCTTGATGGTTTAACTTCATGTTTTGCTTAACCATAGTACAGAGCTTGGACAGGAGGGTTCCACCAGTGGCCAACACACTTTTAAATTATTGCTTTCTATCTTACGGTACTGTAAAAACAGATGCAGGTGGATATCACATAGGCCACATACTAATAGGCCTAGAACGGATATATGGTGATCGACAGGATATCTAGTGCCGGACAGTGATCAACAATCATAAAATATTATTTGTCAATAGTCTAAACATGTTTACAACATGCCGGATATTACGTTTGTTTCCCTCGGCTTCTAAATGTGTAAAAATAACTTTATTAAATAAATCATTATTATTACACTGGACTACGATGTGTCGTTTTCCTAGTGCAAAATTTGTTTCCCCCCATAACTTTGTAAAATATTGATAATAGATGTTATCACGGCTCTGAATTAGTTTCCCGGGTGTGAGAAACCTATCATGTAGACACCAAAAACACATCTCTACGTTATTTGGAAGCAAAGTTATGGAACATTGCCTTGCAGTGGCGGCCAATTTGGATTTTGTCCTCTAGCGGAAAACGCTAAAGGTGAAATTCAGGGGGCTTCAAGTATGTTGCTTAGGTGGGTTTTAATACACCGAAATGATGTTTTTATGTTCATTGTAAGCCAAGACGTGGTGTAAAGCTGTGACATTTTCACTAATTTTGGCGGCCATTTTGTTTTTGAATTTTGACTAGGAAAAACACAAAATATAGCTTGGCATGGGGCAGATTTGGAATCAGCGTTCCCAAATTGTGTAAGAACAACTGCATGCCAAATTCTACTAAAAAAATGCCTTACCAAGTCAGAAATTTCGAAAATGGGCCCTGACTATAAAGTACCCCAAAAGAGCAGAAAACTGACTTACCCACTTTCGGTGCGTCCATCTTGGATAGACTAACGCCGGCGTTAGCTAATCCAGTTTCGGCCCGGTGAATATTGAGTATATCGGATAAGAGGCTTTGAAGTTATCAGGGTGACAAGGTCCTAATTTGATGAAAAAAAATTAAAGATGGCCGCCATGACCCGAATATTCTTCTAAACTTTCTGAAAAAATGATGCAGTCCAGGATGTAATACTACTATGCAGTATGTTAAATATTGAGTATATCAGATAAGCAGATTTAAAGTTATCAGGGTGACAAGGTCCTAATTTGACGAAAAAAGATTAAAGATGGCCGCCATGACCCGGATAATTATTCTTCCGAACTTTCTGAAAAATTGATGCAGGCTAGGAATTAATACTACCATGCGGTATTTTGAACATTGATTATATCGGATAAGCGGCTTTGAAGTTATCAGGATGACAAGGTTCTAATTTGACGGAAAAAGATTAAAGATGGCCGCCATAACCCAGATATTTTTCCGAATTTTCTGAAAAATTGATGCAGGCTAGGAATTAATACTACAATGCAGTATGTTGAATATTGAGTATATCGGATAAGTGGCTTTGAAGTTATCAGGGTGACAAGGTCCTAATTTGACGAAAAAAGATTAAAGATGGCCGCCATGAGCCGAATATTTTCCCGAACTTTCAGAAAAAAGTGATGCCGCCTAGGAATTAATACTTTTATCCAGTATGAAAACATGAATTGAAAAATGAATTGAAAAAGCGGTTTTGTAGATATCAGGGTGACATGGTATGGATAAGAGGCGGCGTCCATGCGTACGGCGTCGCCGCCGCCGGCGGACTAAACCGTACAAAAACAAAAAGCCTTCCCCTGGTAGAGGGGAGCCTTAATAACACTACTCGACCGCCTTGGACATGTTGCTTCATATTCTCGTCTATTTGAGATGGAAACAGCAATGTGCAAAATCATTGACGAAAGACGCAGTGTCATTCCACCAACGATCACCTTAAATTATAACATTGCTACTCACCTTTGTTGGGACACTTTTGACCTAAGGGAAGAAACACCATCTGGCTCCGGAACTACTCACACTGATCATGGAATTAATAATCAGTAAAAGCATAAGGACCGAGATCTGTCAATTGAACTTCTAGTGGTCTCCCTCCCGCGAACAAAGCAACGTTCCATTAGATCCAAATCCAAAGGTGTCTAGCCATGTTATACAAAAGACAAAACAGAACCACGTCTATCAATGTCCACCTCTGAAGTTTCAAACAGTAATGCTGAATGTCTGCAATGTCTACTGATATGTTGTGGATTTTTGTTGAAGAATACCAAGCAAACTGTGCCACCATGGGTAGGATGGGTGTCACTTACAGGCGACAAAAAAATAAGAAAACAGGGTTTTGTCAACTATAGATTATATGGCTCCTGTGTTTTATCCAATTACTGATAATGCAACAGTGCTAAAACTCAAGAGGCATCAAGATTGGTTGGGCAACAATATTATATTGTGACAATCGATCTAGTTGTTGCCACGAAGGCATACACCATTGTACATGTTGTATGACACTAATTATTGTCAAAATGGGTGGCTTTCATCTCACATGCACACATATGGGTGCTCTCGGAAATATGATGAGGTGCAGTGGATTGGAAGAGATATTAATTGAATCGGGGATATGCGCTGGTGGATCAATGGAAAAAAGCTTTGACTGGCAACATTACGATCGTAACCTGCGGATTCATAATATTGTCTTGGGGCCATTGGAACGACTGTTGATGCAAGTAGTAGTAGTAGTAAATCATTGCTTTACGTCACTTTTCGGCACTAATGGTCTTTTGAGTGACATTGTAATACGATAAAAACGTTGTAGTCAATTGATGAGATGAATGATGTACAGATGATGATGTAGGGGAGATAGGGCATGGTGGGTTATTGAGAGCGTTTTCCTTTCCTCGCCCGATAAAGGGTTCTGGGCATGTCTAGGGGATCTACCCCCAGACATGCCCAGACGGCAGGAGACTTGGGTGTTGTTGTGCAATTTAATGCTGAAACTCCGTGGCATTTCGCGCAGCTCCGCTATCCTCGGGTCGGATAGTCCCCAGAGTGACAATAGGAAGGGTCCCTCCATTCATTCCCCGTGTGGGAGACCTAATGTCACCAAACACGCTATTGCCAGTTATTTAAGGCTACCACGACCTACACCAGCGCCAGCACTGATGCGGGAGCTGCATTGTCTTAGCTGTTGAGCGGAGGAACCAGGGTACGCCACTGGCAATCTGCCAGAAGATTATGGCCAGATACCAGGAGGCAGCTGCCCTTGGATGATTGATGTAGACTAGTGCTTCCTTACAATGCCGTACACAGCATTCAACAGACAGAACAGATCCCTAATGACCCTCCCCGGATGGGGGCAAAAAACAATCATCCCAGTACTCCGTTGATGCAAGTGTTCGAACAGACTACAGATGAAAGTCTGAATAACGAAGCCAGATACATACTATTACGTCTCGCTGAAGACACGTCTGAAAAAAAGCTATCTGAAGCTGTGACAAATACAAACCTCATACAATTACTTTTCACCACTTTTACACAATTTGAGAAAAGATTTCATCATGGTGAGCTTGGCAAAACAGCACAATTTTGCCTTTGTTATATGGATAAGAATGGATTATTCTTTAATTTCAAAGAGCAACTAAATAGAACAACCTCGATCTACACATGACTACGTTGCAGAATATGTGCAGCCTTTTCTTTAGTTTCGACCACCCAAACTACGCCAGATACACAAGATAGTATACCTGATGATCTTGTTGGCTTTGCCTCAGTCACACCCAGTGGCAGAGTAGCTTCTCAAACAAAATGGGTTGAGCAAGAACCGATCAGCGGTTTCGTCCTCAAGAAATTCTGTCGTCATCACAATAGAGCAAACGATCAATGGTGATGCAAAATCTCATGGCGGTATAGTAGGCTTACTTTAGTCGGAATTATTCAGCCTATCACAGATGGTGTAGTACCCAGCATGCCAGAGCAAGCTACTGTCAGGCCACCATGACCATGGCGACATTGGAAGTGACGAATATACGTCCCACAAGGACCTGAGCCCATCTACAGTCTGTCCAACGGTTGTAGATGGTCCAAAATGAAAGTTGGCTTTTTGGTATCCAGTGAGTCAATCCTCAAGTGATTGTCACGAAATTTTGCAACCATTATTATCTAGTAATTTGGCAACAATCATGAAAATTTCGGATAATTCCATTTAGTATTTCAAAAGTTAGACCATTTGACATGTAACAGATTTTCGAGAATAATATAAACCGGAATGAAATTAATGGGTTGATACATGTTATAGAGGAGCGTCATAAATATACATTTACTACACGTCAAATAGTCTAACTTTTGTACTATCCAATATTTCTTAACGAAATTTTCAGGATTGATGCCAAATGACTAGAAAATAGGTTTTACAAACTTTCATGAAAATCGCTTCAGAATTGACTGACTGGATACCGAAAAGCTAACTTTCATTTTGGACCAGCCTCCACCGTCGGACAGACTGTAAGATCATCCAATGTGAACAGGACACGATCAAAGTTATTGATGCTATAAGTAACTTCCTCAACCCATTCACTATTGACAACAAAGAGTTTCTCTACTGTTTATCTTCAGGGGTACCAGCACCAACTGACATCGCAAATGACCTCCTTCACGTTGATACAATCTAAACGTTGATCTCAATCTGTTGAGCTTTCCATTGGAACCTGTACCTTGGGCTCTGGCTGCCTGCCAATACAGACAAGTCAAAACTTCTGTATAACCTGGAAGGAGATCGACACACTATTCAGCGTCCTATTGAGAACAATATGAGCTATGTCATTGACGGAAATGCTATGTTCCATTCACAAGTAGCTTCACCATGTACATTTGGTGCATCAGAGAGAATATTCATGCAACTCCCATGAGTAAAGCATGTTGATTTCATAGCAGACTCCTATCACTTATTATCTGTTTAATGCATTGAACGAGAGAGTATGCGATTATCTAGACCATATTTAATCAAATGAGCATTAACGAAGATACCATGTTATTGGAAAACTTTCTAATGAATGAGGAAAATAAGAAGCAGCTAATTAGATTCTTACTTAAAGAATGGAGTGGTGACAAATACGCAGTGAAACTTCGGGACAGAGAGATAATGTATGTGTGCGAGGAAAGTGTGTCTGCTTGCCAAGTATCAATGGCCTGAATACACTGTCTACAGATATTCCAAATTTAGGCTCCACTCAAGAAGTAGGTACATCGCTGAACATGTATACGAAGATACTAGTATAATTGTTAGATCTTCAGATACTGACATTTTCATATTGCTGTCGCATCACACACAATAACTGCAACAAGATGTACTGTTTGACACAGGTATGTCCAACAAAAGACGTCTGGTGGGAATATCTAGTGTCATTGAAGAGGTTAGAAAAGGAAATGTGTTCTGCACTTCCAGCACTACATGCTTTCACAGGATGTGATGCCACCAGCGCCTTTGTCAGGAAAGGTAAAGTGTAACCACTAAAGATTGTCAAGCAGAATGAATAGGTTCTGTGTTTCTGTAACTTGGCAGACAAGCTGAAGTTGGTGATGACATGTTTGAAGCATTAGAGCGCTTTTCATGTCCGATGTATAACAACATTACTCATGCTGGTGATATAAATAAACTACGCCTGGATAAATTCTAGAAATGGTTGAGTGCAAAAGACGACATCATCTCAACATATGACGGGGTTGATCTGAGCCGGCTTCCCCCCCCCCCCCTGTAGAGATTAGCTGCGGATGCATGCATGCTGAGAGGACAAATTATCAAGCTCAAATTTGGTACAATGCAGATCAAGCTAATCCAAATATTCCTATTTTACATTATTTTACCTAGCTGGTAAGATGTTTATTTTAATGTAGGAACTGATGATATTTTAAGATCACATGGTTAAAATATGCGATTTGCCTATGTCTCGTCTTGAATGATCGTGATCCATTACGCGCATTTATTATATGTGCTTCATATAATATTTTACGGTAATAAAATGAACAGAATGAAATTACATTTCCCATTTAAAATTCAGGTGGTGCATATGTTTGATGCCCCTTTATTTTTTCACGCCATAATATTTTGAATGAAAACAAGCATATATTGAATAGCCATATAATAAAGTGTAAAAAAAACCGTCTTAAAAAATCCCCAGAGGGGGGGGGGTCATATCTGTCCCATAGCTTATGTGTAAATTATATGAAACCGCGTATTTTTCATAGTATATATTTTTTTCAAAAAAAAAAAAAAAAATTAAAACAAAATAATATTCACAATGACAGCTAAGTATTGTGTGAATAATCATATACTCTGAACAATCCATTAGTCAAATTAACTTCGAAAATAGACATGGGGCTACCTGTGACTATTCACCCAATATTTTGTGTCTATCGGGTAGCCTACATTCAGTTCAGCAAAAACTGGGTAAAATATCTATTAAAACAATATATGATGCCTAGATTCAGCCTGCTCCCAATGATATACATGTAAAACCTGGTATCAATATACCCAGTCACCACAAAACATTTGTATAACAATGTGGGACCAATGTTGAGTCGACGTTATACAAATTACACAAATGTTTTGTGTTTGCTAGGTAGATGTTCATATTGTTTTTTTTTAATCAAAAATACCGCCAACCTGTTTTGGAACCTTAGAATTGTCTAAGAACCAATCGCATTAAAAATTACTTATAGTTGAATCTATTTTTTTCACTTAGTTAAATATCATTTAAACCAATTAATTTTATCTCAGTCAGAGGTTTGTCGAATTTCCAGATTATAGGTTGTGAGTGGTCAGGAATTGATGTTAATAATTATTGCAGCCAGTTGTCATATCTGTTCCATTATTATTTGTGTGAAAATATTATTATCTATTTAATCAACAACCAGATCGCACACATGATTTCAAAACATATAGTTACTAAAAGTCAGGCTATACTGAGTAGACTGAAAATTAAATTGATTACAGCGAGCTTTAATTTTTAACACTATTTTTTCAAAAAAAAACAATTCTCAAATTGCAACGATTGCTCCAGGCATTCCCATGCCAATAATATGAAAGCAGTTGAATACAGACGGTTATGAGATATTGTGTTTACAAACTATGGGCTACATAGACATAGAACATTGCCATAGAAATGAAAAAAATACCTAATTAAATACAACAGCTATTTATCACATTTAAAACATTTTCCCTTGAGATAACACTTGCTACTTGAGTTAGGAATAATAAGATTGTAGCTACATCTGGATGAAACTTATTCAAAAAAAAAAAGATTTGTACAGAACTTGGTTTGTAAGCTAAGGTGTAGAATCCAATACAACATATTTTACAATTATTTTTAATTTTGGCGGTCATTTTGTTGTAAATAATATCAATAGAGAATTCCAAAAGTTTTATATAGTTTTACATCCCTTAAGATGAGTATATATACCAGATTTCAGGCTATTCTAAGGAAATTAAGTCTTACCCAAATTCAAAATAGTTTCCGTTACTCATTTGTTTTTAAACAGATTTTTTTCCCAACAAATTACGAAATTTGGGGAATTGTCCCGGATTTTCCATACGAATTTTTAAGTCAGTCAGATTTAGACGATATTCCGTTCACAAATTTTCAGGCGCAGTTCCAAAAATATATTCTATAAATTGTTTCTCGTGCCATTTATGACACATACCCTGCAAAATTAATTTAAAGTATAGAACGTATACCCCTAGTACTTAAAGCTACTGTAACTATTTTGTGATACCACAATTTTGAAGCGCATCATATCAGAAATTTTCTCAAACATGTTCCTAAATGGGAGGAATGGGAGGTGGAGAACAAAAATATATTTTATTAGACGTGGCTACAGGACTGATAATATAGACCCTACTGAGCCTACATGTCAATCACAATCATGTAAAGTAGTCTCTTGTTAGAACAAATCATACTACATTTCAACGACATCATCACATTGAAACAATATCGCAAGACTTCAAATCTGTAGGTACGTATTGCTAATTAGTACTGCACACATTGCTCATGCAGGCCTGTGTTCAACCGTACACGATTACTCGTTATGCTTATAAATTGTAGTTATAAGATGGCATTTAGGCCGAATCATTATAATAGTTTGAAAGTATCCTATACATAGTTGTAACACAGCAATGGTAATATTGAAACATACCTTTCTTCACCTCATGCAAATTTTAAAAGCAAAATAGCAGCGTTCTTGCCACGTAAGAAATGTATGTGCAATGTATTGCAAAGCCCTAATTGCCGTAACTCTTTCATTTTGCAATCGATATAATGATAAAAGGATTCGTGGCACTATACTATATATAGTAAAATATAATTTCCTTTGCCCTTGAGCTTGGTTTTTCTCTGCCCGTATCTGCCCTGGCACACATGTCACCTGCCAATACGAGACGATGAACCATTGCTGGGGTAAAGTTTTGTCCAGCATTGCAAACGTTGGACCAGCGTTACACTATAATTGGGTCAATGTCGCGAGTTAGTAGGGCCTCACCTGTTGTTGTCGCGAGTTAGTAGGGTCTCACCTGTTGTTTGTTAACAAAACATATGTATACTTGTATATACTTGTATATACAGGCGTATTAACCCCTGACCCCTGAAATACCAAAAGGAAGATGACGATTGCCCCTTTAATGCCGGTGGCGCATATATTCGTGTTTTCATTTCTTATTAGCACATTAAGTACCACATTTTAAATATGGTAACGATAAAATGTGACATCAACTAGCAAGCTTTGAAAAGAGTTGACCTTCATTTTGTCAAATCTGAATAATTTTCACTCACTTGAAGTTGTGGATCGCGTCAGCGAGACACAACTTCAAGTGGGTTAAAATTCAAATTGTATAAGTTGGCGGTTAAAGGGTTAAAGCGAGTCAGTATGATGACATCAATTTCCGCTTTTAGATTCTAGTGAAGTAGTGTATCCCATAGATAATTATTTTAATTTTTTCAGATTTTTCAGATTTTCCAAAAACATATAACAATATTTATAAGAATAACAATAACCCAAACATACGAGTGTATTGACCTGAAGGATGGTTGAATGCTAGCACAGCATCGGGCCACAAGTCGATGCCATCGGCCCAGCGTTGAGCAGACCATCGGTGTTGTGGTGGGGGGGGGGGACCCTCCAGATCATCGCGTTCCAACAGGTGTTAACATGGTTAAGGGCGGCAGCTATTGATGCAGCCAGGTGGTTGCTTTGATCATGCAGTCTGAGATGGTGGTTGTGTAGGGCAGTTTTGTTGACATGACAATAGGCATCTTGGAAATAAAACTAGTTCGTTCGTTTTCAGTAATTTAAAATTGTTTTTATTTTATATTTTATTCAGGATCAGTAGGATATATAGCTTCATATAAAGTAAATCAAAATTGTCAACATTGAAAAATTCTTATCCCAAGGAGTTCCTTTAAAAAGTAATAACCACCAAATTATTCGATAAAAATGAAAGTTAACCTCCGTCAGTATTAAATTTTCTGATTGCTAAGAGGTAAAATTTAATATTGTATTGTTTTTCATAGCATCAATGTCATAATTTCAGCATCGTAATAAGTATGGTCAAATCATACTGTTTCAACTCCCAACACCGGGGAGCAGCACTGGGAGTGATTGCACATTTTGGGGAGAGTCGATCATCTTATTGTACACTGTCTTTGGTGATAACATAGATCAAGGGTGGCGGTGATTCCACAGTTGAGAAATCGTAAATGGACTGTGGAAAGCTTTTAAATGCTACATTTCACTATTAAAAGAAGAGTGAGAGAGTAGAGAGAGAGAGGAGAGGAATAATGAATGAATAAATGAATGCATGAAAGAATGCAGTTGTAGGCCACCTTTGTGCACCTATAGGCTAAACTGGGCCAGGAGAACCTCCTAAAGATGGTGAGATGAATGATATGACAGTGGAGGAGAGATAGGAGAAACAGAGAAAGGTTAGTCAGAAGTACGATGTCACAAAAGTCACAAATGTCGCAAACAGTCGCAAATCATCTCAATCGGTTGCAAATGATCACAAATCGTCACAAACGGTCAAAAATGGTCACAAACAGTCGCAAATGGGTACAAGCGCTCACAAATCGTCACAAACGGTCAAAAATGGTCACAAACAGTCGCAAATGGGTACAAACGCTCGCAAATCGTTGCAAACGGTCGAAAATCGCCGCAAACAATCGCAAATCGCCGCAAACTGTCGCAAACGATTGTAAATGGTCGCAAGCTGTCGCAAATATCACAAATGTCGCAAAAGTCATAGAAAAAGCTTGAAAAGTACGTCCAGTAGTAGTAGTAGTAAATCATTGCTTTACGTCACTTTTCGGCACAAAAGGTCTTTTAAGTGACATTGTAATACGATAAAAAAGTTGTAGTCAATTGATGAAATGAATGCGTGATGTACAGATGATGATGTGAGGGTGATACACCCTGCCCAGTCAGGTCAGACCGTCAGATTACCCTTGACAACAGGTGTGTGTAAGGCCTGTACGAAAAGGAGGGGGTGCGTGCATCATGAAGATTCATTATGACGTCACCGGTTTAATGACTATGGTATGGAGGTCACACTCAGGTCAGATTGTCTGGCCTGCAGGAGTTGGGCAGGGAAGAGGGGGGTTCTGAACTCGTAGCACATATACGTGATATCAAGGAGTCTGCCGGTAGCAGACAACTGGATAGATGAAGATGGGGTGATAGGGCATGGTGGGTTATTGAGAGCATTTTCCGATAAGGGGTTCTGGGACTGTCTAGGGCATCTACCCCCAGGCAAATGGTCGTAAACTGTCGCAAATGTCGCAGTTGTCGCAAAAGTCATAGAAAAAGCTTGAAAAGTGCGTCCAAGCTTTATTACTGTTACTTGTCACAGTTGTTCTAGTTACTTAATAATTACTTTAAATTATCCCAATACTATTACAGTTTTTTTTGTTATTTATTGCTATTACTACTATAGTCCAGAGCATTTATGATTTGAGGAGGAACAAATTGCATTTTTGAATTTAGTATTGTATCGAGAATGATCAAAAAAAGTCCCAAGACGTGAAAATTCAGATGACCGTTTTATAGCCATTTTACAAAATGGCGCCCAGAATATATATATATATATATATATATATTTAAAAGAATAATATTTTTCACTTAAGCTACATCTAATATGCTATGGCTACTAATTATCACATTATTGTAAAAATATATTATAATTCTGGTGTTCCAGATTTTTTACCCTATTATGAGCTCTTTATAGAAAAAACAGCACCAAAATATCAGCATGCCCTAGTTGACTTTCATGTTCCATTTTAGTAGGGGAGCTGCCACACTCGAGTGGGTGCCAAAGGTCTTCGACGTTGGCCCAACTTTAAAACAATATTGGGTCAACGCCTCGTGTTTGCTGGGTATATATTTTTTATATTTTAATATACAGTTTGGATTATATTAGATACCCTTCTATGTAGTCAAATTCGTCACACAACGTTAAATTGGCAATGTGATCTGTGCGTGCTACATATCATGCATATCGGATCAAAATAGTATCTACAGATCAAGATAACCAATAATATAAGTTAGACAGTGTGATGTTTATTTTATGATGGCCAAACATTGTGTGATAAAATATAATAGATGTTTCTAGAAATGATATGTCTAAGTTTAATAATATGCCTAAATTTGCTTTTGGTGTTGAACATGCGCTTATGGGCGGGTGACATATGTTAAATTGGGTTTGGGCGCAATTAATATAATGAAAAATGATGTGATGAAAAGAAATATAGACATTTTGAAAACGATAATTGAAAAACAGGAAAACAAAAACTTGACGAAGCAGAAATAAATGGGAATGTATACAGATCAATGTTGCAGCAGTAAATGATTTGGTTCAATAATGTTGCGCAATATGGTCGTAGGTGGGCATTACGGATACACAGATGTGAAATGGCAAACAGAAACGAAAATTGTAAGGCTGAAGTTGTATCCATCATTAACCCTTTGAGTGCGGGCGACGCGTTTAAGAAAATTCATACTGTTTTCCCACAACTAAAATTTGACAGAAATTGAACAAATATGCATGTATAAATTTTGAGTAAAGCCCCCATTGTGAAATTTAGCAGGTTTAATTTTTAAGTGAGGAGGTATTTTCCTTTCATTTGAAGTTGGCAATTGCGTGAGCAATGCCAACTTCAAATGAAAGGAAAATGTTAAGTAGTAATGAAGCACTTAAAGAGTTAAAAGTCGTCTGAACATTAATGACATATCGGAGGCAGACATCGATGCTGCCCACAGCAAAGGACGACCTCGAAATGTCAAACCTCAGGCAATTCTATTGCATTTTTTTCATAGAGATGACAAACAACGTGTTATTAGAGCGAGACGAAAACTAAAACACTCCGATTACGTCATCACAGAAGACCTAACAGAACTGAATACAAAATTATTAAATCGAGGTAGAATGCACAGTGACGTCTCAGCGACATGGTCATTGATTGGAAACATATGGTGTTTAAAACATTCTGGACATAAACTCAAACTAAATCCTTATGACAACATAAATGAAATCATCGCCAATCAAATGAAAAATGTTCATAACGTCGACCGCATCTCCTCTGCTAGGCACACTACACTGTCACAGACAGGAACCCGTCAACTTGGGAGCTTCTCCTACCCGCCCCACAGATAACTAGAAGACACAACGGTTTTCTATACTAACTTTATGTGAGTGACACTGTATAAATGTTTTTTTTCAGTTTATAGCCTTTCCATGCTGTAATCACACCAATGTAACATATACATTCTGTTGTGCATTAATGCACTAACAATTTAATTGGTACAGACAATTCATTGTCTTGCTGTGCTTATAATATTAATCTTTTATTAATTAGACAGCAGCATGTCTGGTAGCAGCCCGCTGCAACATCGGGGTGCTAGACATGGTGCAAGCATATTCATTTCCTAGATGCTATTTAGTACACTTTTTATATTATGTTGTTCATATGACAGCAGCATTTCTGGTATCACGGTCTGCAGCCCGCTGCAGCATCAGGGTGGTGGACATGGTGCTGGCATACATTTTACTTATTTTCGAGTTGATCTTTAGTACACTCATTATATTATGTCGTTCGTATGACAGCAGCATCCCTGCAAACATGTGACGTTTGCCAAGCGTTCATTTACTGTTGGCCGACCGTGTACGACGTTGGCCCAACAGTGAGCCAACGTTGGGCCGAGGTCTCATGTTTTCTGGGATGGCTACTAGTACCACCTCTGCAGCCTGCTCCAGCACTGGGACGCTAGCCATGATGCTTGTATAATTATTTTCATGTCCGAGCTGCTACCTAAAACAGTTACATGTATTATATTTTACGCTGCAGTGTATATGCCAGCAGCGTGTTTTCCAAGTTCTGTTTCTACTGAAGTATTTTTACCTTGACCTTTTTTGCCATGAACTATCTACACACGGGAAAGTAAATGTATCTATATTTTTGACATAAGGACTGTTTAAAAATCAGATTTAGGTAGGTTTTACCTGTCCCATTCTTGTGTGCCGTTTACAAATCACTATATGCACATTATGTTTTGCAAACAGTAGTAGTAGTAAATTATTGCTTTATGTCAATTTTCAGCACAAATGGTCATTTAAGTGACATTATAATTCTGTGAAACTCAATTACCTCCTTTGTTTTCACCGAGCTGGCTAATACAATGAAGTATGGGGGAGGGGATCTTATATAACTCCGTGGCATTTGATCAGCTGCGCTATCCCCGTGTTGGATAGTCCCCAGAGTAACAATAGGAAGGGTAACTCCAGTCATCCCACGTGAGAGAACTGATGTCAAAAACTTTATTGCCGGTTATTAAGGGCTACCACAGCCTACACCAGCGCCGTCACTGATGCGAGAGATACCATTGGTACCACTGATGAGTGAAAAAAAACAGGGTATGCCACTGGCAATCTCCCCGAAGATTATGGCCAGATACGAGGAGGCTGCAGCTTCCCTTGTATGATTGTTGTAGACTAATGCTTCCGTACCATGCCGTACAGCATGCAACAGACGGAATCCCTAATGACCCTCCCCGGATAGGGACGAAAAGTACCACTACCAGCAATCATCCCAGTAACACCCCCCCCCCCCCCGGGTGATAATAAGCCAAAAATGACAACCATAATGTTGTAAACTCGAACTTGACATAGTTTTCAGGGTCAGATGTGAGTCAGCAAACTTGTTTTGTTTGGCCCTATCAGGAAGCAGAGAACTGATTCTCAAAGCTGTAAACCAGGGGTGCATTTTACAAAGAATCCTAACTTTGATCCTATCTCAACTTTCTCTTATTTCCATTACAAAGAGTTAGGATCACCTAACTTTTTGTAATGGAAATAAGAGAAAGTTGAGATAGGATCAAAGTTAGGATTCTTTGTAATATGCACCCCAGGGCCAGACAAACTGTGCTAGTCTGGCCCTGGGAACGAGGCTGATCTCAAGCATCACAACAAATAATTCACATGGACTCACATGTAGATCTGACCCTAGAACAATAATAGCCTAAAACGACGCTGATAGGTGTAGCAGCCTTTACAAAGAACACAAGTGCCAGACGAGGATGGGTGATCACTCATAAGGCAAGAAGTGCAATCCTATATTTGCTTGTTTGATTTAACTGGTCTGGAAAGATGAATTTGCAACACAAGGATTAGAACACCATCGTATAGTGCAAGACTACAGTGACACGGACAAACATGTCACGGCATCAGGTATCTCAAACACTCTTAATCCATTAGAACCTGTTCTGTTTTTCATCTGTAAGCAACTTCAAGAGGAAGCTGTAAAGACGGAGCTGTTGCCTAACATGGAAACAGACAGAAAATAATGTGAACATTTTAAGGAAGTAGATTTCATAGACCCAAAATATTCGGACGGCTCCTTTTATCTGCTGTAAATAATGCAAAGGGCTTGGATCTGGTATTCAGATATTCTCACCGACAGATACATCTATGGTCAGGGCCATTAGCAAACCTAAGCTAACAGTTACGTTATGCATCATGGTTTTAATCTCAGTCTCCTGGAAAAAATCAGTCGTACTCGGCTATATACACGCATCCAGAATAATGCAATTATAAAAGAACCACGTACATGACCCCCCTCCCCCATGAAGAGGTCAGATAATAATGTTTTGCTACTTGAAAATGATAACTATAGGCCTACCATAAAATGTTTTTCTAGAATGTGTCAGATCTCCTATTTTAAAATTACACATTTGTTTGTTGTTTACTTTGCACGTGGATTTGCTAGTATTGCATTTAGTAATACAATAGTCAACATTCCGTAAAAAGTGCCCCTTCCGTACAAAACACTTTTGTAATTACGAACATATTGTGAGTCTGACAAAGTCTTAGATAATACTATTTTTGCCTCTTGGCGGTTCAACCTAATATTTATCCCTGTTGACGACCGTGCGGCCGAAGTTAAAGAAAGCCAACGTCATGACATGCATAGTAAATCTCCTGGTATGAAGTGGGATATAGTAAATGACACATTTTATTATCACAATGTTCATCTCGAAGTCAAAAATAATGTGACGAAGTGCTGCAAACGGTTTTGGAACTAAGAGTCGGATTACGATTATGCTTGTCGCGCCTCTGAGCTCGGATCACTGAGGATTTAGGCGCTATGGAAGTTTATTATTATTATTATTATTGATGTTGAGCCAGCTATCTTCAATTTATGACCCATTAGGTCTCATAGCTTTGATAGTGAATCACGGCAAAATCTTGTTCCTGCAGCTCACTCGTTTGGGCCTATTATGGGATGCTGAGGTTCCCATACACGTGGCTGGAGAATGGAAGTCATCGTTGATCTCGCTAATTTCGCTGAGATTCAGGTGTGTTTGTTAAGCTGAGAAGTAGTGATCCGTGCCAGTGGAAATATATATATTCGATCAAAGGAGAATCCCGCAGACTCTCTGTCACGTGGTTGCGAGGTTCCTGCTGCCTGGTTCAATGTCCTGAGTTCCTATCGAAGCATAAAAGCATGTGGTCCAGTAAGTCAACCGACGTAAAATCATTAGATAAATTTGATTGTGAAACAAGAATATGTCGCATAGAGCCCATAGTTGACGTATCTGCCCGTGATCATACGGGGGGGGGGGGGGGGGCGGGGGTTTGGCAGGGAGACACTGCTCACACCTGTTGATTTGGGATCCAACAAAATAAGTTTATGATAATCTAGTAGTATTCAGAAGTAAATAATTTTCTACACAATATTTTATTGGTTCATGGTTACCTAGGTCACCACGCATGTCAGTTTTGTTGATGCGTGACGGTCCAAACCATGTTAAAAAATAAGGGATATCGGGTACAAATAATTTGGAAAATTAGCTTGTAGCCACGGATTTCAAAACATGCGGTATCATTACAAAATAAATCTGGGACGGCGAATTTACGTAAAACCAAGGCACAACGGCAAGTTCAACATGTTAATGTGGCGATAATAACGTCAGTAGATTCGCCGACACCGATTTACACGAAGCAGAAGACGCCCATGGAAATCATAGAAGTGCATCTGGGCACAGGACAAAATAATGATCAACATGACTTGATCAATTCCGTACAACAGGTAGGCTACATCCAGCTAGCTGTCATAGCCATAATTTAAAATGGGGGCCCCCTGTTATGGGTGTCATTGCTAATCCCACTTAGCGTCAGGCTACTGTATATGTAAGCTCGGTCGCCCACTTCAGGGATAGCAAAGAGTTGCTGCGCTTGAACGCGCATCAAACGCTAGGATCCATAGACTACCATTGAATGCTTACTCTCAGATCTTAAGTAAGGCATTAAGATAACTCAATTATCAGCCTATCACGTTGTGTGGACTTCGGTTGATTCTGTGATGCCCTGTTCCGGAAAGTTATAGGCCCCTATAGCGTTATTAAATGAGTCTTCCTGATTTTAATTGTAATTATACTTTTATAATGACTTATGCTATTGCTTCAGCTCAAATGGCCTATTTACAAGATGAGTAGACTATGCTGCTTTGATAATGGAATCAAAATTTGATGATCCGGAAACTGGTAAATGGTTTCGTGGTATGATTAAAACACATTTAAAACACATCATCAAGAAATACTTAAAACCGCAGCCGAACACTGCATAAACTGCAAAGCGTGGACAAGGAAATAACACATTTAATCACCAACGTGGCAGAGGGAATCGAGGTGGTTTTCGTCCAAGGGGAGGATGGATGGTGTCACGTGCAGTTCAGTTCGGTCAAAAGCAATCGATGAGCTATTTATATTTTAGATCGGGCATATCTTGTGATATTTAAATCATTTCATTGTGATGTATGCTCATTACATTTATATCCTTTCTCGGTGACTTAATGACACTTCTCATGATCAGACACTGGGGCCAGGGCATCGCCATACATATAAAGTTATTTGACTTGGGATTATTATCTCAAGTTTATGCCTCGTTTTTTTTATTGTTTAACGTATATAATATGTGACCCTCCCCATCGCATGTGTTATTGGACAGAGTGGGATGTCTTTTCTCCTGGTGTAAATACCGAATAATATGTCGTCACTGACAAAAAAACGTAGTATAAAGTATGTAAAGTGTTTGACTATGTGTGTTTGACTAGGCCTATTATAATGTTAAAACACATAGTCCAGGAATTTTAGGTTTTGAAATGGAAAAAAATAATATAAAGCTGAAAATTTCAGGAAGTGTTCTTTATGTCCTCCTTTATTACCTGTAAAAAGTCCCAAAGTTTCCCCTGAGCGGAACATCATTTTTTTGACAAAATTCAAAATGGCCGCCAAGCGCCATGTTGAAGTTGTAATTCATGAACTATTTGACATAAATTTTAGTGTAATACCTCATTTCACACGTTTTTTAATGCTGAATTCATTTCTGAAGCCAGTAGTAACTTTTAGGGTTTCGTTAAAGAATAAATCCAAGATGGCTGCCATTTGATGTTGAATTGGGAGTAAGTCTATTGTCATTATTATTTGAGATACATATAAACTTTTAAATCTATAGACTCTCAGTATGTCCTCCTTTAACACCTGTAAAAAGTCCCAAGGTTTTTCCCTGAGTGAAACATATTTTTTTGACAAAATTCAAAATGGCCGCCAAGCGCTATGTTGAAGTTGTAATTCCTGAACTACTAAACATATATTTTAATGTAATACCTCATTTCCACATGATTTTTAAAGCTGAATTCATTTCTGAAGTTATTAGTAACTTTTAAGGTTTTGCTGAAGAATAAATCCAAGATGGCCGCCATTTAAGGTTTCATTGGGAGCAGATGTCATTCGTATTCGAGATACATATAAACTTTTAAATCTATAAAATTTACCAGTAATTAATGACCAGTAACAAATAACTCTATATCCAAAAGAAATATGCAGTACACATTTGAATGTATTTAATTCATAATACATGATAGCCAAAACATCATATTCAATCAATAAAACAACGTTAGTCTGAGAGAGTAATGTGCCATTTTGTTTCCTAATCATCAATCTGAATTTCATTAATTCGACATGGCTTACTGTAGGCTCCCTACCCAGTTCCCATTCAGCTTGTGTACCTCGCAGACCTGCTGCATCGTAACATGCAACCAACTTTGGCAACCACACCTAATCATTTTCATTAATTAATTGGGAGGTGCTGCATCAAGCTCCGTGAAAACTGGTTACAGGTTTTTATTTTAAAATTGACAGCCCCAGGCTGTTGCTGGTAATCTGCTGCCATGGAATTCTTGTACATTTAGACATGTCAGTGATAAATGTTATTTACTACTGTGTCAGCTGGGGTCCTAAGCAAATATCCTAAGCAAGGTCTCACACTCGAGTCCACAGGGTCATAGGCAAGGTCTCACACACAAGTCTGCATTGTTCAAGGCAAAGACTCACACCCGAGCCTACATGTCATAGACAACGTCTCACAACCGAGCCCCTAGTGACTAGGTAAGGACTCACACACGCACATGTATAGTCCATGGGCAAGGAATCACACCCGAGGCCGTAGTGTTCTAAGCAAGAACTCACACTCGAGTCCACAAGGTCCTGGGCTAGGTATAACACTTGACCCTACAGGTCCTAGGCAAGGATTCACATCCGAGCCTAGAGGTCATAGGCAAGGATTAACCCCATGCGCGCATGGTATTGGGCAATCACTCACACCCGAGCCCGCAGCGTCCTAGACATGGTCTCAAACCCGAGCCTTCAAAGCCCGCATGGTCTTAGGCAAGGACTTACACTCGAGCCGCCAAGGTCCTAGGCAAGGACTCACTCCCGAGCCCGCAGCGTCGTATGCAAGGTCTCAAACCCGAGCCTACAAGTCATAGGAAAGGTTTTACCATGAGCCCGCATGGTTTGAGGATAGAATTTACACCCGAGCCGGTGGGTCCTAGGCAAGGTCATACACTAGAGCCTACAGGGTCCTAGGCAAGCACTCACACCTATGCCCTTATGGTCCTAGGCAAGATCTCACACCTCACATGCGAGCATAATGGTCCAATGCAAGGTATCACACCAGAGCCTGCAGGATCCTGGGGAAGGTTCCATACCCTATTTGTCATGTTTATATATATTTGATGCAACATTAAAGGGACTGGCCCAGGCTAAAATCATCAAAAAATCGGTGATTTTATTTTGGCTTCTTAATATAACCATATGATGTGAACATGTCCATAGAGTAGAACTGCAAAAGTTTATTTTAATTTTTCTGCTGCGCATTCACCAGTTAGACTAGATATAGAGACGAAATTCCCGTATTTCTAATTTTTGACATGGTTGTCAATAATTAGAAATCAGAAACTTCGTCTCTATATCTAGCCTAACTGGTGAATGCGCAGCACAAAAAATTAAAAACTTTTGCATTTCTAGTATATGGACATGTTCACATCATATGGTCATATTAAGAAGCCAAAATAAAATCACCAATTTTTTGATGATTTTAGCCTGGGCCAGTCCCTTTAATAGGAACCCGAATAAGTTTTTTTGTGTTTGAAATAACGAGGCCGTCCCGATGGCCCATTCGAGCCTGCTGTGACTCGAAGCTCGGAGCTACTGGGTTCAAATCCTGGTCGGGTCGGATGTTCCTATACAGTGCTCCAAACTGTTCAAAGGCATGGAGTGTGCAGTGATGTATATGGCACTGTGCACTATAAAGAACCCTTGAAGTTATTCGATAAGACTAGGGCATAGTCCCTTCCTTCCTTCACGATATTGCCATGATTGTGCAGAAAGCAACGTAAAGCAATATTCACTTGAAATAACGACACGTGTATAGATGACAGATATTTTGTAGTGTGGTTCAGCTGGGAAGGTCTATATCCTAAAACCTCAATGGAGCATATAAAAGTGTAATAACAATTTATGAATGATGATAACGGCACCAAAATTGGTCTGTGTATGCACCTGTGAGTAAAATGACCGTGATTTTTTAATATGACCACCATAATATGTAATAATAGGCCTACCTGAATTATTTGCTTGACGTTACTCATACGATTGTTTAGTTTTTATTTGATATTGTTTTGTGTCAACATGTTTACAATTTCTAAATTGCTACATTTTTGTTTCTATATTTTGACAAAAAAATCAACAAACCTGTCAAACTAAAAAATAACCACCACACAAAATAATATTGATTATTATATTATGAAAGTTCTTTTAGTGCATCTAAATGCATAATTATGGCAGTTCTTCATTAGATAAGCCTGACTGTGTTTATGCATTATAACATAGTATTTTTCTCCATACAAAAAAATTACAATGCCCGATATTTTCAAGATGCCTGCTATTAAACTGACCCGTTCAACAGATAGGGCCTACTTGTCAGTCACCACACTGCCCGCAAAAATGCATTTCAATTTCTTGCTTCCATTCTCAATCTGTTTTTTTTAATCCTTTTTATATCTGCTTGATGTCTGCTTTGGTTGTAATTGATTTGTCTCATTAGATATAATGATTTTTTTGTGAATTATGCTTATTGTGTCCCTGCTTCCCGTGTTTCTGTTATGAATGACGAAATCATATTATATTGAGTAATTAAAGATACAAATGTACATACATTATTCAATTTATTAAATCATCTTTCCTTTGAAAATATACTGAATTGTTAGAGGAAGTTTAAAGCTGAAAAATAAAATTAGTAGTACCAGGGACACGTTGAGCCGTCTCGGCGTGGTAAGTTGTTGTGACATGGCACAACGCACGCTGTTGTCACCGTAATAATTTCATGCATCTTAATTTATAATTATTATTATCACATGAAAGGCTGGAGCAACACCGAGGACAATTTACTGGACTAAATCACATAGCATAACCACCCTTGATTCCAGAGATACTTTTTACTGTCACTATGTTTCCAAATAAAACATTATGTAGACATAAAATAACAGAATTTCTGAAATTGTTTTTCTACCTCAATGGCGGCCATTTTGAACTGTGTAATGACATAAGCTTTACAATGTTAAAATAGGACCAAAATTAGGTTTCTCGTGAAAAATTATGCAGAAAAAATATATTACAAAGGAATATATTAGAATTTCTTCATCAGTTACAATTTCAGTATTGTATCAGGCGGCCATTTTGGATTTTTGCAAATAAACCACGATTGATGCTTTAAAACTTAAAAAGAAGACATGAAATGAGTTCCCCGTGAAAAATTAAGTGAAAAAGAGGTATTACAAAGGAATATATGTTAACTTCTTCGTATGTTACAATTTTGGAATGGCCTCTGGCGGCCATTTTGGATTTTCGCGAAAAAAAACCATGTTCCGCTCCTGGGAAACTTTGAGACTTTTTACAGGTCATTAAAGATGACCATCTGAACAGCTCCTGAAATTTTCAGCTTTATATTATTTTTTTCCATCTTTACCCCTGAAAATGCCTAAAATTCCTGGACTAACAATACTACATATAGATATATTGTTTATTCCTACATTTTAAGTCTTTTAGGGGTTTAACTTAGTTTAACTAGTGCTCTACTTAGTTTAATTAAAGACCATATAGCTACTAATATTGTATTTTATATGCAGTAGAAAAGATCTAAACATGTACATCTAAATACGCTCTCCATTAAGTGTCTTTTTTGCTACCATGTAGAATAGCAAATAACAAGTGTACATGTCATATCATTAACATGTGATTTACGGAACTAGCTATGCTAACCCTGTTGTATATGTTGTAAACTAGGCCAATTATGTAACGGCCCCTAAAAAAGTTTGAGCCTCGCTTCGCTCTGTATTATTGAGTGAAACTTAAATGTGAAAAAAATTCTGCAGATGGGAAGTGATATAAATAATTTCCCTAACAGAGCGACCATGAACCATTTGAATACACTCGCATTTGTAGATCAATTCTATGACGCAAAACACTGATTGTTTGATGATCATTTGATGATGGAATTGAATGATGATCAGTTGCCCATCGCATATTTTACTATTATATGCAGCAGCAGACGACAGATTAAAAAGTGGAATAAACATTCATTTGTATGGTATTAAAGACAATATTTCAAAAGGAAAACAACCGCGTTAGTCAAAATTATATGTCTTTAAGGATAGAGAAGCAAGCATGGCTATTAATTCGTGATATTAGGAAAGTCCCTCGATTTATATTGTGAACTCTTTGTCGGGTCCATAATTGCCTTGGTGGCCCGCCAAACCGTGGAGCCAAAAAATAATGAACATATGCATCGACAGGCCGATAGGGCTTCCCATCTTCAATCGCACAATATGGTACTACAGCGCCAATGTCAGAGCATCTGAAAAACGCTAGTTATACACCTGGAGAATATAGGGCAGTAAAGGCGGCATGTTTCAGGCTGGTCTGCTAGAGCTCTGCATCAGTTTGTTTTGCTCGGGCAAACTCGTCTCTCAAACAATATTACCACGTTTTTTCAAAATTTGTTTAGTTTTGTGATAATGATTTCTTTCCCCTCCGCTAATCATCTACGGTTGCTCAATTTGTGTGTTTTATTGCAGAAAGCAGTACAAAACCCCGATCCCAACTCTGCTCCGTTTTGACGGCTTTGGGTAACTTATATTTTGCATATGGCTTGGAAAGCTCTACAGATTTTCAAGAAATAAAATTGTTCATTATAGCCTTGATCGAATGAGGAACTACTTCCAATATGTCAAAATCTAAGGCCATGCCTATACAGCCATTTAGAGATTTATTTGCTGCTTGGCCTTCAAATCATTCCTAGTATATTAAACAGCTTCGTTTGAAGGCCTTTGTTTTGTTGTCTTTGACACAGATGTTACGCCCCAGCGACATTGCCTCGCATGGCGTCAACCTTTCCAGGGGCTGCTCTATGTTCCGAAGGTTCTTCATTCCGAAGGTTCTATATTCCGAAGGTTCTATGTTCCCACGGTTCTATGTTCCCAAAGTTCCTTTTTGCTTTTTTCCGGAAGCTATCTGACAACATTACAGTAGTCGAACCCAAGAGGCCTACCTACCAGCTAGATGAATTGATTGATAGATTAAAAAGAATATATTTGCTTATGATCGTAGCTAACAACACCAATGTTCTATTGCTTTGGGAAATGATATTTCGAAAATGATCTTTTTTAAATGATAAAGTTACGTAGACGTCTGGTGGATAGTCGACTTCTTCAGTTGTCGATATACCCTAATCTGACCAATTGAGAGACGCAGTGGCACAGTGTATGTCACATACTATGGCGGCTACATAAGAAGTACGATAGTAATTATGTTACTTTGATCCAATCCATCAAGCCCGTTTTTAACATTGTTATTTCAATAGGTGTTTGGGACTGAAAACATATACATTAAATCAGTATAAGACATTAAATCAGTATTATATACAACATATACATTTGTATACATATAAACATATAAATTATAATTAGCCCGAAATAGAACCCCTACCGCTCAGATAATTAGGTGATTCCATAATGAGAGAATATAATTGATCAATTTACTAAAATTATCTAACCTAATTTGCAGTTATTTCGCTCTCATCCTCACCAGGATGTGTGTACCGTACACGAAGCAGCACGAATTGAGAATTCCATTCAACCTACCCGTATTCCCATATGATCATTATTGTAAATTATCAAAACGTTCAGTGAGCTGTGGCGTTTTCCAATATTTTAATAGGAAAAGTGCCCCTCCCCCCCCTGATATACCTCTATATTTGTCACAGACCCAGAAAACGGCTGATTGTTAAATTGTAAAAAAAAAAAGTTTACATTGTGTTTCATCTTTAAATGCTTAGAGTTTATACGATTGCCACACCCAGGCCATTGTGAAGGTCTAAGCCTATTTAAAACAACATGGTTGGGGGTTGGAAATATCTAACCGGGCTCGTTGTGTTCCAAGATTATAGTAGATGAGCTATCCGTGAGTGTCACAATCACCCACTGAGATTTTGTGTGGCATCTACACATATCCAACACCAGGGGTCTCTGTCGTCTGTTACGTCACAGTCTGCCAACCAGCAGCCAGCAATTCAGAAATCAGGCACCAGCGGTGAGGTAGATCGTGATTGGCCAGTTGTGTTTAGATGCACACCTGCCCATCCGCTGCCAACACATGGCAATTTGTGCACGCAGTGCTCGTCATACAAACCTGAGGGTATCCATGAGTGTTCCACTTTCAATTTTATATTTATTGATAATTAATTTAATGGAGTTTTTAAAAGTATGAGCTAAGCACAATTTTTACTACATACAGTATATATCAGTGTATATTCAGCCTAGATATTTTTATCTCATTTTCAGAAGCGTCAATGGTAATAACATGAAAGTTATTTTGCACTCTGTGAGGCCATCGTTCTGAAAGAAGCGGGATTTTTCCCACGCACCTAGATGCGGCAGTACAGAGAGTGGCTGTGAAATCTCTGTCCCCTGGTGGTTATTATTAGCTGATCGGGGAAAGATGACCAGTGTCTGAAGTAGAGATAGAGACACTGGTGACACGAGTTAAAGATTATATAATGTTATAGGCGCAACCTACATCTCACGGCATAAAAAAATGGAAAAAAATGTGTGATTATATGAAATAGCAACCGATGTGGGCGTGACGGAAGAAAAAAACATTACTTTAGGAAAAGGTATTTCTTAAAAATCCGTAGAATCGACCTAATAAAAAAAATCCGCCTGTGGAATTTAAAAACATGAAAAAATCCGTACAATATCCGTAGAATGGGCAGTCCTGAAATAATTATGTAACTAACGTTATTGAAGAAATGTATACATACAGTTCTGGAGCGTTTTTGTGTTGCTTCTTACAAAAATATTCAAATTCGCAGGTGCACATCATGTACATGTATGTAGTCAGAGCAATGATCGTAGGATGAATGATCGTTAGAGCAATAGTATTGTCCAAAACCAAGATTCTGTGACCAAACTTCGGCAAGTAAGCTTTGACGGTTGTTTTAGGTAGCTTGAGGTATTTGTAAAAAAAAACTCCTACGCCTCTTTTGAAAAGGCGGGCGGAATTTTGCAGAGCGTAAAATCCAAATTGGCCACCATCGGTCACGGTGAAAAGCAAGAATTCACTTATTCCCTTTATTGGTCTCTCAGTGGAACTCATTTTTGCATGCATATATCTAGGAAAGATTTATTGAGGTCATAGTAGTATTATATACCATATCAGTGTAAAAATGTAAGATTTATACCCCAAAATAGGAAAACACGTCAGCGACGGGGTGCAGCCATTATAAATCGTGTGCTTCCTTCATGTGAAAATCTAAGATGGCCGCCATCCAGCATAAGGAAAAGCCCAGAATGATCGATCCATAGTGAATCAATTAAAAATGTTATGTGCTCTGCTATTTGGAGTGACAAAAAATAATAAAAGTAGGTTGTAAAAAATAAAATTCAACGGAAACATCATCTGATAATCAGCAAAATAACAAAGAAAACCAAAAATTGACTCGAAATGACAAACATAAATAATAAAACACAGTGAAATAATATAAAACTAAAAATCACGATCTAAAATATATTGTGAACATACATACTAGCAGGCACAGCCAAAAATACTTTTTTTTATGATATTTAATTGATTGCATATAAATATTCAAATGAACCAAAAAACTACAGATTTATCAAATCAACATGGCAAAATATGCTTATTTAAAACATTATAACAACATTTGCTCTGTGTCTGGTGTGTGCTAGGATAACAAGTGACTGCCGGACACTAAGGGGGCCACCATTCAATTACTAGGGGGGGCTGGATTTTTTGAACTAGACAAATTATTTATTTCACCTCTTGTCTGCAATATTTTATTTATTTCACACTTTACCTCAAACAAAATATTTCACAGTCTAAGAAATTATTTTTCTGTTTACAAAGTTGGATCCCAAACTATAGGCCTAGTATTGATGTGAGGGTATAAGGAAACATGCGAAGCAATGCTTCACAAATTTGAGTGTCATTGAATGAAGCCGAGCGAAGCGACGCAACACTTGTTTTGAGAGCCACTAAAGGGACCCCTTGGGATGAGACATTTTCAATGTTGTCAATTTTGAAAATTTAATTTATATGAAGCTATATAGCCTACTGATCTTAACTGAAATACGAAAAAGTCAAAAACAAAATTTAAAGCACCGAAAAAGAGTGAAATAGTTGTTCTTCCAGGTCGTATATTGCCATGTAAACAAAACAAGTCAGCAATATTTATCACTTCACATCACATATTCCCACGTATCAGACGGTAAGATGAGAGCAGTCGCCGCTGATTGGTGTCTAATAGTCAGAACACGGAAGGACACACCTGCAGCACTGATTGTCTATCCAACGCTGGGCCGATGCCATCAGCATGTGACCCAATGCTGTGAAAACATTCAATCGTCCTTCAGGTATACAAATAGTTTGTTTGGGTTACTTCTGGTTTCATAGAAATGTTGATTAAAAATATTTGTAAAAATCTAAAAAAAATTATATCTTGATCTGGGTGATACACTACTTCTTTACAAGACTAAAAGCGAAAATTGATGTCTTCCCAAGGGGCTGCTTTAAAAATACTCCAGGCTGGAGATTGAATGGTCGCACCCTGAGGCCTTCCACACACCACAAGGACTCCCCGCGATTGCTTAACCCTTTCACCGCCAAATTATTCAATTTGAATTTTCATCCACTTGAAGTTGTGTCTCGCTGACGCGATCCACAACTTCAAGCGAGTGAAAATTATTCAGATTTGACAAAATGGATGTGGACTATTTTCAAATCTTGCTGACTATTGTCACATTTTATCTTCAATATGTTTGAAAGCTGATATGGTACATGCTAATACAAAATGTAAAAAACGAATATAAGCGGCACCGGCGGTTAAAGGGTTAAAACGCGACCGTCGTGGCAGGTTTTAGAGGGTAAAAGTACTGATCAACACAAGCAACCACAGCGACAACAGATAGAAATACCACAACAACAAACAAATGGGGTTAGAATGGTATCTATCTATGCGTCGCCAGCGCCACGTTCAGACTTAAATAAAGTTTCCCCCAACTCCTCCCGTCTTCCATCCACTATTCTAACACTACCGCAACACCTTGGGATGCTTGGCCTTCTTGATCCCCCAAGTCATATCCTCGTATATCAGTCGTGTCGTGATGTGGTTTTGTCCTGCCTGCCTCGTGCCGGGATAAGCCACATCCCGTCATAGATATGTAGGGGTGGGCTTGGGATCCAAGTACCCCCGTTTTAGCCAAATGATGTGTATATAATTGTTATGTCTTTTACTAAACATTTACTAATTGCCATGAGGTTCTATTATGTGTTTTATTATTCCCTTCGAAGAAAGGTCCCTTTCTTAGATTGCACTGTGTTGAACTTGGGCCTAATAAAAATGAAGCTAGATCACAGGGGATGACATAGCTCGCAGCAAAATTTGAGAATCTATCAACTGGGCCTTGTGAAGTGATGTCAGCTTCGCACAAGTGAGATATGTCCTAATAGGCCTACACTTAAAAGCCTAGGTATGTAACACCCACGCACATACTGTCACAAACACACTAGGAAAGCCAGTACAGTTCTTGTATAATGGCCGGGGGGTAGGAGGGGTGTAGTAATACTGATACGAAACGACATACAATTTAATCAATTAGACACATCAGAATTTCTTGCAACATTTTTTTCGGAAAAAAAAGATTGCATTGGCTACGGTATACAACCCTCTTGGAACTCCACCTTATGTTGAAAACTTTAAATCCATACTAAACAAACAGATGTACACAATCGAATGTACAAAATAAAATAAAGAAGGGGATATATTATTTAATATATTAGAGGAGCTCAATTTAATAGTCTCAGATGACGGAACCCCAACACATTACACAAATACTTCTAGCGATATTTTAGATCTAGGCCCTATTATATTTATTGTCAGTCACAGTATCGCGACCAAAGTAGATACATCGCAATGCACAATAGGCCTAGATGTAGGCAGCGACCACATCATGCCTGTTCACTAGGTATTAAATTCGGCAAAAATTGTGAGACAAAATCAAAGAGGAGCTATACACCACGACAAAAACAAATGTTGCCCTCGAAGTAAATATGATAAGTACCATTATCAGTCATGTACACCGAAGGCATCAGGGAATTTTATCCTAAAAATTTCAGCAGACAGGATGTAAAATTCCACGGTTTTATCCTGTCGTGTTAGCTCAGGGACCAATCGCTCCAATAAAGCTATTACCGGTAACACTAAAACCAATATCCAAATGACGTTGAAGCGTGTACACTCTAAACAATATAGGTTCTTCAAAAAGAACCTTTCAGTACTATCACCATGCAACCCCAGGAGAACCCTGCAAGGGTTCTCCTAGGGTTGCATGGTGATAGTACTAAAGGGTTCCTTCTAAAGAACCCATATTGTTTAGAGTGTACTTTGACAGAAGTATCTGTATGACGAAGTTATAACCAAGATTGAACACCAAGAAATCCAACTATTTTCAGAGCAATGAGACATGTATAACAACTCTCAGCATTTATCAGAGATATAGGTCGTAATAAACAAAATTTCCATTAAATGCTGACAGTTGTTAAAAAAAATGCAGGTAACTATATTTTACAAATTGGACGATGACAACAACGGACAACGAACGACACAATTGTGGCAACGATATCTTTTTAAAAGAATTATGAAATTAAACCCAAGCATGTAAGGTTGGCTATATGGGGACAACTATTTATAGTAAGCCCCGATTGTCAGGCGCGTAGCCAGCCGTACGCCAGTACGCACGTGCGTACACATTGTAAGGGAGAGTAAAAAAAAATATGACCCATCAAAAAAAGAAGCAACAAGTTAGCAGTCTAGCCTAGTCTACATGTACATGCGCACTTAGCAGTCTATTCTTTATGTGGTTTTGCATAAAACGCCGGAAAAGTAGGATACAAATGCAATAGGCCTAAATGTTTCTCTTTTCAATGACAGTCACAAATTCACGACATGTATGACTATAGTGCCGCTAAACTTGCCGTGGACGAACCCACACCGTAAAGATGTGGGACCGTGGATTACTAGAGTCTACATTCGTTCCACCCGGGGAAATCAATTTTTTTCAACCAGGCAGTCAATGAGATCGATATCCACCCCAAGGTGGAAAAATGCTAATAACATTTTACTGTTTTTTTTACAAATGAACTGAGCTTACTATGTATACAAAATAACCTTTTATTAACCTGATTAATCGAGGCAAGTTTTAGATATGAGCGTCCAGAGAAATGTCCCACTTTTTTACCCTTGAGTGGGCATTATATTCTGTGGCAGTTCTGTTCCAGCAACGTTATGGGGCTAATTCTAAACGATCTATTTTTGTACCTGCACTGCACTGTGTTAAACAAATGATAGGCTGCACAATGACATGTACATAGGCCTACATGCATAAATCCCATGCTACACTGACTAGCTTCTCAGACGTGAAGACACTGGTGACAAGAGTGAAATACCATGCAGGCATTCAACCAATGTTATACTAATGTTGGTTCATTGTCCACGACACTGGTCCAACATTAAAACAATTTTGTTTCAACATCTCATGTTTGCTCAGGGCTGATTTATGCCTATCACAGCGAATCATGTAACCAGGTAATAATGATCAAATAACGTTTTTGTATAGTGTATATATAGTGTATATATAGTGTATAGTTTCGTTTTCGTGTAAGGTTATCTGTTTTGTATACTGTCTGGCAGCTGGCATAGTAATAAAAATCATGGATATAGATCTGTATGCCTAAAAATAATAGTTATTTCATCTTTTAACCCCTCCACATACTCTAGCCTCTAATTATGTATGACTAAAAAAAATTGAGGGCCATTTTTTTTATTTACAACATGTCCTTCAGACAATTATTTATTTCATGAAAATTCAATTTCAAAATATTTACTTTAAAAACACTCCACCCCCACCCCCTGTCGATTGAGTGGTGGCCACCTTATGACCAATCACAGAATGTCCAGCTTAGCTATTATTCGTGCACACAAAGACACTACGCAGACTACATAGTCAAATGCTGGATCCGCCATGTCTGTTTTTTTAAAAAGTTGAGGCTATCTATGGATAATCGTACTTGACCGAAAATAATCAGTAGATTTCAATATGTAATCACTGGGTAAAATGATTTAAATTATATTATAACTTGATATAATTCAATTTTGAATTTTGTTGCTGTATTCAATTTTGAAATTTTACAAAAAATATTAAAACAAAACTCAAAATTTATAAATCAATATCTTTACCGAAAATACCATCAGATGCCACCATTTGCGATCTTTTTTTCAAATTTTCCTCGGGGGAGGCCCCCCGGACCCCCCCCCCCCGTGTCCGCTGGGCTTCGCGCAGCGGGTATGGGGGTTCCCCCCATAAAATAACTGCCATAAATTAGGGAAAATCCACTCCCTCCCCGTTTCGGAAAAGCTCTGTAAATCCGTACCCCTAACGTTGTGCGTACACATGTTCATAACCCTGGCTACGCCCCTGATTGTCATCGTCAGGTTTTATAAAATAGCAGACAAGCTGGTTTTACGACGACAGCATGTCACACCAGGAAGATTATAAGCATGTTCATTCTTGAAATTGGCGAAATCGTATTCGTGGGAGGTTTTACAGATAATGATCAGTGCCGCGGCGCTGCTTGTAGGCAACGTTGCGATGCCGGTGCCAAAGCGTGTGACTGAATGGAACTGGGGAGTGACATGCCAGGTGATATGACAGGCAAGTGTTTTTTACGCACCAAAAAAACAAGAGGCATTCAATCCCATGCTTGGGTTAATATACATAACAGTTAAAGTTAGACAAGCGTCCTAAACAGTGATCCAGCATTAAAATGTGTTTGGCCAGCTGTAGGCCTTCGTGTATTCATAAAACTGTATTCGATGGCCACCCATTAAACAAGAGACATTAAAGCAACGTCGGGTGAATGCTGGACCAGCGTAGCAGACGGTCAGACAACATCACTTGATAGCCAGTTTAGCATTACAGTAGGCCTATATAAATTTCCCGAATGTTATTATTATATAAACGTTATATTTATATAAACAAACAAAAACTGTTTTTAAAATTAAGTCGAGGGTCGTGGGGGTCGAGGGGGTTTTCGAGATACCCCTATGTTTTCTGTCATCGTGTGGTACAGATGGCAGGTAGACGGGTAACACGTTGGACAGACAGGTACAGGCGCTCTAGCGCGGAGCTCGCTGCGCTCGCATAGGCCGTTGCAATACACGGCTAAGGCCGCTCGTGATTGATTGAATCCAACCATGCAAAGAGAGTCATGTGAACTGTTCACCGGGCTGTCATTTTGTCAATGTATTGTCTCAGCAAATACTTTTTTTTAAACTAGACCTAACGTTACATGTCTGCTATATGCAAATATACATGTCCCCACACTTGATCAGAACCGATATCAACACCCTACATTTTTTTACTAATTCCGTATTTGAGCCCTTTTGGTCTATGCATTTGCTCAAAAATCGAATGATGTCTTGGCGATAATAAGGTTTTCATTTGCTTTAAACAACTCGCAAATCGGTTCAACGGTTCAAGCTGCGCGTGTTCAATGACATGAGCCGATGTGACCTCTTTTCGCACCTAGTCTCGCATATCATGACAAAACCTGATCTGTCCTCTTTAAAAAAATTAGACCCGATATATGTTTGCTAGCCAGACAGATTATAAGCTATAATCCCTGTCGTCAGAGCAGCTTAAAATTAGCTCTAATTTTTACCCTCTGTTACAGACCAGCCACAAATCCTTTAAGCAGATATCCTGCATGAACATGATGGGAACAACGTGTGCTTATTAAGTATTCACAAAATTATAACTTGTTTGTATTTTTTTTTAAATTCAGATTAGAACAGAAACATTAACAGATTAAGTTTGTGTCATGATTCATTAGTAGACACCAGGCCAGATTTCGGCTCATTTAGGGTGGTGGACCACCCTAAATGAGCCGAAATCCAAGGGAGGTGGCTACTGACTGGACAGCGCGCACACAATTTAAGTTACTACTTTATATGGACGTTTCTGCTTCTGGTCGATTAAAAATACAGGAATGTTTTTAGCATATGAGCGTCACCTATCAATTGTAACTTAACACTGTGCGGTAGTTTATCATCTGAGACAACACACAGTATAACTTGTGGTGTGTCACTTCACGTAGAAATCACAATAATGATGGTATATATGAATGGTATACTAATGTTAGCTTAGGGTCATTTACTAGTGCTTCACCTTACCACTGATTTATATTAGGCCTTCATTGTTAGTGAGCGATATTAGGGAACAACGGGAAATATAAGCTAATGGGGCAGGTCCGCACACATGGCCCACTGGGAATTGCCCCAGGTAGATTTCGAAAATATTATGTTACATAGTCATACAGAGAAATTTAATCCAGACTACATGTGATAATGTAGGCCCCTATGTACATGTGCAAACAATAGGAGGGATGTGTAACCATTAATTATGTGTGACCAGAAGAATGGTGTGTGAAAAGAAGGATATGTGTGTGTGTGTGACCAGTAGAACGGGTGTGTAACCAGTCGGACGGGTGTGTGACCAGTAGCATGGGTGTGTGACCAGTAGGATGGGTGTGTGACCAGTTGGATAGGTGTGTGACCAATTACAAGGGTGTGTGACCAGTACGATGGGTGTGTGACCAGGACGATGCGTATGTGACCATGCAGTAGGATGGGTGTGTGGCCATTGGGATGGGTGTGTGATCAGTCGAATGGGTAGGTGGGCAATATGGTGGGTGTGTGACCAGTAGGATGGGTGTGTGACCAGTAGGATGGGTGTGGGACCAAAAGAATGGGTGTGTGACCAGCAGGATGGGTGTGTGACCAGTAGTGTATGTGTGACCATTATGATTTGTGTGTGACCAGGAGGATAGGTGTGACCAGTAGGATGGGTGTATGACCAAAAGGATGGGTGTGTGACCAGTAGGATGGGTGTGTGACCATACGGTAGGATGCGTGTGTGACCAGCAGGATGGGTGTGTGACCAGTAGGATGGGTGTGTGACCAGTAGTGTATGTGTGACCATTAGGATTGGTGTGTGACCAGGAGGATAGGTGTGACCAGTAGGATGGGTGTATTACCAAAAGGATGGGTGTGTGACCAGTAGTGTATGTGTGACCAGTAGGATGGATATGTGACCAGTAGAATGGATGTGTCACCAGTAGGATGGATGTGTGACAATTAGGATAGGTGTGTGACCAGTGGAATGGGTGCGCGACCAGGATGATGGGTGTGTGACCAGTAGGATGAGTGTGACCAGTAGAGTGGGTGTGTGACCAGGAGGATGAGTGTGTGAACAGTAGTGGGTGTGTGACCAACAAGATGTATACATGTGTGACCAGTAGGATGGGTGTGTGACCAGGAGGATGAATGTATGTGTGACTAGTAGGATGGGTGTGTGACCAGTGGGATGGGTGTGTGACCAGTAGGACAGGTGTGTGACCAGAAGGATGCGTGTGTGATCAAGAGTGTGGGTGTGTGACCGGTAGGATGGATATGTGACCAGTAGGATGCATGTGTGACCATTAGGATGGGTGTGTGACCAGTAGAATGGGTGTGTTACCAGTAGAATGGGTGTGTGACCAGGAGGATGGGTGTATGATTAGTATAGAGTAGGTGTGTGACCAACAGGTTCGGTGTTTGACCAGTAGGATGGGTGTGTGACCAGTAGGATGGGTGTGTGACCAAAAGGATGGGTGTGTGACCAAAAGGATGGGTGTGTGACCAGTAGGATGGGTGTGTGACCAGTAGTGTATGTGTGACCATTAGGATTGGTGTGTGACCAGGAGGATAGGTGTGAGCAGTAGGATGGGTGTATGACCAAAAGGATGGGTGTGTGACCAGTAGTGTATGTGTGACCAGTAGGATGGATATGTGACCAGTAGAATGGATGTGTCACCAGTAGGATGGATGTGTGACAATTAGGATAGGTGTGTGACCAGTGGAATGGGTGCGCGACCAGGATGATGGGTGTGTGACCAGTAGGATGAGTGTGTGACCAGTAGAGTGGGTGTGTGACCAGGAGGATGAGTGTGTGAACAGTAGTGGGTGTGTGACCAACAAGATGTATACATGTGTGACCAGTAGAATGGGTGTGTGACCAGGAGGATGGGTGTATGATTAGTAGAGAATAGGTGTGTGACCAACAGGTTTGGTGTTTGACCAGTAGGATGAGTGTGTGATCAGTCGAATGGGTAGGTGGGCAATATGGTGGGTGTGTGACCAGTAGGATGGGTGTGTGACCAGTAGGATGGGTGTGTGACCAAAAGGATGGGTGTGTGACCAGTAGGATGGATGTGTGACCAGTAGTGTATGTGTGACCATTAGGATTGGTGTGTGACCAGGAGGATAGGTGTGACCAGTAGGATGGGTGTATGACCAGTAGGATGAGTGTGTGATCAGTCGAATGGGTAGGTGGGCAATATGGTGGGTGTGTGACCAGTAGGTTGGGTGTGTGACCAGTAGGATGGATGTGTGACCAAAAGGATGGGTGTGTGACCAGTAGGATGGGTGTGTGACCAGTAGTGTATGTGTGACCATTAGGATTGGTGTGTGACCAGGAGGATAGGTGTGACCAGTAGGATGGGTGTATGATCAAAAGGATAGGTGTGTGACCAGTAGAATGGGTGTGTGACCACGCAGTAGGATGCGTGTGTGACCAGCAGGATGGGTGTGTGACCAGTAGGATGGGTGTGTGACCAGTAGTGTATGTGTGACCATTAGGATTGGTGTGTGACCAGGAGGACAGGTGTGACCAGTAGGATGGGTGTATGACCAAAAGGATGGGTGTGTGACCAGTAGTGTATGTGTGACCATTAGGATTGGTGTGTGACCAGGAGGATAGGTGTGACCAGTAGGATGGGTGTATGACCAGTAGGATGGGTGTGTGACCAGTAGTGTATGTGTGACCATTAGGATTGGTGTGTGACCAGGAGGATAGGTGTGACCAGTAGGATGGGTGTATGACCAAAAGGATAGGTGTGACCAGTAGAATGGGTGTGTGACCATACAGTAGGATGAGTGTGTGACCAGTAGGATGGGTGTGTGACCAGTAGTGTATGTGTGACCATTGGGATTGGTGTGTGACCAGGAGGATAGGTGTGACCAGTAGGATGGGTGTATGATCAAAAGGATGGGTGTGTGACCAGTAGAATGGGTGTGTGACCATACAGTAGGATGCGTGTGTGACCAGCAGGATGGGTGTGTGACCAGTAGGATGGGTGTGTGACCAGTAGGATGGGTGTGTGACCAGGAGGATGGGTGTGTGATCAGTAGGATGGGTGTGTGACCAGTAAGATGGGTGTGTGACCAGGAGGATGGGTGTGTGACCAAGAGAATGGGTGTGCGACCTGGGGGATGGGTGTGTTACCAAGATAATGGGTGTGTGACCAGTAGGATGGGTGTGTGACCAGGAGGATGTGTGTTTGACCAGTAGGATGGGTGTGTGGCCAGGACAATGGGTGTGTGACCAGTAGGATGGGTGTGTGACCAGTAGGATGGGTGTGTGACCAAGAGGATGGGTGTGTGAACAGTAGAATGGGTCTGTGACCAGGAGGGTGGGTGTGTGACCAGTAGAATGGGTGTGTGACCATTAGGATGGGTGTGCGGCCAGTCGAATCGGTGGGTGACCAGTAGGATGCCCGTGTGGTCAGGAGGATGGGTGTGTGACCAAATGGATGGGTGTGTGACCAGTAGGATAGTGTGTGACATGTAGGATGAGTGTGGAGTGTGACCAGTAGGAATATAGGTGTGTGACCAGTAGGAGGAGTGTGTAGGCCTAAACATTAGGATTGGTTTGTGACCAGTCGAATCGGTGGGTGACCAGTAGGATGGGTGTGTAGGCCTAGTCAGTAGGATGGGTGTGTGACCAATTGGATGGGTGTGTGACCAGTAGGATAATGTGTGACATGTAGGACGAGTGTGATGTGTGACCAGTGGGATAGGTGTGTGACCATTAGGACGGATGTGTAACCATTAGGATGGGTGTTTGACCAGTATAATGGGTGTGTGACCAGGAGGATGTGTGTGTGACCAGGAGGACGGGTGTGTGACCAGGAGGATAGGTGTGTGACCAGTAGGGTGGGTGTGTGACCAGTGGCATAGGTGCGTGACCAACAGGATGGGTGTGTGACCAGTGGAATAATGTGTGACCAGTAGGATTGGTGTGTGGCCAATAGGATGGGTGTGCGGCCAGTAGGATGGGTGTGTGACCAGTAAGATGGGTGTGTGCCCAGTAGGAAGGATGTGTGACCATATGGGGTGGGTATGTGACCAGTAGGATGGGTGTGTGACCAACAGGATGGGTGTGTGACTGGTAGGATAGTGTGTGACCAGTAGGATGAGTGTGACCAATAGGATGGGTGTGTGACCAGACGATGGGTGTGTGAACCCCAACGCTCAGTAGGCCATATCCAGCACTTCTACTTGAAAGAAGTTTAATACAATGTCTTGAGACAGTGGGGCAGATTCGCACAGTGGTGTGCGAACCCGCCCCAAGTGTGGGGGCAGGTTCACACACCGAAGGCTAGAAAATATTTTGCCTCTAGTTCTCTTTATTTCCCCAAATGAAATGTTTGTTGTGTTTGATTACAAATAATGCTATGATAATATTATGATACAGCTGTTATTCAATTCAAATCGGTGGATTAATCAGAAATATGAAGCATATTGCCTTAGATGTGCGAACCTGTCCACTCTCCCCTACAGTGGGTGAGAAGAATGTGTGTCTTTTCTGTGAATACGCGTAAGACATTTGGGGAGGTCTGGGCAAGCTTGACCTTTTACCCACAAGGGAGAGTAGCCCAAAACGGTACAAGTTAGCATACCATTTTAGGACCTGTTTTTTTTGAAGAAGGACAGATTTGGCTATATTATGGTGTATGACATAGGGGCGTAAGTAGGGACAGAAATGGTAAATTAAGCCCTTATAATGTTGGCAGTAGGCCTATACATGTGTTGCTATGGGACTGGCATTTGGGGTGTTGAAACCACAAGGACAGTAGTAAAAACAATTTGTTCGGAAATAAATAGCAATTTGAGGTAAAAAATGCACACAAATGACACCCGTAACCATGCCCTTTCGGATATGGATTTGCTCCAATATCAATTGAGGCTACAGAGTGCTCACAAGGACGACATCTTGGAAAATGGCCGCACAATTGGCCTAGTGCCAAAATTCCCAGCACTACTTAGGGTAGACCGGGGGAAAACGGCGCATGTTAGCAAATACTCATATATTTTTTAAAATGGGCAAGCTATCTAGCAGAACTTATTTTTCTTATAAATACTTCTGTCTGTCCTACATCTTTCAGCAAAATTATTTTTGGGGTTAACACCTTTTGGAAAAAGGTATAGCAATGTAATATTATCAATATCCCGCACCATCTGACCCCGCCAATTTGGGGTAAGATGAAGTTATGTCAGGGGTAAGATGATCAGCTGCTATAAATTAGGCCCTGAATTAACCGATTTTATATTAAACGCATTTGCAATGCTATTTGAATGTTCCAGCAAGTTTTTTGTATTGAAAATATCGTTATTATTTTATATTGCCATAATATTTGCGTTTTTATTCTTTTTTTGCAATAATATGCCTAGATCTCATATCTGTTGAAATTGCAGCAAAATGTACTTTTAAACGTAAATGGACTATTCGAGATCAATATAGATTACGTGTGAGTATATAGTGGAAATGCAAAAAAAATACAAACGAAATAGTTGAATTGGACTTATTTCATTCAGGCCTTTGTATTGCAAGGCCATTATATGACACAGCGATAAGTAATAACCCAGCAGACATAAGACCTTGAATCAATGTTGGTTTAGCGTTGGTCCATCGTCTACTACGTTGAACCAACATTGATTCAACGTCTTGTGTCTGCTAGGAGGGGGGTAACTAATCATCAGGAGTTGAAATGTAAATGTGCAATCATGCTCATATTATTGCAAATGGGACGGTGTAATAATTATTATTAATTTATTATTGCCAGATCCAAAGGGAAAATCTGTTACCCCCGCGCCCCCCCCCCCCCCCCAGCGATGGTGTTTAAAATTATCCGGTATTACAAAAAAATCAATATAAAATTTCTATTAAATAGATGTTAAACCATTTGTTTTTTTCTAAGTAATTTACTCATGCTACTAATTAGGCCTACACAAATTACAGACCTTTATACCAGTTATTTTGGCAACATAGATTAAAAAAAGTAAAATATTCAAGTGTGAGTCCTCTTCCCCATTTTGTGTGGGGTAAGATGACGCATTATTAATTAAAATTGTCGATATATATATTACATCCTAGAAAGCCTCATAGACTTCGGGAGCGTATCATTGCTGTTATGCCATGGACCAATACTCCCAATCAATATCACTGTATTCTGTATGCTGTATGTTGTGAATTTGTGACAGCTTTAGCAATAAGTCAAGAATTATTACTTGAAAAACATACTAATATACACTGACAATTTGTTTCCGCAACATCACCCTCTCACGCACCTTTCAAAATTCAACACGAGATTAAAATGTTTTAATTTTCTTCCAAACAAACTCTGTCGTAATAACCAGTGTCAAAAAATATCATTAAGAAGTTATGATGACTTAACCAGGTGGGGTTATAGCTGAGAGTCATCTTCCCCCGTGCGTCATCTTACCCCGGTCTACCCTATAAAGTAAATCAAAATATGAATAACCCTTTTAAAGGGGTAAAAATATAAAAAGACCCTCTTAAAGTGGCGAAGTTGATTACGGCGCCTTTTGACGGAGGAGAGAGCGGTGACGGCGGAAAACGACCACTGCAAAAATAATACTGCTGTGCAAAGCCAACAGGCAGTATCTGCTTACCCCAGCTTACTTGTATGGTCGGGGGCCCTAGCGCAGTGATTAAAGCTGCCTGCGTGGAAAGTCAAAGATCGCGGGTTCGAGCCCCACTCTGACCTCCGTGACCGAGAGGTAGCGTGCTCGACCTCATACCGCCAGGGTTCGAATTCTGTGTCTGGAGAGCAGTGTCATCTCTTTCATCCCACCATCCTCAGGAGGTCCTCCAGGACCAGCTCAGCCTATATGGGCACAAATGTGGCCTAAAACACAATTAATTTCATTTTAAAGTAAACAGGTAGGCCTACTACCTTTTTGCTTTGCAGAATATGACTCCATCGCATTTTTCTTGGAGGTGACAGCAACTCGGCGAAAAAAGTACGGTAGCCTATGTTCAACATAATAATCATTTTATTGTAAACGTAGCCTACCGTATTTTTGCATTAACGGCGCCAAAATTAATAGTACACGTTCATGTGTACATTTGTAGGCCCTATATAATGATCTCCTGTGCGTCATTTGCATACACAATTTGCAAAGTAGGGTCATTTGAAGGTATATCGTACAACCAGTCACGATAGGTCTATAACCCCTATTTTGGGCTACAGCGGAATATTCCAGTCCTAGTACAAACTGTGGCACCCTATTGTGTAGGCCTGTGTTAAATGTATACGGGCTGTGTTGTGTATGTGTTAGATGTGTGCGAGCTCAATTAATTCCCATTGATTTCGCTGGGTAAATAAAATTGGAATTTCGCCAGCGACCCAGATGTAGGCCATATATAATGTGAAAAATTACGGCTTTGTTTTGCACAACGTTGTTTTGCATCATGACAAAAACCGTTTTATATGGTGACTGCCCTATGTTCAGAAGGTCCTATTTTCAGAAGGTTCTATGTCCAGACAATATTTGTTCAAAAGGTTCTATATTCAGAAGGTTCTATATTCAGAAGGTCCTATGTTCAGAAGGTCCTATGTTCAGAAAATATTTGTTCAAAAGGTCCTATATTCAGAAGGTTCTATGTTCAGAAGGTCCTATATTCAGATATGTTTAGAAGGTCCTATATTCAGAATATCCTTTGTTTTATGTAGGAAAAAACGTACATCATACAGTTTCAGGTAAACTACACTGGAAGATAACAATTCACAGCCTCTCATTTCAGCTCATTCGGTCAAATGACCTTTTGTCATGGCGCGTTGTCCGTCGTTTGTCCGTCCACAATTTGCCAAAATCGCTATTGGGACTTCACTAGGCCTATATATAATAATATCTCTGTTTTAGATCAGAAAAAATCCAAAACCTGATGAGGGAGGGCGGAAAAAAACATTTAGGGAAAAAAAACAATGAACCAATTTTTGGAAAAGTTAATGAGGGCGAATAAATAAAAAAAAGATTGGATACATTTCTAGAAAAATTAATGAGGGCAACAAAATAAAAAAACTTTTGACCTATTTTAAAAAAAGTTAAAGAGGGCGACGAAAAAAACAAGCAAAAAAACATAGGCCTAGCTGGAAAAATATTTAGTTATCTCCTGAGAGTGTTTTCTTTATCTCCCGAAATTGACTGTTTTTTTCTGAAATCGGCAACAATCCAATGCGCGCTGGGCAGAAACAAAACATGATTTTTTTACGACGCACAACGCGCCATGGCAAAAGCTCATCTGAATGAGCCAAAATGAGAGGCAGTGCTGTGATTTGTTAGGCTATCTTGCATTGTAGTTTACCTGAAACTGAAAGATGTTTCCTACACAAAACAAAGAATTTTCTGAATATAGGACCTTCTGAATATAGGCCCTATCTGAATAAAGGACCTTCTGAACATAGAACCTTCCGAATATAGGGGCCTAGGACCTTTTGAACAAATATTTTCTGAACATAGGACCTTCTGAACATAGGACCTTCTGAATATAGGACCTTCTGAATATAGAACCTTCTGAACATAGAACCTTCTGAACATAGAACCTTTTGAACAAATATTTTCTGAACATAGAACCTTCTGAACATAGAACCTTCTGAACATAGGGCAGTCACCCAAAGGGCATTGTCATGCATTATCAGTGGATTATAAGGTTGCAATGTATTTTATCGGTTGTATAAACTTAAAGGTTCTCACATTGAAGTATATTATTGTATGGAGTTTTCAAAACATGACTTTCAGTTTAATTATGATACAAAATGCCGTGTATATGTGGCCATACTGCATCATTCAGGACTCTCATATAACATGTTTTAATGATTGTATGGCCGAATGATATTCAAACTGTCGCCATTTGAATTTTGTGTAAACATGCCATATGCTCATTTTGGTCACGTGAACGTGGCGTAGGCAAACCGAGAAAGTCTGACACAGTTCAGTTGTAAACACATCATCCATATCATTCTGTCACCAGCGCCACACCCACGAGCCTGTAGGGAGAGATAGCCTTTCTCACAGAATAAATATAGGGCCTACTATAACAGTTTACTTAGAAAAGTCACTAGACAAAAAATCATCATCATCTCAGATTCTGAGACTCTGTGCCCAGTGAGAACACAGGCTTGATAGTTTGCCAGCTCAGGCCGGCTCTGATTTTTACACACAACCAGACAACACCACCAGGGGCGTAGCCAGGGTTATGAACATGTGTACGCACAACGCAAGGGGTACTGATTTACAGAGCTTTTCCGAAACGGGGAGGGAGTGGATTTTCCCTAATTCATGGCTGCTATTTTATGGTGGGAACCCCCATACACGCTGCGCGCAGCCCAGCGAACACAGTGGGGGGTCCGGGGGGGCTCCCCGAGGAAAATTTGAAAAAAAGATTGCAAATGGTGGCATCTGATGGTATTTGCGGTAAAATTTTTGTATTTTTGGTAAAATTTCAAAATTGAATACAGCAACAAAATTAAAAATAATTGAATTATATCAAGTTACAATATAATTTAAATCATTTTACTCAGTGATTACATATTGAAATTTACTGATTATTTTCGGTCAAGCACGATTATCCATAGATAGCCTCAATTTTTTTAAAAACAGACATGGCGGATCCAGCATTTGACTATGTAGTCTACGTAGTGTCTTTGTGTGCACGAATAATAGCTAAGCTGGACATTCTGTGATTGGTCATAAGGGGGCCACCACTCAATCGCCAGGGGGGGGGGGGAGGAGTGTTTTTGAAGTAAATATTTTGAGATTGAATTTTCATGAAATAAATAATTGTCTGAAAGACATATTGTAAATAAAATATTTAATGGCCCTCAATTTTTTTTAGTCATACGTAATTAGAGGCTAGTATGTGGAGGGGTTGAAAGATGAAATAACTATTATTTGTAGGCATACAGATCTATATCCATGATTTGTATTACTATGCCAGCTGCCAGATAGTATACAAAACAGATAACATCACACGAAAACGAAACTATACACTATTATACACTATATATACACTATACGAAAACGTTATTTAATCATTATTACCTGGTTACATGATTCGCTGTGATAGGCATAAATCAGCCCTGAGCAAACATGAGATGTTGAAACAAAATTGTTTTATTGTTGGGCCAGTGTCGTAGACAATGAACCAACATTAGTATAACATTGGTTGAATGCCTGCATGGGATTTCACTCTTGTCACCAGTGTCTTCACGTCTGAGAAGCTAGTCAGTGTAGCATGGGATTTATGCTTGTATACATGTCATTGTGCAGCCTATCATTTGTTTAACACAGTGCAGTGCAGGTACAAAAATAGATCGTTTAGAATTAGCCCATAACGTTGCTGAAACAAAACTGCCACAGATTATAATGCCCACTCAAGGGTAAAAAGTGAGACATTTCTTTGGACGCTCATATATAAGACTTGCCTCGATTAATCAAGTTAATAAAAGGTTATTTTGTATACATCGTACGCTCAGTTAATTTGTAAAAAAAAAACAGTGAAATAATATTAGCATATTTCCACCTTGGAGTGGATATCGATCTCATGGACTACCTGGTTGAAAAAAGTTGATTTCCCCGTGTAAAACCAATGTAGTAATCCACGGTCCCACATCTTTACCGTGTGGGCTCGTCCACGGCAAGTTTAGCGGCACTATAGTCATACATGTGGTGAATTTGTGACTGTCATTCAAAAGAGAAGCATTTAGGCCTATTGCATTTGTATCCTACTTTTCCGGCGTTTTATGCAACACCACATAAAGAATAGACTGCTAAGTGCGCATGTACATGTAGACTAGGCTAGTCTGCTAACTTTTTGATGGGTCATATTTTTTTTTACTCTCCCTTACAATGTGTACGCACGTGCGTACTGGCGTACGGCTGGCTACGCGCCTGACCAAAGACCCACACCTATCCCGCCGCGTGCAGCTATCATGAGGAAAACTGTATGGTGGTATATGTGTATGAAAAATACGCGCCAATACACACCCAGCAAACACGAGGCATTCACCCAATGCTGTTTCAATGTTGGTCCACCGTCTTCGACGCTGGCCCAACATTAAAACAGCATCGATCGGGTGAATGCATCGTGTTGTTGGGCAGGGTCGTCCTCGCCCGGTGCGCGCTACCGCCAGTCTGTGCCGCAAGGCGGGAATCTGCCAACAGTCACGACAGTAGACCTACCCAGCTGCAGATAAGCCTATAGCCTACCAACCCCACATCGGGCTTCTGAAACTATGTTAACTTAACATCTCAATTCAAGTAAGACACAATTATCATCTAACGGCAATAACCCTGTGTAGTGTAGGCCTACTCTAGACTATTTGACTTAAAAAACGGCTCAGCCATTCCATTGCTCAGTTTGTTTGATGAACTGTCAAAAATAGACACGGCCACATCCCCAGTGATCACATGATCGGCACATGATATGCATGATCTATTGTTGATTGATAATGCCCCGCAACTTGTGGGTCACATTGGAGAATTGTTGAATGACAATACTGCATTTTAAAGTCGTTTTGGCGGCGATATTTATCAAAATAAATATCGATATTAGAAAAATCAGGCGGTATAACCAATTTTATAGTCTGAAAACTTCGAAGTGTGTACCTTTAAGTTTTTCTAATGAATATAATTGTGAACCTTGATACCCTGGCACAACATTGATCAGTTTTACAGTTTGTCAACATTAGGAATGGCTATGTGAGCAATGATAGTAGAATTTGACCTTTACTTCGACCTCACGGCGTGACCCTGACCTTGGATTATTAAAATGAACTAGATAAAGGATCTACCGTTTCTTAAAATCCTCATATAGATGCATTGTAGGTCTTTGTAAAAATTCGGTGACTGATTTTATGGTGGTTATAGGGCTTTTTGGCAGCCATTTTTAATTTATGCAAATCAGGGCTTGTGTAGACACAAGTTGTACTATATTTTGCAGGTTTAACATGCTCACTAACTGAACATGTCAAACAGCAGGGACAGCCATTTTTAATTTTTGCAAATCAGGGCTTGTGTAGACACAAGTTGTACTATATTTTGCAGGTTTAACATGCTCACTAACCAGCTAACTGAACATGTCAAACAGCAGGGACAGCCGAACTCTGGGCATTTTATATCAATCCATCGCCTTGCAATTCAATCTTTCAGCTTTATATGCGGTTACCTTCATAACCCCCTCGACCCCAGGACCCACAACCCTCGACCGTCGACCCTCAACCCACAACCCCTTTGACCAACAACCTTTCCGAAATACCCCCTCGACCAAAGTTGAAAATGGGTTCATTTAGGCCTAATCGTGTAAGGCCTATTGATTGGCCTTTTTATTTATATCGTAGGCCCTTTTTTAGGTCCAAAATCAATGAATAGGGCATAATAGATTCTGTGTCGGTAGACCTATATCCTATTTCTATATGCGTGCGGCGTTTACAAGCCATAGCGTCCCTGCGAGAATGAAGTCTTTATGATCCTAGTAACAAAGTCCTGGTGACTGTAACGCAAACTTGGTGATAGGCTACGCAAACGTGGTGATAGTTTTGTTTACAGTGTGACAACATACAAACTGATGACGGCTTAAAATGGTACGACAACACATGATTTAGCAAATAAATTATACAAACATGTATAAGATTTAGTTGTCCGAGTCACCGTCTACAAAATAACATGGCATATGTAATAATCAATTGTTAGTGATGTTTTGTAAATATATTGCTGATATGGTCGTTTTATGTTGTTGTTTATTTATGATAAGCAAAAATAAAGATTGTAAGTATTACTCTATATTGTTATCTGTTATAATGGTTGTCTGTTACATTCGTGTTTATTAGTTATCATAGTCAAAATGATGAAATACAATAAGTTAATGTAACAAAGTCTTAGTGATAGTGTAACAAGGTCTTCCTGATAGTCTCTGTTTATGTCACACAGTCTGGATGATCACGTTTACCTTGATAATAGGATCACAAAAAAAGGATGTATCCATTATACATGGAAAGTTCGGTGTTGCAATAAATGTGATCAGACACACCATTATAAAACACTCTGAAAAAAAGTTGACTGCTTTGGCCTACTCTGTCAACAGCAAACAAATTAAAATACAAAGCATAACGTTTTAAAATATGTGAATATGATGTGACGTGTGGTGTCGCTCAAGCCCATGCCTTGGTCACATTTCACAAAGGGGCCTTCCCGGGCAGTTCCTGGGCTGTCTTTGGCCGTTTTTTTTGCAGTCCTGCACGGGATCCGGAAGGACCCCGCCGTCCAGTTTTTCAGCCCGCGCGGGCCCCGGGTTACTTTTAATTCTAACCCAAAAGTGACCCGGGCCCCGGCGAGAAATATACCACGGATCAAGCCCGTCCGGCAGGGGGTCGGTGGGGCCCCTGTCGGGATCCGCCAGGGTAACGAGGAAATTTTTGAGGGACAGCACGCAGGGTACCCGCTCCCCCCCCCCTACGGGATCCTGGCGGGAGCCTATGGGATCCTGACTTGACTTGTAGGGGACCTGGGTTGAGCTCCGCCGGTGCTTTCAGGATGTCCGAGTGGGTCCCGGTCGGGACCATTGTATGATTTCCAGGGGAATACAAAGTTACAGAGAGACGCATTTATCAATGTTCAATAAATCCATCAATACATTAATCAACCAATTTAAACTGACTTGAATTAACTTGCATCACAAAATGTATATAAGTAGCCAAGTCTTTTATTTCCTTACATTTGTGGATATCAATTGAAGTGCCAACACTGTGCAAAATTTCGTGGATCAGCCACGGATCCATCCTGATAAAAAGTTTGAAGTATTCGTGGTTTTAGCCCCTGTAAAAGGGTATTGCCTGTAACGGGCTTTTAGAGCCAACAAGGGTCTAACCCACCACATTTGTTTTTGTGGGATTACATGTGTCTATATTTCTTGCTCTAGAAGCAATGCCACAAGGCTAACGTTGAAACGGTGTCGAGCTGTTGCAAGCATAATATAAGCCTGCGGCCAACTAAATAACTATTGTCAGCAGTGTGAATATTGCTTTGCGACGCTTTCTGCACACTCATGGCAATACCGAGACATAAAGACGCCCAAAGTCAGCCTATACTCTACTCTTATCGAATAACTTCAAGGGTTCTTTATAGTGCACAGTACCATAGACAGCACTGCACACTCCAGGCCTTTGAACAGTTTGGAGCACATGTATATGCACAACCTCGATGACGAACCTGTCACCCGACCGAGATGCAAGCCCAGCACCTCTGCGTTTCGAGCCACAACTGAACCGAATGAGCCATCGGGGCTGGAAGTATTATATTGTCGGCAGCTTGCATCTCCTACAGAATGTGTTTTAATAAACAAAACACAATTAATAGGGACACGTCCCTATATATACCCTTGCCGGGTCCCGTGACGGATACTTGTGAGCAACGAGCGGGCCCCGGTAAGGCTTTCAGAAAAATGAGGACAAGTCTCTTTCGATAGCCGGGCCACGCCCGCCGGGACCTGCCAGAACACCGGCAGAATTACACTGCCCACCGTAGACACTGCTACTTCGCATGTTAAAATTTGCAGATGGTTAACGTCATATGTCCCCCCCTCTCAATTTCAAGTATTGTAGTAAGCTTGTGATTGGCCGGCTGTCTTGCTAAAAGTACCCTGATCGGCTGGCGAGAATATTATGGTGGGGGAGGTTATGGTGGGGGACGGGTTAGTGTAGACAGACACCTGTGTGGAGCCCAGCAAACACGAGGTTTTGACCAAATGTTGTTTCAATATTGCCCCCCCCCCACCAACGGCCCTGGACCAATATTGAAACAACAGAGGGTTAAGTCTTCGTGTTTGCTGGGAGAGCTGTCCGCATTTTGATACACGCGTGCCGTCTGTGTCTGGTTGGAACAGACTACACAGTGCTCTGTGTACGGCAGAATATCTGTAAAACACGATTTTATCATGACTACATTATACAGTGCCCGGGGCCCGCCAGGGACTAAGATACCAGCGGCGCTCACGGCCCGGCTAATTGTGACATAAGCATATTAACCAGGATAATTGGCAGCTAAGTTTCTACCCTACTCGGCTCGGTTGGTTGTCATTTAAAAAAAATAGCTAGTAAACAATGAAATGTGACAGTAGAACGATTGGACGAGAACATTCAGAAGAGTTTGATGAAGTGACTGCAGATTTGAATTAATTCAAGCTGGAAGAAATTATAAAACATTTGAACAAACTTTTACCTCTCATCACCAAGCGTATGACAGAACACAATCTTTTGGATTTTATTTTATTATGGTTTGCTCTGGTAGCTTTGATATCACCCACATTGCATTACAGCTTTTCTGGGATGTTGTAAAAGTCAATAAATCACAATTGAAGGGTTCCATGCATAAACATGCTAACTCGAGTTAGCATAAATTTGTGTTTTGTATTCCATGCTGTTTTTTGTACCCATATGCATCTTGTGTGAAAAAATTGGAGCTCTAGGGTCAATATATCGCTAGTACCAAATAATGCTATGTAGAGTTGGCATACACACACATAATATACAGGGTGCAAGTTCATGTAATGTTGGATTGACATAGACTTGCTCTTGGGAAGCCGGTACGGCCAGTAGATATTCCCAAGCACTATTATGCTAACTGAAGATAACACTCCCATTTTTCAAATATTTACTTGCAAGATGGTGCTAACTAAGATAAGCATTGATCTGGCGGATCATAATCTGTATGCTTTGTCCACATAGCATATCAAAACTACATTCAACAATGGTATAAATGTGGAGTTTATCGTCATAGTGGCTATGTATGCAGAAATCTGGTCAGGGGGCCACCATTAGATTCCCAGGGGGGGGGGGGGAGTATTTGTCGCGGCCAAATTATTTATTTCAACCGGGCTCGGCGGCGCGCTGAAAATTTCACATTTTGTTACATGTTTATATGGAACAGTTCTTGAAGTAAATTATTTATTTCAAAAATACTCCTGCCCCCCCCCCCTGGGAATCTAATGGTGGCCCCCTTATCATTGGTGTTCTAGTGATGTGTTGTGTTCTGTTGCATCTTTGGATATAACTATGAGTACATACTTCCTTTCAAAACTGTAATATTCACATTTCTGCCCTTATTATTTGTATTTTAATATTAGAAATGAAAAAAATAACAAAATATCTTCCTTCGGACATAATAACATTATATGTTACCCATCTGCACAAAATCAGTCGCATATCGCATTTTCAGAAAATGAAGTACATGTAGGGCCTAATCATGCTAATGTAATATTGTAAAACAGAATGATTGAAATATTGCTGTGGTCCTAACCGCTAGTTATTATCGTTATTCATATCCAAGTTATGGAATGTTAGCCATTTTAAAATATAACTAAATTTAAAAAAAGATGTGGAACGCCTCAAAATGTGAAGTATCCCCTGATGTATCCACTATTGTAAACAAAATTATGTAAAAAATAGAATGGAACGCACACAGGTCGATTAAAAAATTTTTTTTTATGCGTATGTATAAGCCTGCAAATCGATATTATTAATACATGTTTTAAAGGTTCTCACATTGAAGTATATTATTGTATGGAGTTTTCAAAACATGACTTTCAGTTTAATTATGATACAAAATGCCGTGTATATGTGGCCATACTGCATCATTCAGGACTCTCATATAACATGTTTTAATGATTGTATGGCCGAATGATATTCAAACTGTCGCCATTTGAATTTTGTGTAAACATGCCATATGCTAATTTTGGTCACGTGAACGTGGCGTACGCAAACCGAGAAAGTCTGACACAGTTCAGTTGTAAACACATCATCCATATCATGCTGTCACCAGCGCCACACCCACGAGCCTGTAGAGAGAGATAGCCTTTCTCACAGAATAAATATAGGGCCTACTATAACAGTTTACTTAGAAAAGTCACTAGACAAAACATCATCGTCATCTCAGATTCTGAGACTCTGTGCCCAGTGAGAACACAGGCTTGATAGTTTGCCAGCTCAGGCCGGCTCTGATACACACAACCAGACAACACCACAGACCCACACCTATCCCGCCGCGTGCAGCTATCATGAGGAAAACTGTATGGTGGTATATGTGTATGAAAAATACGCGCCAATACACACCCAGCAAACACGAGGCATTCACCCAATGCTGTTTCAATGTTGGTCCACCGTCTTCGACGCTGGCCCAACATTAAAACAGCATCGATCGGGTGAATGCATCGTGTTGTTGGGCAGGGTCGTCCTCGCCCGGTGCGCGCTACCGCCAGTCTGTGCCGCAAGGCGGGAATCTGCCAACAGTCATGACAGTAGACTTACCCAGCTGCAGATAAGCCTATAGCCTACCAACCCCACATCGGGCTTCTGAAACTATGTTAACTTAACATCTCAGTTCAAGTAAGACACAATTATCATCTAACCGCAATAACCCTGTGTAGTGTAGGCCTACTCTAGACTATTTGACTTAAAAAACGGCTCAGCCATTCCATTGTTCAGTTTGTTTGATGAACTGTCAAAAATAGACACGGCCACATCCCCAGTGATCACATGATCGGCACATGATATTCATGATCTATTGTTGATTGATAATGCCCGGCAACTTGTGGGTCACATTGGAGAATTGTTGAATGACAATACTGCATTTTAAAGTCGTTTTGGCGGCGATATTTATTAGAAAAATTATAACCAATTTTATAGTCTGAAAACTTCGAAGTGTGTACCTTTAAGGATATTGAACATCTTGGGGTGTTGTGTTATTTTTGGTCTTTTTATGTAAAATGCGTTATGTGACTGATTACCTGCAGATTGTTCCTAATTATGCGAATAATTTGGTGTATAACAACCTTCCTAAAACTAAATAAATATCAATAGGAATAGACCTTTTGGTGAGTTTTTTGTCAAAAAGAACAAACACTGTCGGTTAATATCGATATATTTACTAATATCTGAGCGAAATCAATCTCGATATTCTTTAAAATATTAATATTGATGGGTTAAAAATTCCTCATGTGCGTAGTGATTGATTAGATTAGTATAATGACATTCATTATAATAAACACGGATGTCAAATTTGCTGCACCATTAACATAAAAAATATACACCAAGAAATGTACTTTATCTGACAAAAAATATTTATCTGTCTGCAATGACGAAACAATAGATTTTATCCTTCTCTCTACAGTTGTTGCGTACACCACGCTGAATTTAAGACCAAGACTACTTGTCAATAAAAAAAATCGATCGATATCTCCTAAATAAAAAACATCGAATTTTAACATACAATATTGAGGGTTTACTTTTTTCAGTAGCAAAAAGCTACACAAATTTGGTCAAACTTGAAAATTGATTAGCGAAATAGTTCATGTTTAATGATAGGAAAAACCCAATGAATGAGGAACTTGGTTACAAATCACTACACACTATTTTCAAAAGTGCAAACATGAGCTACTCGCATTGGATGGATCTAGTATAAACATTGTAACATGGGATATCCAACAATTGAAGAACCATATGAATAGTTCACCTTGTTGTGTCACATATAGGGTTATAAAATAGTGGACAGCATGGCACCAAATTTTCGCTATGTTCTTCTGTCCTCCGTTGTAGAACATAATGTTGTATTGACAAGAGATTCAATAAATAACTCTTTATTTAGCGAAAATAATCTTTAAAATATTTTTAAAATAACTCAGCCCTTCTGGGGCGCATGTCTGAAACTCAACTGAAAACAATTTGAAAGACTTAATCACCTGTCTAATATATGTTGAGCCGTCATGGTTTGTAACATAACCAAACACGTTTTAAATAAATTTAGGGAATCATTTATATGTACAGTATAATTATAGTTTATGTACAAATCATATTGTTTATAATAATAATTATAATAATATGCACATGTGCAAAATCTCACATGACATATAGAAAATCAGTCAGACCTTGGAAGGCTATAGGTGATCTGCATACCTTTTCTTCGTTAATGTTAAATCATAGTACAGTGCACTTTAATGTGGACCTTCACAGATATGTCGCAAGGTTGCAAAGTAGGCTGATCATGATCTTATTTTGCATGTCTACCTCCCAGTCATTTGATAAATAAGACAGCAAAAGACGTACTCTTATGTATATCTCTAGCTAAGAGGAAACATTGGGGTCTGATGTGCAGAAGACTCAAGTCACTTGACCTTCTAATTAAAACCAATGTGATTGGTATTCAGGAACACGATCAGATACATAATTTAAGCTATAATTCATAGCTTGTACGTCTCACCACATGATTTCCCTGGCAAACGTTAACTCATATTGCTTCCTGTTGCACAGATCAATTCTTGTCAGGGAAATGTGTAGATTTCTCGTCTCGAAGCATTCTTCAGAGATTCTTCTCAAATCCTGAAGGGCGTTATAGTCATGTCCTTGGTACCACTCAGCTTCTCCAATTAGAGTACATTTATAAGAGGAGGAGCGGATGTGTATTAAATTTACTGGCCTGAACTTCAAATGTTGCTGGATGTCGAGAGTATCAGGCCTACATAGCAACCTGAGTCAATATTCGGTGAATGAAAAGATCTATACAATGCGTACTGTTTTCCTCAATACAATTATCTGTTGCTTTCATTAAATCAGATTAACGTTTAATTTTTTCCAAACTCTTCTGACTGTCTTACATGGTAACGCAACTCCCCATCCAAAGAAAATAGAATAATTGTTTGGAGAGTTTCTTGTTAATTTGAAGGCTTACCCATGTATAGCCACCGTACGTGATCAATATCAGTCACAGATAAATAAATATAGGTCTATGACTGGGTTTTAGATGACATTTTTTATATTGATCAAATAAGAGAACAAATGGCGTATCTTGCAGATACATACTATGTTGTTTCAGAACGTCCTCTATTCACCTTTTTGTTCGTCTCTGTCTAAAATTATAATTTGTGAAGTTTTCTCGGGTGTCATGGAGGTGAATTGGCCTAAGCTGGTGGATCCGGAGTCTTAAGCACACGCACCTTATGCCTTTTTAAAATCTATTGTCTCTGCCCATTCTCTTTCCTGAGTGTGGTTGATGGCTTTCACTATTGCTATAATAAATCGTTTCTATATAAAGTTGTTTTTTATCTTGTACATCAAGTGGATCAGTCAGCCAATGCTTCACGGGTGACAAGTTATAATGTACTGCTTCCAGTCCAAAACCTGATAAGCTTGAGGATGATTATGCAGTTTTTACTTCCTTGTTTTTATAAGTAACTCGTTTGCAAGATACTGTTCGACTATGTTTTTTAGATCACATAAACATGTATATACGCCGCTCCTACTGGTTACATGTGGGTTTTAGTTCAGGCATAATGCAGGCTTGGGGCCAAAGTACTCGGTACTTCAGTACTTTGGTACTCGAGTACCGATTTTGCAGTACTCGTCGGTACTCAGTACTCGTACTTTTAAAAAGTACTTGTACTCGTACTTGTACTCAAGTACTTTTAAAAATAAAAGTACTTTAACCGAGTGCTTACGAGTACTTTACGAGTACTAATCATCCCAAATTGATGAAAAATAGCTCACAGAAAAATCATAAATCATTATAGCGGGATATGGAACATTCAGGTAATGATTCTTTTACCATCCGTTTAGCTATTATATTGAAAAATGGTTTAATATATACTTTGAAATTATTTCAAAACTAGTCCTAATTACTTACATCAACTTTTAACAAAAGTGCGCCTTTTTTACAATATCATGCTGCTAATTGTTTGTTCTGCCTTGTATATACTAGTATCCTCGTGTAGTTCACAAGATAATTAAATAGCTATTCTTAATAAAAAAGACTAGAGACGTTTCTTTGGAAAACAGGAATATATGTTGATATCTAACATTTACAAGTGACTATACTATACGGTAGGACTAGTATTCATTGAAGGGGGAGGCGTGATTTCAACAATAATGTAGCGCTATTTAAGAATCACACTTACAACACCTTGTTCTTCGCAGCTAAGCCCCAGGAAAGACACGGCATTGAACCAATGGTGGTATAATGTTGGGCCAACGTTGATGACTGTGTAATAATATTATAATAATATTATATAGGTTCCATTTCTCGTGTTTGTTGGGACGATCGATCGGTATTTGCACAATATTGGCCCAATTGCGTAGACACTTAGCCGACATTTCCCCAGCACCGGACAAATAATGCCACTTGAGTGAACAAGTATAGTTTATAACTGTTCTCTTATAAAGCAGTTGAGACTCGATGTGGACTAAGCTATATTAAAACTGCCATAGCTCATACAACTCAGTACCAATGTTGTGTGTGTACCAAAAAAACATGACGGCGACAACGCGACGTCTCATCTACCGTGACCTTATAATGTCGGGTCAACGTCCAAGACATTGGGCCAAGATTTAACCAGCAAGTACGTAGGATTAACACATGTAGTAACAGTACTGTTCAAACAAAGATTACGAAAGTAATTAGACGGCGAACATAACCCTTCAACTGCGGGACTATTTTTTATATATCATTAAAATTATAAAGCGGTTCATCCAAAACAATTCGGAGTGCTTTACATTCTAAAAACAAAAAAATAAAAGTAGACAAAATTATGCGCAAGTTTACAAGACGTCAGGTGTCTAGCAAACTAAACTATCTTGAAATGTACAACATATATACAATGTGTCAGGTCACCAGTAAGCAGCAGGTCAGTCAAATAAATGCTTTTTGATTTGTATTTTTTTTATTATCGTGATTATGTAGTTTGTCATTTGAAGCTAGAATTTGAGTCAGCAATTATAGCTGCAAATTAGAGAAAAATATAATTGAACGCGTTAGTGTCGCGTAAGGGTTAAGGGTGTGAGGTTACATAACGAGTCCATTGTAGGCCTACGACAGCTTTCTATAACCCTTTCCGTCCCCGAAATGTGATGACGGACTAAACTAACAATAGGCTAATTTATCAGCGTATACCTGAGCTGAATCGTGTAAGGCTATACATGTATTATGGTAAAGCGTTTGATTTGAAAAGCCAACAGGCACTTCTGTTTACTTCACAAGTAAGCAGATACTGTCTTTCGGAATTTCAGGGCAGAATTGTGATCCTTGTACCTTTAATAGCCTTGATCTTTTCCATGACACAACGTGTGTTCAGGCTCATTTAAACGTGTATTACAGGCGGCACTGGTCCAAAATTTTACAATCATTAGGACTTTTGCAAGTTTTTAAGCTAGCGTGTTTTGCAACGTAAAGCTTTAGACACAGACAATTTGTATACTAGTATGTACTTATTTATGCATTATGATTCGCCAAATAGTAGGCCTACATGTAGCATACAACACTTTGTACACTGATAGGAAAATACAATATTATACTATTGGCTGGGACATGGTATCCGATATGCAATCTCAATAATAGGCCTGTCACATAAAATATTATTTTCACCACTCATATATATCTATATGTGACCCGACCTGGCAAAATGAGTCGTAAGTCGCATACTTAAATATAGGAGTTATTAAAATATCCCGCACCTACACAAAATTACCTTTAAAATGGTATATCACACAACTCTGTAGCGTGTTTAACTCCGAAAATATAAGTCGACTAACCCAGAAAAATATGAAGTCTGAGTTGCGTCATTTTGAGAAAATAGCATTTGAAATTCAAAAAGGCATTTTGTGCAGTTTTAGATAAAAACACAAAATTGTATTAAAATAAAATAAATAGAAAAAATATACATTTCCACTCCATTTTCTTAATAATCGTTTGCCAAAGTGTGACTTGAAACTCATGTTGCCTGATCGGGTCACATATATCAACATGAAGTAACATATATTATAATCAATTATTTATTTAATAAATGTCATGTACTTAATTAGAGTTTACAACCAAAGTACTCGGTACTTGTACTCAAGTACTTTTCAAAGTACTTGTACTTGTACTCAAGTACTTTTGAAAATCCAGTACTTGTACTTGTACTCGTCATTTTTTCAAGTACTTGTACTTGTACTCGAATACTTTTGTCCAGTACTCGCCCCAAGCCTGGCATAATGTAGCCCTACCCTAAACAAATTGCAATACAAGGTTTTTTTTCTGTTTTGTTTTCAAGGACATGTCCTTTATGACAGAAAAAAAAGTCATAAGGAATCCTCCCAGGCGCAATTTGTGAAAATCGTCATAGTTTGACCCTACCCCCAAACCTGTCTACAAATAGGGGGTAGGGTTACGCGAACGTCTATCGTTGCTATTCTTGTTTACCAATCTACACATGCAATATACCATATAATAGGTAATTAAATTTTCTCTACAAATACGTTGAAACATGTTTTTTTATTACAAAATAATCAAAATCGATAACAAAACAAGCTAGTTAACGTGGTCAAAAGAAACGACCTAATAAAACATAATTATTGGCCATATCTATATTTAACTTATGTTTTCTGAACCCAGATGTGTATTTGCTTAAAACCGAGTGTTATTTAGACTTGTACATGGCATATATCTTTTTAAATTAGAGAGTATTGCAGCCTTTTTTGAAAATGCGTGTATTTAGTCTGGGCTGAAATATAAAAACATTGAAATTTGCTCGACATTTGAGTGCAAATTATTTTTTAGGCTTGTTTTTACATAATTTGGGTGTCCTGAATTCGAATATATCCGTTAACATTCTATCTTTGGTGCCATTCACCTTCAAATAAGCAAAACAAAAAATGGCCGCCAAAAAAACATCTGTTCTATATTTTTGTTACATATTATTGCACGATTTCTGGTTTCTGCATGTTTTAGAGTTGATAAATTTATGTCTCATGTTTTTCGATCAAAAAGACCTATATTTGACCTTCAAGTTCAAAATGGTTACCGCCAACACACAAATAAAAGCTGTTTTCATGCACGTCAACTATATTATCATAGACAACATTTGTTTAATTGAAAACTAAAAAATAAACTACTTAATACGGCAGACTAGGTTGCAAGGCATTCGAAACTGTATTTAATAACAGTATATTCTAACATGCTCTGCTTTGCTTAGTATTTAGAATGACATAATTATTTTTATAGTAAATATGTAAAATGGCGTCCATCTTGGATTTTACGATGAACTATCGGTCAGACGATAAACAATGAACACCAGAAATATTTTTTTCGGCCCCCAAGTCATACAAAATAAAAGAAATTCAGCAATTTTAAGGCACAAATAATAAAAAGATGTTTTATTTACATTTTGATAGTCATTTTGTTTCTTGTTCATATGAAGGTGAGTTTCACGGCCATTTTGGATTTTTTTATTAAAATTTAATCGTCAGTAACTTTTATTTCTGGTCCACTATGTTAACATAAATAAATCATAATAGAGTCAACATTTTTAGCGTTATACTTATAGTAACAGTAAATATATAAAGACGACGTATTTGAAGGTCAAATAAAGGGTATATCTTTCCAAAGACACTAGAAAAAAATATATAATAAAAACGTTGCAGAAATCATCAATTGTGCTTTCTTGTGCGAAAAAAACTTAGAAAATACGGGGATTTTTTGTGTTTTGTTAATTTGAAGATGGAGGTCACCAAATATAGAATGTCATCCGACAAATCAGAATCCAGCACACACAAATTAGGTAAAAACAAGTGGATAAAAAATTATACACAAAAAAAAATTCCGAGAAAAAATCATGTTTCAGATTTCAGCCCATGCTAAATACAAATATTTTTATGTAAGGCTTCAATATGTTTTCATAAAAAAAAATATAGGACATTTATATATATAAATAGCACTCATTTTCAAGCATACACACATCTGGGTTCAGAAAATATAGGCCAGATATGGATATGTACAATAATTACATTTTCTTAAGTCGTTTTCTTTCACCATGTTGTATCGTTTGTTTTGTTGTTCATTTTTACTATTTATAATAGAAAAATATGTTTGAGCTTATATGGAGAGACAACTACGTACTCTACTGCACTGTGTGATATATCATAAAAACGGGAATTTAATTATCTGTTTTATGGTATATCGCAAGTACAGATTGGTTAACCAAAACATTAACGACAGACGTTCGCGTAACCCTACCCCCTATTTGTAGACAGGTTTGGGGGTAGGGTCAACTATGACGATTTTCACAAATTTGGCCTGGGGGGATTCCTTAGGACTTTTTTTCTGTCATAAAGGACATCTCCCTGAAACCGATACAGAAACAAAACCTTGTATTGCAATTTGTTTAAGGTTGACCCCTTTTTTATCGTAAAATGCCTGGACTATTTTGCCAACTTAATATCTCGATCATCGTTGCGTTAGAACATTTTTTCTCATTATTTTAAAAATCATTCTAGTTAGTGAAAAATGATTTTTTCCATTTTGATAGCAAAATTCACCATATTAATAATGATACCAGATAGGTGTACATATTTCAGCCTGTCATGATAAGCATATTTAACATAATTAACCCTTCAAAACAACCATGTCAAGTCGACTTTTCACTTTGATATATGCATATATGTTCATATTTGCCTTTGCCAAGTCTAATCGACATCTTTTTGCATGCCATTTTTGTGATATTGAAATGCATTATGTACATAGCATCGGCAATTTCTTCAGCTTTGAAATTGCCAACTCGATTTGGCATTCTTATGCATGCAGGAATAAAGAGTCATATGCGTGCACAAATATGTTAAGTCCCTTTATAGGCGGTTCTGTCAAAAGCTGTCGTCAAAATTATTTATTATATAACTGAATCAGAAAGTAAAGAAAAAGATGAAGGTAATGAAATTAATTGGGATTCTTCACGATAAAAAATAAAAAAGTTATAAACATTTTAGCACGCTAAAAATACAAAATCACGTTTATCTCAAAATGGCAAAAACAGAGTTAGCCTTCAATTGTAGCACGCGGATCACAACGATGCAAAACAATTCAGGTCAATAATTATGTCAACATATTTTTCATGCATAGTTTATGCGTTTTGTAGCAGTAGGTCTACTGAACGGTGACTCGAATATGACTATGGGAAAGCTCGCACCGGTATAGGGTAAAGAGGGATATTATGAGCACCTTAACTTTAATTAGCTATTTTGGGCTAATAAATTAAGTGGAAAATTTCAAATTTCACTTGATGGAATGTTTCTACAATTATGCAGTAATTCATATTATTAAAATACTTAATTTAAATATAATTAAATAATTGATCCAAAAAAATATAATTATGAAAACATGCTCATATTACCCCTGCGTGTGGCAAATATGAGCATGTGTTGTGGGGAATATGAACATGCGTAATTAATTACCGTTTGACAATTGGGTAATATGAGCACTTTGCCTTAAAAAACTTTTTTCCAAAATGTTTATTTTATGAGTAGTTTACCAAAAAGAAGTGGCACTCATGTACCTGGATATGATCCAAATGATATTTAATCAGAGATAAAAAAAATTTCATTAAATTTAAGTGGTTGGAATGGTTTTCTCTCATTTCACTGTATAATATGTTTAGGGTATTATGCGCATACTTTAGGGGTATTATAAGCACCATGCTCATAATAGATTGAAACAGGATGCTCATATTACCCCAGTAGAAGGGGGTGGTAACAAGCCTAATGGGGGTCCAGAACTTGCAAAATCACTTTATTATCGTCCCTTCTTCCACTAAGATCCGTTATGGTTAGCACTCACCCACATTACTTTGATGATACCTGGTGATTTGTGGGCGTATGAACAAATCAAACGTAATTGTATTTTTTTTATGAAACAGCCCAAAAACTTCATTTTGTCATATTTGGATTACTTTTTCAAAAAACTTTCTAAAAATTGAACGAGTTCATGTCCGTATCATGACTATATTACAAACCAAATTTTACCCAATTCCCGTTGTTATTGGGAATATTACAGCCAGTGCTCATATTACCTACTATACTCATATTACCCCATCTTAATACCCTATAGATAGAAATCGGAGATCTAGATGCTGTACTGACAAGGACAGATTCGCAGCGATGTCTGTTTCATCCAGCAAATGCTGGATGAACTTGCACAGGATAATTCCATATCTGCGATAATCAAACAGACTTCGTTACATATCATCACAATTTTGCTACACTATCATCAATACTTTGTTACTTTATCACCAAGACTTGGTTACAAATTTGACAATACTTTGTTACACTATCATGAAAACTGTGTTACTCCTTCCATTACTATCATCAAGTTTGTGTTACACACTTTTATTGAAAAATATAACTGTAATCGCATTTTTCAGCTCTAACACATCGCACAATAAAGTTTATTACATATATTTAGTCTTAAATTTATACCCACCGCTATATCGATAGAAATCGGAGATCCCTGCTGTGTGCCGACCAACAATCACAATTTACTAGGATGCTTACACCACAGCCTAAACGAGAGTGTATAGCAATCGCACAGTCGTGAAATATTCCTTGACATGGCAACATACATTGATGCATGAGATTGTGTTAGTTTGGTGAATGTTAAAGACTGTTATTCGTGTAAAAAACAAACAAAACTTAACTTGCTCTTCATTCTGTAGTACAGGATCATCAAGTTTGCGTAGCTTATCACCAAGTTTGCGTTACAGTCACCGGGACTTTGTTACTAGGATCATAAAGACTTCACTCTCGCTGCTACAGACCCTCCTAGGAGTGCCTGTGCAGACAATGTTGTGCCAGCTGTGGAGATGCTGGCCCAGTATTGTTACCCCTTACAGTGCCCATGTTCCCGAAACTGGGGTCATAGTCTATGAATAGCACACGCTCACCGAGCTAGCTAATACAATGAAGTATAGGAGAGGGGTGTCTATGTAGTACTATTTTCACCGAGTATCCAGTAAAGGAATTCCCGTATTTCACAGAATAGGCCTAATTATATATAATAATTATATAATTGATTTACCAGCCTGCAGTGGGTCCCATATGCATGGTGACTTGAAGTTCCCGGCAGTGGCGAGCCACATTTTGGCTGAAAAAGGATTGTTAGCTTTACTTTATTCCAAAAAATGCAATTTACGCCGGGTACGCCCTATGCTGGATCCGCCACTGGTTCTCGGAACGTGGGAACTAATTTTGAACGTGGGAGCTTCAAGAACTTGAAGCGTCCCGATATAGTCCAGGACAGCTATGTCAAAAATAGGGTCAACCCACCACAAATTGCAACAGGAATTATTCCTTTACCAAAAGTCTCATAAATTATCATAGAACAACGTATTAAAAGTCACATAGAATCGGAGTAGTGGAAGAGTGCCTAATTTGCATAAATCCAAAATGGCCGCCATGAAAATTGACTGAGTCTTATTTTGGCGATATCTCGGCTAATAATCAATGAAGAATCATGATTTTTGTGTTTAAACCTATGTTTTTAGGGTCAAGGAATCTAATGATTACTCAATTGAACATCCTGGACATCCCGTTAACACCAAATATTTTGTATGACGGATGTGAAATCACCTCAAATTTCACGATTTTTGATTTTGTAACATGACCATAATATTATTATGCCTGACTTGATTATTAATGACCTGAACATTATGGCTCTTTTATAATAAGCATGTTATTGTATCAGTGGTTAAGGTTTCGAAAGTCATTAGGGGCCCACGATCCAATCACCATGGGGAGAGGGGGTGGAGTTTTTGTCGTGGACAAATTATTTATTTCAACTAAGCTAGGTGGCGCGCTGAAAATTCCAAATTTTATTATATGTTTATATAGAACAGTTCTTGACGTAAATTATATATTAACAAAAAAAATACAGCCCCCACCCCCTGTAGATTGAATGGTGGCCCTGTTGACACATTAAGTAGGCCTAAAATACATAAGATAAGTTGTATTTGTAAATCCAATTATATGCACCCATTTTCCACACCCTCCCTCCCTCTACAAAATATAGTATGTCGAGGGTTATGTGTGAAAATGATCATATCAGGCGAATAATGCCACATTAAAACAGTGCGATTATAGTCGGATTCACATTAACTGTGGTGAATGATTTTCGTCGATTTCTCAGTTAATTCCTTACCACTTGTCATGGTACATGTACAGGCACTATTTTCTAGTCATGGTGCGACTACCCTGAAAATGTCATTGAAAAATATTACATAGTTTAAAGTTGGTCCATTCAACGTGTAGTAAATAAATCAAAATGTCACCCTCTATAAACCCATTAGCTTCGTCTCAGAATTTCATTACATGTAAAATGGTCTAACTTCTGAAATATTTATCAAAACTTCGCGAAATTTTCAGCGTAGTCGCGACATGAATGGAAACTACTGTGTGTAAAACTTCATAACAATTGCTTTAGAATTCACTGAGGTATTTGCGAAAATTATTCACCCTGGTTGATGAATTTTCATCGCCTGGTTTTTATGAAACATATTGAGAAATTTTATAAAAGATGTAACCGCAGCGTGATAAATTGTTTAATGGTTGCACAATAAAGTAACAATACTATTAGACTTAGATATTGATATGTTTCGCAAATATTGAATTATATATGTTTGGGTTACTGAGACTAAAACAACTGCGTTGACGCATGGTTATAAGCAAAGATCAGCCGTATAGTTATAAATTAAACCAAGCTTAATAATATGTGTCCCCTTTTTATAACGTAGCATGTAATTATTTACACATAATGATACTATGAACAATATCAACCTCGCCCATAAACATAACCGTTTAATGGCTGCACTAAAACATTAACAGTAATATAGCAAATGCCAGCCATAGCTAAATAATGATATCCTATAAACACACATACTTCCATACAGGTACGGAAGTAGCGAATCTAGACGTGCATTTGTATCTGATCTCGAAGAGCTCGTTGGAGCTGGATCTTTATCTGTTACGATTGGCAAGCTCGTTTTTGTTGCACCAACCCCAGTCCAATGAAATCAGTGCATTCAAATTAGTCAAAAACGAGGTTTTACTTAAGATTCTAAGGCTTGACTGTAGGATCCTGACATCGCTCAATTAATGTGGCGCTTATCCCCAGAGTCCTGGACGCGGGCGGACGGGGATGACCGCCTCGTTTTCATACCGTGGTGACGTGCGCACACAGAGCAGTGTGTGCGGCCTTGGTATTATTCCCGCACTTCAAGCGTAATACTCAGCGACTGCGGACATGCCGTAGCTCGCTCTCGCTAAGTCCATAGAGACGTGCCGTGCGCGGATGGTTGTGCTTTGCTGTTATCGCATGTTAATCAAATAAACATGACAAGAGAGAAGAGAGTTTCCTGTTTGTTTGAAACCGTCGACCAGACGGATGACGAGGATGTTTGAGTTTTGATGGTGAGATTGGGCGGAGTCCCTCGTCGGCCGTTGTGACCCCATAACGGAACTCCCGGCGTAGGCCCATCACGCCATATGACTATGACTTTATGATGAAACTTTTGCAGGCTCAGATGGTCAAGGTTTATCTTTGTATAAAGCGACTAGAGCGTCTTCACCTGTAGATATCACGTCATCCTTTGGGCTATTTAGATCATTGAAAACTAGCCCACTGTTCCCGAAATACTGCACTGCTGGATAGGAGTGTCAATGCTGCCAATAAGTGGGTTTGTGTCATCGCCAACCACGACTGTTGGGCTTTGTGTTTTCTTGAAGCCGCTATGGCAGTTTGCACTATTAACGGATCTCTTTGGTAAACATGTTAGAAATGATCTTCCCTTTTCTTCTTAAAGACCACAGAGTCTGAAACTTGTACAGTTGCACCTACATAGATACTAGAGAGTTTCTGGTGAACTACATCAACACAACAATTGGTGTTCCATAGTGATTATTGACATACTTTACATAAGTAAAGTAGGGCTTGCATGGCAGAATAACCATGAGTGGGGGAGACCCAGGAGGATTTGGACACAAGGTGCATTTGGACAGTAGGTCTAGACCATAAATAGATGACGTCACCACAGGATCACCGCTCTCAGGGAATGCCTTTAGGGAACCCTTTAACCAAGACCAAGTCAGTGGGCGCCATTTTTTATTTTAAATGTTTGGTCACATTTGTTTGATTTTTAACTGTCGAAGTAACTTGTTAAAGGTAAGTTCAATGTTTTTTTATTTATTAATGACTAGTCTTGGATTTCACCCTAAATATTTCAATGGCTGTATTGCTCATTTTGTGTAATTCATTCAAAGAATTCAACTACCATTAAGACTCAAAGAGTCGCTGGCATGGAAGCCACCTAAGTATAAATAATATAAAGTATAAAATACTAATGTATCTTGTTCGATAATTGGGCTATTTATACATTTTCAATCTGTTGGGTGCATTTTGACGAGAAATTCAGGAAGAAATTGGACACTTTTTACGGAGGAATCAGACACTTGGGGGATATTTTGACAATGTCCATATCCTTCCCAAATCACTTGTCCAAATCCTTCCAACAACATGAAATTCATTATCTATAGCAATGTTATTCTTCTGCATAGAATGTTAAAAACACATATGGTTATCCATAGGCATAGTGAGTTTCTTTCTTTGGGCAAAAGATTAACTTTATCACATGAACATAGTATGAAAAAAAGACAAAAAGCTGGCAATGTCCAAATCCGCCTGGGTCTCCCCTACAAGACGGAGTTCAGAGCAACCATCCGAGACGCGCCGATTCATTCATTCCACTTCCTCTCGTCAAACCATCTGTAGTTGTGAAGTTCTTCATCACCACTTCAATGATTAAGTCAGTCGACAAGTCAGCTCAGAACCTATCATTTCTTCTGATAACATGGTGGCCATCATAGTGATGGGTGATCAAAATATGTGAAATTTTACGCAATTCGGCATTCGTCATATACGACAATCCCATTTATGTTGTCAGAGACGGTCAGAAACGGTCCGAGATGCTTAACGATGTGCTCATCCGATTCCTTGACCCCAAAAACATATGGTTAGACACCAACATCATGATTCTACATTGATTATCAGCCGGGATATCGCCAAAATAAGACTTAGTCAATTATTTTGACGGCTATTTTGGATTTATGCAAATTAGGCACTCTTCCACTACTGCGATTCTTGGTGACTTTTAATATGTTTTTCTATGACACTTTCTGAGACTGTTGATGGAGAAATAATTTCTGTTGCAATTTGTGGTGGGTCATTTCATAGTTTGCCTGGACTAATATATATTAGGTCTACTTGAAATAAAAATATTTGGTTACTAGACGGGATGCCTGTCTGAAATTTCGTTTCCATTCTCTGGCTGTGACCGCTTTTTGGTTACGAGGGGCGAGTATCGTTTTGTCTACGGTATCTTATGGAGGGGTATATGGGTCAATATTTCTCGACTGGAAGCATTGCGTTACTGTATGGAGGGGTATATGGGTCAATATTTTTCGACTGGAAGCATTGCATTACTGCTCAACACTTATCATGTACGTCACTGAGAAGGAGATATCAAAGCTGCAGGGTGTACAGAACTGCTTGGCGCGGGTTGTAACAAAGCCTCCTCGATTTTGTCACATAACTCCTCTTCTAAAATCTTTGCACTGGTTACCTATTAGTTACAGGATCAAATTTAAATTGTGTTCCCTGACCTACCAGGCTCTGACCAGAGGACAACCAGTATATATTCGAAACATTGTAGCAAAATAATGGTTAACCTGACTTTTCGGGAATATACCAATTTGATATAGGCCTACAGCTGATGACGTGTGGGTGGGGCATGGAGGATTATTGAGACTGTTGCCGATCACTTGCTCGATAAGGGGTTGTGGCCATGTCTATTTCTGGAAAAGTTAATGAGGGCGATGATCTCAATCGGCTTCACGTCGGCGGTTTTAAAGGAGAACTTCATAATTTAGCTTCCTGGTTTTGTCATAAAAATACAATTCAATACCGGAAGCATTCAAATCGAAAAATGAGTAAGATTCTATGGCAATTATGTTCCAAAAAACTGTAGAGGGGGGGGGGGAAGAAGATTTAAAAGATTATCTTCTTCTTGTGTGGACACTATCGGACAACACGTCATGGAGGTATGTTCGTGTATGGTGATGTACATTGTCTGAACACATAAATAATTTGCGATTTTTCGTCGCTCTGATAAAGTATCCCAGGACACAGTTCATCAAATAGAATCAGCTGACGATACTCCCCTAATGCCACCGCCACGATTTTGGCTCATCTTTTATGAATTTTATCCAGTTTATTCAAATCGTTGTGGACTGCATTTGCAAGTACATATTTACTATGTCACCATATTCCAACACAGATCTGATATAGGCAAAATCTAATTGTTCCAGATATTTCCTAACAATTTTAAATGCTAATTTATTTAAAATCGTCAATCTATTATCAGCTTTAATAGATATACTATTTATATGAGAAGACCATTTTAGATTGGAGGTAAAAGCAAGCCAAAGGTGGCTATGTCCGACAACGGTTTTAATGTTGGAACTGCGAAACACACGAATTGTTCGCCACTAGGCTTTCTTTAAAACACTGCAGTCATGCAAGTGATCAAACAGTTTTTGGCTGTATAGAATGCTTTGGATAATGCATGTGCCTATTTGTTACGTAACTGTTTATATGCGACCCAATCAGTTTCAAGTTTTTTTATTTTAAATTTCCGAAGTAGACGATCGCGTTTTCTTTTTAACGCTCTAAGTGTATTACAGTACAAGGACTTCTCGTTGGGCCCTATGGTGACAGACCTACAGGTATAATAATTGTTTTTGAATATTTCTAAGTAAGCACGTGTCCAATGCTCAGTCCACAGGTTTACTTCGTCGGACGAGAAACAGGTGTCCCAATCCAAAAATATAAGTAATCTTTGGGGCCGGCCCAGTCAGCTTTAAAGTTCCGAAAATTCCGACCCAACTGATCATGGTAACTACACTAAAGAGAAGTGTTACAGTAAATAGAACAAAGATTTTATAGAAAGAATCCTCAAATCGTGGCATTAACAGATGTAGACGTTAAAATTTGGTCCGATATAGTGGCACCCAATATTTGAAGTATTACCTTCTGATAAATATTTAAGTCTAGGTCAGTTGCCATATCCAGTATAAGCATTGAGGTCGCAGATGTTAATGACATGAATATCACCGCTTTGTTTGGTCTAAGGAGTCTTGAAAACTATCCCAAAATACTCGGTCAGAATTGGGAGGTCCGTAGCAAACACATAACATTAGATTTAGTTTGGTACTTTTTATCTCAACCCAAAGAGCTTCTCATTCGGGGATTATAAATTCACTACGTCGTACAGCAAATAGACTAGCACACACATAAAGGGCACACCACGCCAGGTCTGAGTGAGCGGTCTTTACGGAAAATCAGTAAATATCCATTTAGATTTAGATCAAAACCACAATTATCATTTAGAAAGGTTTCGGTCAACACTAAAATGTCAAAGTTATAGGCCACATCAGATAATAAAGCTGCATGATCGAGTTTCGAAGTTATTGAGGCCACGTAGATTACAATGCCATATAAAATGAAATGAAATGAATCGGGCTTTAGGCCACCTTTGTGCACATATAGGCTAAACTAGGCCAGGAGAACCTCCTTAGGATGGTGAGATGAATGAGATGACACAGGATTCGAAATTCGAGCCCTGGCGGTCTGAGGCCGAGCACGCTACCTCTTGGTCACGGAGGCTCCCCACGACACTGACTTTCACACGTGGATGGGGAAGAAACATTTTTGTTTCCTTCAAACCGCCGAGACCGGGAACCGAACCCCGAACTCTGGCGTGAAAGGCAGCGGCGCTAACCACTACCCTAGGGCCCCCGCCCACAATGCCATATAACATGTATAATGAAGCTACCGGAACAGGATTAACTCCTATGTGGCCACTGAACAGTATTAAAACATACCACTACATTATTTTCTTTGTCCGACCACTACTCCCGGAATGGGGGAGTTATAATGTTAATCAAGTACAGACCAATTATCATGGTAGGCCTATGGTACTATAATCAGTCAGGTGTGACACAGATCTGTTGATTGTGAGGGATCCTCTTTATGGTCGGATGTGTTTTAAGTCAGTTAAAACCCTCGGAACTCTACATTCTTAGCTGTGGAAAAGGCCTCGGCCTACGGCCTTGGCCTTTTCCACAGCTAAGAATCTAGAAGTCCGAGGGTTTTTTTCCCATACACAAATGGTAGTGATTATTAAAATTAGAAAAAAATACCTATATGGTCGCCGCGTACAGCCTGTGAAGAAGTTGTGGTTTTTAATTTGAATGAAGTAAAAATACATGTGTAAGCCTATCTGAACTATGCAGGCTACACACCTAGATCAACCCCTATCGTAATATCATGCCGGTTGACTGCGTGCAACCAATGAAACGCCCCAAGGCCACACAATGAAAAGAATAAAACCTCGCTATGACATTAGTCAATCCCAAATAGCTTGTACTGAACGGCTACATGTCACTTTACATTCAATATGTTTTTCAATGTCAACTTGGATGTCACGGGCTAATAAGCCCGGGATACCGCCATGTTTTTATGATGGACCGACGGTGGCAGTATACATAGCAATATCCCAGCAAACACGATACATTGACACAATGTTGGTGCACTGTTGGACCAGCGTCGCAGACGGTGGGCCACATTGAACCAACGTTGTGGCTATGTATCGTGTTTGTTGGGATATACATTTTCTATGGCAGTGCAGTGTAGTGTTTCCAGCAAACATGGCACGCTCACCCAACGCTGGTTCAATGTTGGGCCAGCATCGCAGATGGTGGGCCATTGTGTCTCAAGTATACATGGTATATGTATAAAAACGTATTATGTGACTTCCCATAAGTTCTTGCTAATATCTCGTAAATAGCGTCAGACTTGACACAAATTGTTATATTTATAATATTGGAAAACTTACATAATGACTCGTAACATGTAAATGTATGACATGTGACCTCACTTCCTTTTTCCGTTAATATATTGTAAATAAATTAGCTTAGCTGACAAATAAAGTAAAATTTTCCCATGAATGAAGAATATACTGTTTAAAGACTTTAATAAATGTCTTACAGTATGCATCGTTATATATATACCATTTTTACTGCCTAATGACCAACAAAAGGATAATTTCATGTTTTCAGCATTACACTATTTATCATTCAAATTGTAACTTCATGACAATAAAAGCAGAAATTACTTTCATACACATTTTACAATACTTGTGGGTTTAAGCGTGGATTGCAAATGCATCAAAATTACTAAAAATCAAGGGAATGCAACGATTTGGAACTATGTATGGATTGAAAAAAATATTGCAAATGGGAGTGAATGCCCGTATTTACCGTTACATAAAGACATGAAACTGCAATTTGTCACATGAGCCCCGATTTGGTAGATCATATTACCTCCTAATTGTTAGATGTGTTCTAACTTCACTTGTGAATCGTGTTTTTTTCATGGTTATTCAAGCAAGATAGCTGTTTTTATTTATATAAAAATGTTACAGATATTGTATTTTTTATAATATTATTTTTATATTCCACAGCTTGATGTTCGAATACCGACTCAGAACTTGTCTTGTAAAGCATCACCTCCATTCATTTCACCCTGCGTCAGGTCGGCAGGCCTGCACTATGCAGACCTCAATTAGCGTTCATACAGCAGAAATGAGGTTTCAAATACTTGACATTGTCATTTGATTTACCCTCTCCACCTTTCTTACTTTCTTTCTCTCCTTCTCCCATCTCTCTAAACATGTTTTACCCATATCCTCGTATACATGGTATATTAATATGAAAAGGTAGATATAATTTAGAATTTTAGGAACGATGGAAATAAGCTTCCTCATAAATGCAGAACAATTTTAAAACATAACGTATTTGTTAACTGCCAACAGGGGCCCATATGCTGAAACTAGAGATCAATTGATTCATCAATTTCAGTAAGAACTGACTCTGCTTATTTCTGGAACGGCGGCCTGAACTAGATCTAGCCTACATTCATGTATACTAGTTCATGATGCAATTGCATAATTATTGGATATTCTATATTTTATTGATTTTTTACATGATAAATGTTTAAATTAAATGCGTTTTGCTGTGTGCTTTTTTCTGTATTTTATTGATTTTTATATGAGACATATCTCTTTCAATTAAATACAAAAATGGCATTGTTTTTGACGCACGCTTTTTTAGGTACAATTCTTTTTTAACCTTTTCACTACCATACATGACGGAAATTTCCGTCGTCATTCGTCAATGAACGTAACCATAAAATGACACAAATTTTCGTCAAATATATACTACATTTATGTATTTTTCGTCATTTGAAGCTGGAAATTGCGTTAGCAATTCCAGCTTCAAATGACGAAAAATAGAACTCGTACACCAGTATATCTGGATCCTGGCATGCACCCCGGCCTGGAAGTCAAAGGGTTAATGGCGCTTAATAATAATAGCTTACCCCTTCAACCGTTTTGTCTCATTCGCTCAGTTCGTCAGATATTTTTTTTATGTTCTTTTTATAAATTATTTCGACCAGCACCCTAACTAAGTTCGACATCCAGGATAAAATTGATATAGTTACATGTTATTACACTTAATATTACACCCAAAAATAAAATTAAGTAGAAATATATTATACATAATTGTTGTTTCCCGCGCTAAAACCAGAGATAAAATAACTACATATTAGTATAAAAGTAGCAAAAAAACCCTCTGGATGGCGTAGAAATTTATAAAACAACTACAAGTAGAGCAATTTTTAAAAGCATGCAACTTTATACATGGTAATTACACTTAAAAGTAAAATTGAATAACAATATATCATGCATAATTTTTGTTCCCCGCGCTAATACCAGAGATAAAATAAGTACATATTACTATAAAAGTTTCAAAAAAACCCTCTGGAAAGCGTAGAAACTTATGAAACAACTTCAAGTAGAGAAATTTTTAAAAGCATGCAACTTTATAATAATATCATTATTTTAGTTTTATAAAGTCTTCACAATTTCAACGTTGTAGATATTTGCTTGACTGCGGAGCAAATAGAAGGTGACCAGGCTGCCCTGAGTCACCACACAAGTTTAGTTCATTATGCACTCCACTGTTCATAGGGTCAAATACCATAATATCATAATAATAACAATAAAACAATACTGTATTAAGAATATTTATAAAAACAATAATACAACTATGTGGTAATAACTAGAGCCCTCGGCACGTACATAACGTTAGTCCCTTTAGAATAAAAACACTTTGATTAGTCTAAATTACATCTGCTGGCGTCAGCTCGTATAGCCGTCGCTCAGCCGAAAAAAAATCTATGCTATACTAGTCTGAGTTGGACTGGTGGCTATCGCCTGCCAAACACATGAGTATTGACACATGAGTATCCTCCGTCATTCTTAGGGAGCATAGCGAAAAGCTTTCTCCCTTCAACTCAGAAATAGAGGTTGTGGTAGTATCGGTGATAAGCCATGCATATTGAATGTTGGTAATTTTGGGTTATTACATGTTGATTAAGATAATACAAATATCACGCACACGACTGACATCCAGAAGTACTTGTCCAAGAGCAAACATTATCACAGTTAAAAGTGTTTTTAAACTTTAAATAATAAAAGCTATTCAGTTTACGTACAAAACCGTCCAAAAATTGTTCTTGACGCAGCTCCGTTGGTAATATATGCCAAATACTGACCACTCGATTTGAATAAAATCGTTTAAACGGCTTAGTTCTGACTTGCCTCAGATAAAACAGTGATCAGTTCTGACTTGACCGAAGTCTACTGTCAAGTTTGTAGTGTATGGTCATATGTAATTCCGTGTGAATCTCATGTTAATTCTTGTCACTTACGTTTTTCTTGTTCAGAATTTTATGCTGATTTAAAAAAACAGGGTGTCATTTCTTTAGGTCAACTTAAGGTCATTTTTCGACCCCTAGAGGGCCATGTGACAGGTTTATGTGGCAGGTTTTATGTGACATCTTCTCATAAAAGAATCAGTCTATCAATATGGTGTGGGTGAGTACTGAGGGTGCATGGTGACCTATTCTGGCCCAATGACTAATAGGTATGTTGAAAACATCAACGACAGACGCTTACTTAACCCTACCCCCTAATTCCAGGTTTGGGGGTACCCCGCAAAAGCGGTCAAATATAAAGTTCGTCCCTATTTTTTTACTTGTAACATCTCATTTCATGTTATGAACATATCAAAGCTTAAAATAAAGTTGGTGTGGGTGAGTACTGAGGGTGCATGGTGACCGATTCTGGCCCAATGACTAATAGGTATATTGAAAACTTTGCTATAGTTGACCTTAAAATGACCTCTAGCGGGCCCAAAAAATGTTATTTAATTTTTTTCAAATTTTATAATATTCCCTAAACAATTTCG